>OY728131.1:2093906565-2094480979 GCA_963277665.1 Viscum album | reverse complement strand
AGGTAAAAGTTTTAGTGACACTGAGTTCCAACAGGTTAAGGCACAGGTAGAACAGGATAAAAAAATGGCCACAGAGATAGAAGAATAGTCTTCTAGGGTAAACACTGCATTTATGAAACAGATGGAAGTTTTACATCCAACACTTCCACCAAAGGCCATAAAAACTTGTGATGAATATATGTCGTTGATGAATTATATATATGGTGCACCAGGAGGAAGTTATAGTGTTGGTCGAGATGATGGCAAGGAGGAGGCTGAGGTGGAGGAGGGGGAGGGTGAGGAGGAGGTCGAGCCAGAGGAGAAGGGTGAGGAGGGAGAGGCGAAGGAGGAGGGCGATGAGGAGGCTGAGGGTGAGTATGAGGGTGAGGAGGAGGAAATTGAGAAGGGTGGAAAATATGATGGGGATGAAGATGAGGATGAGGGTGAGGATGATGATGATGGTGATGATAGTGATGGTGATGAGGGACAGATTGATCTATTTCATTTTTGAATGATATTAATGACCTTTAATGTTTATTGATTTATTGTGCTTGAATATATGTATGATTAGGTAGGTCACATTACCTTTATATTTTTATCTATAAATAATAAAACTTTACATGATGATTTTCTGTGATGGATTCACCCCTCCCCTTGACAACCCCCGACCCCCGTGGATAGCCCGCCCACCCCCTTGGACACCCGTACCCCCCTGGACAGCCCTGCCACCCCCCATGGACAGCTCACCCACCCCCTTGGACACCTCATACCCCCTAGACAGCCCCTCCACCCTCTTGAATAGCTGGCCCACCCCCTGGACACCCCATACCCCCTAGAAAGCCCCCCCCCCCCCTGTGGACAGCCCGCCCACCCCCATGGATAGCCCGCCCACCCCCCTAGACACCCCATACCCCCTGGACAGACCCGCCACCCCCATGGACAGCAAGCCCACCCCCTAGACACCCCCTCCCCCTATAGAAAACCCCCCCACCTCACCCCACACCGATGGAAAGCCCTCCCACCCCTCTGGACACCCCTACCCCCT
The DNA here is from genome assembly GCA_963277665.1 of Viscum album. Taxonomy (NCBI): domain Eukaryota; kingdom Viridiplantae; phylum Streptophyta; class Magnoliopsida; order Santalales; family Viscaceae; genus Viscum; species Viscum album. The sequence continues at coordinate 2,094,479,955 of OY728131.1, read as the reverse complement.
GGACAGCCCCGCCCACCCCCCTAAACACTCTATGCCCCCTAGAGAGCCTCCTCCCCCACCCTTGTGGATATACCTCCCACCCCTGTGGACAGCCCTCCCACCCCTTGGACACCTCGTACCCCCTGAACAGCCCCTCCCACCCCCTGGACAGTCTCGCCCACCCCCGTGGACAGCCCGCCCACCACCCTTGGACACCCCCTACCACCCTAGACACCCTGAGCCCCTTGGAAAACCCTGTCACCCTCGTGGACAGTCCGCCCACCCCCTGGATAGCCCCTACCCCTATGGATATCTCCCCACCCCTGTGGACAGCCTTCCACCCCCTTGGACACCCCTACCCCCTGAATAGCCCCGCCACCCCCATGGACAGCCTTCCCACCCTCTGGACACCTCGTACCCCCCTGGACAGCCCTACCCACCCCCCTATACACCTTGTTCCCCCCTGGACATCCCCCCCACCCCCATGGATAGCCCCCCCCCCCCCCCCCCGTGGACAGCCCGCCCACCCCCTGGATAGCCCCGCTACCCTCGTGGACAGCCCACCCACCCTCGTAGATAGCCTTCCCACCCCTTGGACAACCCCTACCCCCATAGATATCCCTGCCACCCCCTTGGAAAGACCTCCCACCCCCCTGGACACCCCCTCCCCCCATGGATACCCCCCCACCCCACCCCATGTACAACCCGCCCACCCACCTAGACACCCCTACCCCCTGGACAACCCCCCCCCCCCCCCTCGTGGACAAGCCTGCCCACCCCCCTAGACACCCCGTTCCCCCCTGGACATCCCCAACCACCCCTAGACACCTAATTCCCCCTAAACACCCCCCCCCACCCACCCCCCCGTGGGCAACCCGCCCACCCCCGTGGACAACCCGCCCACCCCCTTGGACACCTCGTACCCCACTAGACAACCCCCGCCACCCCCCGTGGACAACCTTCCCACCCCCTGGACACCCTGTACCCCCTTGGACAGCCCTGCCCACTCCCTTGGACACCTCTTTCCCCCTTGGATATCCTTCCCACCCCCGTGGATATCCCCCCACCCTCGTGGACAGCCTTCCCACCCCCATGGATACCCCGTACCCCATTGGACAGACCCACCACCCTCGTGGACAGCCCACCCACCCCCCTGAACACCCCGTACCTCCCTAGACACCCACCCCCCACCTCTGTGGACAGCTCGCCCACCCCTAGGGATAGCCCGCCCACCCCCTGGACACCCCTACCCCCCTCGACAGCCCCTCCACCCCCATGGACATCCCGCCCACCCCCCTAGACACCCCTCCCCCCATGGAAAGCCCCCGACCCCCTAGACACCCCACCCACCCACCCTAGACACCCTAAACCCCGTGGATAGCCCCCCCCCCCCCTCGTACCCCCTGGACAGCCCCCCCCCCCCCCCCGGACACCCCATACCCCCTGGATAGCCTCCCTACCCCCATGGACAGCACCGCCCACCCCCTAGACACCCCCCACCCCCTGGATATCCCCTCAACCCCTATGGATAGCCCCCCCCCACCCCCACCCCCTGGATAGCCCCTAGTCCCGTGGATTATAGGGTTTCTAACAACTCAAAGATCACATTAATCATAACTACCCACTTTGTTGCCTCCTGGGATCCTTGATCACCAATAAAAAATAGTGGATTCTATTTTAGAAACTCCCATGCATAATCAATTATCCTATAATAACATTTCTATTCCACTTCCATAAGAGTTTGAGTAGAGACCAAGACTAGGAAGACAATAGCTGGATCACTAGAATGACTACCTGAGATATCCCCTTATGAACATTTTGATTCATTTATAGTGGTAACATTATAAATAATTATCAAAAACAAAACCTTTAGTAAAATAATCTCATGTTCTAAAACAAGGGACACAAAATCGCAAATCCCATAAAGATACATCAAAAATAATTCTTAATAAAACCATTTCAAAATCACATAATAGAGACTTCTTTCTATTTAAAATTCCCTAATGGTTTATAAAAATCCCTTTTAAGGTTCTATTTCAAAAAACATATAATATTTTTGTCCCACAATAAAAATTTAATCGATTTTCTAATAACCAAATCCCCCTTCCTACCATACACACCAAAAGCATTCATTTTTTCCTAAAGAAACACATACTATTCATATAAATACTATTCCAAAACCATTTTAAAAATACCAATGATCTTAAAGTCCATGAATTTCATTCCATTAAAACCATTACATCCCCCCACCCCTCCTAAACACCACCCCACCACCTGAACACCCCCCCACCCCACCTGGACACCCCCACCCCCATGGACAGAACCCCCCACCCCCTGGATAGCCCACCCCCCTGGACACCACCCCACACCCCTTGGATATCCCCAAAACCCCTAGACTGCCCCCACCCCCCTGGACACCCCCAACCCCTTGGATAGCCCCCTACCCCCTAGACACCCGCCCAACCCCTGGATGCCCCCACCCCTCCTAGACACCACCCCACCACCTGGACACCCCCCACCCCCTAGACACCCCCACCCCAATGGAAATCCACCCCCACCCCCTGGACACCACCCCATCCCCCTTGGGCAACCCCCCATCCCCACACAAAACCCCCTGGACCCCCCCCCACCCCTGGACACCACCCCACCCCCTAGACCCCCATTGGACACCCCCGCCCCCTAGACACCACCCCACCCCCCTGGACACCCCCATGGACAGCCCCCCCCCCCACCACAACCACCTCCCAAGACCCCCCCCCCCCCCAACCCCCTGGACGGCCCCCCACCCCTCCTAGACACCACCCCACCACCTAGACACCCCCCCCCCCCCGACCCCCTAGACACCCTCACCCCCATGGACAGTCACCCCCACCCCCCTAGACACCACCCCACTCCCCTAGGATAGCCCCCAACCCCTTGGACCCCCCCCCATCCCCTGGACACCACCCCACCCCCTGGACACCCCCCAATCCTACCCCCTGGACACCCCCCACCCCACTGGACACCCCCACCCCTAGGCACCCCCACCCCCTAGAAAGCCCCACAACCCCCTGGACACCACCCCACCCCCTGGACACTCCTATGGACACCCCCCCCCCACCCCCTGGACACCCCTACCCCTGTGGACAGCCCCCCCCCCCCCCCAACCCCCTGGACACCCCCAGCCCCCCAGATCCCCCCTATCCCCTACCCCCTTGGACAGCCCCCCAACCCCCTGGACAGCCACCCCACCCCTGGACACCCCCCCCCCACCCCCTAGACACCCCCTACCCCTTGGACATCCCCCCCCCCACCCCCCCTGGACACCACCCCACCCCCCTGGACACCCCCTACCCCCTGGACCCCCCCCCCGGATAGAATATTACTATCATTTAAACCAAATATTTCCCAATTTGGTTCTTTTTTGCTTTTATATCATCATTATTTTGTTCATGTTCATTTTCATCAAATGGAAGCGCTTTTGAAAGAAAAATGATGTGACCAAACTGGAATCAAGGGTGGATTAGAGTAATGGATGTAGTGCCTCGACTACCCAGTATCAAATGTTGAATCACAATAGTTTTATCAATTGTAATATATAACTTCCATAAATTGATATTCTCCAACTAGGCCCAAAAAGTGGTATCAATTCTTGATTATAGTATATTGTTTGACTAAATTACCAAGACTCGGAATTTGAGATTGGTTGGAAGACTAATGAGAAAAAAATTAGCTATTACCCGGTTTCACTATTTAGTAATGTATAAGGAGAAGTTTTGGAAAGTAACTACTAGGACTAAGAGGACTATTCTAAAAGTTTTATCTTCTGGTGAATATGGAATGTAATTTTCACAATGTATGCAATGTTGGAGTTTGGTGTATGAAATATTGGATTCTGTGTGTAGGTGTATTATTGGCTTGTGTCTCCATGTGTATTTGATTTTCTACAAGTGTATTGGAGTCTGGTGTATGAAATATTAGAGGTTTTTGCATATTGGATTCTGTGTGCAGGTGATATTGGATTCTGTTTGGTGTATTGTCCTAGGTGCATAGGCTTCCTGCAGGTGTATTGGGTTCTGCATATCTGGGTGTTGGGTTTGGCATGTTGCTATGAAATCTAGGTGAAGGATATACCCATGGTTTATAACCATTAATATGCTGATGAAAGAAATTTTAATACTATACCAACAGTTTATAACTTTTGGTATAGGGGTGAAAGGTATACCAATAGTTACAAAACTGTTGGTATATCAAAGGACTTCTGCACTTTACCAACGATTTGTTGCAACCGTTGGGAAAAAACTATACCAATAGTTCAAAATCCATTAGTAAAACACTGAATTCTTTGTAAACCAACAGTTTTAAAACATTGGTATAGATTTTTTTCAATGGTTCTAGGTAACCGTTGGGAAGTTGTGATTTTTTTTCAACATATACCAATAGTTATATAGAAATCGTTGGTATATATCTATCCCTATTCCGGACTTACCAATGGTTTTCCAAAATCGTTGGTATATTGTATACCAATAGTTTTCCCTTAAATACCAATGGTTTTAAATTGTTGGTATAGTTTAACTTTCCAGCAGCATACAGACCTCCATGATCATACCACTATCTCGGCCCCGGCGGTCCCTCGACCATCCGTTGATCGTCTGTATGGCGAGTTGAGAAGTCACAAGCCATGTGTCCTTTTCTGCCACATGTGAAGAATAGTCTGGATACCTACTGACTCCCTCTGCTCTAGGATCCCCACACTACTGGCCCTGAGTCCTGGGGTCATCCCTTGAAAGATCAGACCCACTTGGGTCCCCACGTCTGATGTTTGCTACTCACCATTGAAGACTTTGCTGCCTGGTGTCTACTGGTGGCTCCATCTTTCGGTGTCTACTCTACCGGGAAGCTCTCTACAAGAAGGTACTGCTCTAGTACCCTGGCCTAAGTAGGAATGCTGAGAGACAACATGGACACCCGATTCTCCCGATGCATTTCCTACTCAAAGTCTCAAGCCCTGAAGAACGGGTCTCGCACCATGTTTGTAGAGTAGCGAGAAATCTTGGTGAACCTCTCCGAGTACTCCACTACTGTCATGCTTCCCTACTGTAGGTGCAGTTACTCCTATATTCACATAGAGCACAATGTCGCCGGGAAGAAATCCTCCTTGAAGAGGTGCTAAAAGTCTATCCAAGTGAGGGTCACCTCATCATGATTCTGAATCTTCAAGATCCATTATCTCCCTACTGATCCTTGAAGAAGGCTTGTGGGTAAGATCGACATCTGGTCAATTGGCATCCTCTCTAAGAGAAAGACTCACATCACCACCTTCATCCATTCCTCAGATACCTGAGGATCTATCTCCCCCCTGAACTTGGGAGGTCTCAATCTCTGAAACTCATGCAAGACGCTTAGTTTGCGTACGTCCTCTACCAGTAATGTCGGTTGTAACAACTGATAAATGGGTGGTAGTAATGTTGTTGCACCGCTTGACAGGTACATCTCTAGCACAAGACCCTGAACCAACACCTCATCGCTAGGTAGGCTATCCTCATGGCCATGCATCAGAAACCTAGTTGGCTATTTGTGTGGAGGCATCCTGAAATAGATCAAGATGTACCACGATCAATAGATTATACCTAGTGAGTTGACTCTAATTCAAGAAAAACATGAGGAAACACTCTATTCCTATATGATGCATGAAACCAGTGTTTTATGTATAAATGAAAAAGGTATAATTCAAGGTCCCAATGTATGGATACATCAGCTATCATACCAACACTGGACTCCCTGAATCTAAAAGTTCAACTCGAAACATTTAACATTTTTTCCCAAAAACAAAACAACATACTCTCAGAATTTGAGGTGGAACCAACCACCTATGATACCACTTTGTCACAAATCATCCCCTGGGGCCCATGTTGTGACTTCCACAAGCCCTCCTTCGGAATTCCAGGGGTTGGAAACTAGCGTTTAAGGCATCAAACTACAAGTGATAGGCATTTGCCTAAGTACCTTCACGCATGCACACACAACCACGTCCCAAAAACTGGAAAGCTAAAAATGCATGTCGCTAAACAAATACTGGGTAAAGGTACAATTTGTAAGTCAAATGGGCCAGAATAAAAACCCAGAAAAAGAAAGACTGAAAAACAAGAAAGTACAGAAGGTCTTTGAAACTCCATCCGTTGAAAACCCCACCTGATGGTGAGTGTAGAGTACCTGTTGGAAGCTATAGAAGTATTCCCTACCTTCCTGATCTCATTGGCCCCCACCTAGTCCTAGGGCACCAATCCATCTTTCTAGGTGTTAGTCATATGCACAAGACACGACACGTATAGTTAAATCCCGTATAGGGGTGAGTAACACAATACTCAGTAGGGATATTGAAACACAAAGGAAAAACCACAAAGGAAAGTATACACATGGGACTATCAACTCACGCAGGTATAATCTAGAGTATAGAAATCAAGACCATCAGTCACAACACTGAACACCTTGGACTGTTGGGGTACTAATCCCTGGTTCACACAGAGACGTTCCCCACTGTGGTCCTACCGGGTCGCACAGAGTTGCTTCCCACATTGTCCATCATACTGAGGTACTCATCCCTGACGAGTATCATGGGTCTTCTGGGTCACACAGAGCATCTCCCTAATATGGTCCTACTAGTTCACATAGAGATTCTTCCCACTAGACCATCATAGTTGATCTAAAAAGGGTCTCTTGTTAGCAGTATTTGGGTCTCAGTCAGCCGTAGGAACCCGAAAAGCTGTACGCTTGATTCTGGAAGAAACCACTCCACAATCCATTTGTCACATCTCAACTTCCATGAAAACCTCCTCAGAGTATTCCAAAAGAATCATCTCTTTTCAAGGATTCCACGCCATAAACAGTTCATCAATAGGAAACCTGATCCGAAATATATTGGTGTTTTAGTAATCGGGGGTCGGTCGTGTTTGGGCTCAATCTGACCAGGTCGGACCGTCCTGACCAACCCAACCTAGGGATCCTGCATGCCCCGACCCAGTTCAACCGATCTGAACAAACCCAGTTTGGGTCTGGGCCGAGCTGGTCCAGTCGAGCCACTGGTCCAGGCCCATTGGGCCTTGCTGGACCCATCCCATTTCGGTTGGGGGTCCAGCCTAGCCCGCAATAGGCGGGCCGGTTCATTCCCAACTCAGGCTGCCCAGTAGCCCTGATTTATCCCATCAGCTCGGCCCACATAAGTGGGCTGGCTTTACTCCAGCCTGGGCCGCCCTGCTGCATGGTTCCGTCAGGAGCCGGCCTCTCCCCTAGTCCTACACGTGGTCCCCACAAGACTGCGTACCAATGTGAAGTAGCGAACCATGCCGCACGGACTGCTTCCCTATCTGACAACCCCTAGTTTGTTTTCGATGGCTCCTGTTGCACTACCTCGGCCCAATACGGCTATGTTACCTCCCTCAATGCACCTTCGTGGCTTTCTTCCACCTGCCCACGGCCACCGTCGCGGGCCCCCGCAAGCAACCCCTTCCTCTGACCACCATGTCCACTCCGATGGTCCATTCTTCAAGCTGTCTGCGCCTCCAGCCTCCATGGGGTTCCATCTTCCCTACTACAGCCTAAAAAACTCATTTTCATCAACTTGGAGGTTTTTTCATGAACAAATAACAAGAACACACAAATATGGAGGGTCTCCGGCCTTATTTGTGTCAGCCCACACCCTATGTGTTATAGTTTAAAATAGGGGGGTTCAAGATTATAACAATAATATAGCCTCAATGAAAACCCAGAGTATAAGCACCATCCCACAACAACAAGTGATCCGCAGATCAACCTGTTAGTGGGTTGATCTTCATTCATTGATTTAGAATGAATAATAGGGAAACTAAAAACAAAGATAACCCCTACCTAGGATATATTTGTCCTTGGTGTCGATTTTTTCGAAGCCATTGGTGTTTTTCGATCTCTGATCCCAGATCCTTCCTCCAAGGCATTGTCGCCACTTTCCAATCCGCCAGCATTCTTCATTAGAGAGAAATCCCTCAAAGGGTGGAAAGAGGATGAATCATCATTTTTTTTTTGGAGAGGATTCCTCACCGTATATTTTTTAGATAAAATCCACATTTTTTATCCCGTTAATCCATTAAAATAGATACACATCGCAACATTCTTGTTACTCTGCATTGTCGCATCGTTACACTCCATTTAATGAGTCGTTACGATGCACATTAACAATCCATAAAATGGATTCATTTAATGTGAATCGTCTTCACCTTTTCATCACACTATAGTGTAGATGTGTCACCACTCAATGGTTAAGGAAACAAAAAAAATAAGTTTTTAAGTTATTTTTATTTTTCTCTCAAAAATTCCGAAAACCAACTTTTATGGTCAGTACTCGTGGGTTGAATTTAGGTTCTTTATAGGTGAATCCTAATGTTCTGAGTTCAATAAAGTTCTCATATTTTTTATCTAAGCACTAGTTTAAAAGTTATAAAAACCTACTCGCACATTTATTTATATAAACTTAAAAAAAGTTCAAAATTCTATTTTGGGATCATCTGGCCTGAGAATCAGGTGTCATCTGAGCGTCTGGTCTTGAAATAATCTCATATAATTAAAAAAAATACATATAATTTCTAGGACATTACACTTCTAATGGAGATATTCCTTAAATCCTATATGAATGAGTTGTAACTCGGTCATATTGTATTATACAATAGTTGTGTTGGAGTTTGTTCCCTAGAACCAACTAACTTTCTACTTTTGATTACCAGGAAATCAATAAATATATTATCAAATGATGATTTTTTTTCAATATAACATTAATTTGATAATTTTATTATAGTATTTTTTATATAAAAAGGTTATAGTGGTACCCTGATATAATAAGAACCTATAAATTCTATAAAAAATTCTTAAACATATATCCTATGTTCTGTAAAATATCTATCTGATGGGACACAAATGATGTTTGACTATCAAGGGTTAGGGGCTCATAAGAAATTAGGACTTATTTTCATAAAGTTTTCACTTGGTAATCTTCAAAAAGTTAGGTTATAAGGATAGTACCACCAATAGTAATTCCACTTGTTATATGTGTCCCTGCATATTTATATATGTTTATGTGTGTATTGGTCCTTAGACTTATGATTATTATTAGTGTATATCATGAAAGTCATGCTTTTGTGTATGGAAGAAAACTGTGACAACATATTCTCATGATGAGGTAGAATATGTTGGGTGTTTCATAATTGATATAACATTGATTGAATAAGTAAATAAAGGATTTTTATCTTCCAAGTTAATGGAAAATTATATCTATGTCCCTTTAAATGAAATAGAACATTCTGATCAAATTCATGACCTTTTTAGTTCATCAACAAGTTCATTTCGTAAATTAGAAGTATGAAAAAATCAATCATGTGGGATGATGACACAAGTATACATCCTTCTTAGTGATATATCATGATAGAGGGATTATATTTCATAGTAGAATTTTTAGGAAGATTGTTTTTATTGTGACATTAACTTCTTTCTCTATGGGTTCCTTGACGTGTTGTTAAATGTTGATCTTTTACTTTAGGTAAGATCACATAATGGAACTGATAAAGAGTCCTAGAGGGTCACAAACTAAGTATATTTAGAATCTCATTAAGTTATATTGAATTTAATATTAATAATAAATATTATTTTTTACTTTTGGAATAATAATTATTCAAGTATTGTCAATCACATAAATTCAATCACTAGATATTTGAATTTATAATAAATGAGTTTAATTTTATCTATTTTTATTATTCGAAAAGTAATAAATAAATATTTATTTATTCACTAGCTTAGTGAATTAATTAATAAAAATATTTAATTATTTACATGGATATTAAATAAATATTTATTCATAAGTGTAGTGAATATAATATGTATTTATTTATTTAATGAATGATATCTATATATACATATTAAAGTAAAAAAATTATTCATTTTTTGAAAAAATAACAAGGAGGATTGAAGGGTCAAGTTAAGGACCCGACGAAAATGATATATTTTATTTAATATCATTTAAATAAATATTAATTTATTTATTTAAAAAATGATATTTAAATATTCACATGTCAAGTGAAATAATAATAATAATATTGTTATTAGACATGGGGAATATATTAGAGAGAATATTTTATAAAGATCCTAAGCGTAATTATGAAATATTTAACCATAACTTTTTAAAGTAAATAAATCACACACCCCTAGGCCAAAAAGGAAATGAAACACCCCCCCCCCTTAGGGTCTACCCACTCCATATATGTATCATTATAGTTTTTATAGCTTTAAGGCCCCACATTTTATGGCTTGAAGGCTCCTTCATCATATCCCAAATGCCCATACGACATGCCCTCCATACCAGGTATGTAGCATTTCACTATCGCCTTGTCGCTATGTGACCCTCAAATTATGAACATAAATGGACCATAAATCTTTCCAAATGAGGCTACCATGATTTTAACCCTGTTTGAATGTATAATTATAGAGAAACTTTACCACTTAAGAAATCCCTTAACTACAAATATTTAACCCTAACTACATATTTCAAATTTTATCATTTTTAGAAAGGTAGAGTCATTATAAAAAAATAGAGACTATAGAATTATCTCAATCACTAAAGAGAAAATAATCCCCCTACCTCTGAGGGAAAAAATATTACAAGATAATATCATTATTTTGATTGATAGAAATCATTGAAAATCACTAGGTTCCTCTATACTAGCAACAAAAATACCAAGAGTGCTGGATGGAGATTCATGGAGCACATGTGGATACAACAAGGGGAATCCTCTCTTGTATTATCCATTGCAACAAGGATAGGAAAATGATTTTAATTGAATTTATCAACAAGATAAATTATTAAGTTCTGGGTAATTCTTCTTTTAAATTAATTATAAATTAAATATAAAAAATCCTCTCTAGAAGATTTTGGGGTTTCCTTCATAAAGTTCTTTAGATTGAAACTAATGAAAACACTTTATTGGGAATTGAACCTATGCTTCCACAATTCCTTATAACCTTCAAGTGGTGGTAGAGTGGACACATTATAATTTATAATTATTTATTATATGTTTGATCAAATTAGAATTTTTTTGTTAATTTTTATTTTTATTTTTTGTTCATTAATACAAAATTTGACATAACATGGTTATTCATATTCATATTGTGACACTCGTCATGTCACTATGGAGTTATTTTATATTATTTTAGGGTATTTTAAATTTTATAGAGTTTCAAGTTGATAATTTTGAAAATTTAGAGGTTTTTAAGGGTCACAAAGTTAGCCTATAATGTTAGTTAAACTATTTGGTGTGTGTGTGACAATGTTATAATTTTTTATAGTATCATTTTTTATGTTTAGTTCATGTTTAGTAAAATAATGTGGGTTATCTACATGAAATAATATGGGGTATGTTGTTTTTTATTGTGGTCACACCGTTACTGTACGGTTTGGTAAATTGTGTGGTTTAACCATGTGCGCTACGTAAGTGTTTAATTTTTAGAATTCATAGTTTTTAACCTTCTTATTTTTAAGGCCTAATTTCTCCTCTTTCTATCCTTATCATTTAGAAAAACTAGGGGGCACTTGGGGAGCTCTCACTTTTTCTTTAAATGATTTATTACCTCTTCTCCTTGATTTATAAGTGGATTTCTAAGGTACCTATCCTCTTTTCCCCTTCTTCTCTTCTCCCGTTTCCTTCTCTATAAATTTTTATTTCTTTAAAAACCCTAAACACAATTTAGGTTAGTATTACGGTTCAATATGGTTCTATTAATGGGTATTTGGGTGGTTGGGGGTTCGTGAGGGTTTATCCCTACTCGGTTATGCATTTGCTACAAAAGGAGACATGTTTCGATTGATCTTCCACATGATAAGGTAGGTGTTTCTTAGGAATTCCATTATAATGCATGTTATAAATTGATTGAGCTTTTTAAAATTATTTATTATGAAATTATATTCTTATGGTATCCCATTGATGGGTTAAACATAGTTTGAAAATGGTTTAAACACTTGGCATGGACATGTTACATGCCAAGTGTTCATCAAATTGCCTGAGTGGCTCTTTAAAAAGGGTTTAAATGTTTTGAAAGGGTGTTTAAAGGGAATTTGTGGTTTTTTAAAGGTACTTTCCATAAAAAAAAATGGGGTGTTGACCCTCAATTTAAATGTTTTGAATCTGTTGTATCATAAGGGTGTCTTGGAATAATTTAAAAAGAGAAGCATTTGAAATTTTGGGTTATAATTCAATTACCAAATTGTGATTTGATAAATGGTTTTCAAGTAAAATTCTGATAAAATATTTAAAATTGTGTGAATGGATTGGAATCTCAATCCTATTTTCAAATCCTAGTTGGCATCTTAAAATAGTTGATTTCTAAAATGTGTGAGACCCACAATTGAGCCTAGTATGATTGTTATGCCAATTATGGCATGTGACCCCCCTTGGGGAAATGTTAAATATTACTATATCTTTATGTGATTCTTATGAATGGATGTGAAATGGATTGTTTTGTGTGAGGATGTAGAAGGTGAGATAAAGGATGTTTTAAATTATTTATTGTAACGTCCTGGTTCCGAAAGCCACCCAGAGGTGCCCCATACCCGTTTGGTCACATGGCCTCAAGCGCATTTCCCCGAACGCCAGAGGCTGCCGACTATCAGAGAGGGCCTTGGGTGTGATGGTTGGGAAGATATTCCCTCATTAGTAGAATACACAATGGAAGTAAAAAACATACAATAGCGGAAGAAGTAAATATCCAACAATAGTAAACAACGGAAGACTGATAAAGAAAACAACTGGAGAGTAAATATATATAAATGATGCATGATACATATATGTATAGTAAAATAGCCAAACAAGTCACAATGATGAATACAGTACTAAAACCAAGTACAAAATAAAAACAGATGAGAAACACCTTAGCATCGCAAGCCTCGGCTTGGTCCCATGCTCTCCAGCTCCAATTCAATCAAGTACCTGAAGTTGAAGGGTTCTTTCCCTTGTCTATACCTGCAGTAATATAATCTGGTTGGGCCCAAAATCATGGCCCAAATAGGGTGTGATACTAAATCCCAGTAGGCAACCACCCAAAGATCTGTGCCTAATAGTCAGTGAGTATATGGCAGGTAAAATTATGGAAAGAAGTAAACAAGGAAGCTCTAAGCAGTAAACAATCCACAGTTTAAGCATTCAAAACACCACACAGAATGCAACAGCAAAATAGATAACACAACGGGTAACCCTATGGGAAGTACCCACATCCTATCCCCTCTGGTTCTACCTATCAAGAACAAGCAACCCTCTGGGCGGCACACACAGTCTTACCCCTCTCGTTCAGCTAAAGAATAGACTCTCTGGGAAATCACTCACTGTTAATTCCCCCTATAGTCTCATATCATACTATAGGTGCTCTGGGGAAGCACTCAATTTCAATTCCCCCTATGGCCCGCGTCAAGGAACTACAGACACTCTAGGTAATCACTCAATGTCAATTCCCCCTATGGTCTCGCAACGTATAATTATAAATACACTCTGGAGAAGCCCTCAACATCAACTCTCCCTATGGTCTATACACCTGGTTCTCAAGGACCTATGTAAGTCAAGCAAGTATAGCACGCGTAACGGATAAAGTAAACCTCAAGAACTACTTGGATAGCATTCTATGTCATATAATCACTTTATAACTACAGTCATACCATCCTAAAATACTAGGCATGGAAAGTAAATAGAAACCAAACAAGCAAACTAGACCCAATGGTCTAGATAGGAAAAACATGCATGGGAAATACATCCAAGTTACAGAAAAATTACCCTATTCACAAACAATAACCTCTACTCCGGAATACACGAAAAGCAGGCAAACAACAGGGGCTAAAAAGTAAACACGCAATACCCCATTCAAGAGTATTGGTGGAATTTGCACATAATACTCAAATAATTTCTACATAAAGGCACAAACCACCTACCTCGGGGTTAGGAGATCAATATACTTGAACCTCAAAGCTTGAATCTCCTTAGAACATCATAGATCTATAAAAACGCATAAAAATTTCAACCCACGATAACTTATAAAAGATAAGGAATTGGAGAACGATGCTCTAGAAGAAGGAAGAGCTTACTGATGTGGTTCCAACACAATCGACGGTGGTTGATTCAGAGAACGTATGCGAGATCGGGGGCTCAGGGAATTCTTGACACCGTACGGGTGCTCCAGGACGTTTTGGCTGAAGAAGAATACACCCATGTCCATAAGACGTGACCCCAGTCTGTTTAATGAAAAAAACAAAATACACGGTGTGTACTTTTGAAGTACACGGCGTGTACATTCCATTTCTGTACTCCACTTTAGGCGGCCTCCACATCACCCCACATGACCGTGTGTATGGCCATGACACGGCCAGCACACGACCTCCTACGGAAACGAAGTACACGATGTGTACTCATAAATTACACGATGTGTACTTCAAAAATTTATAGAAACTCTTCTTTATCAAAAACTCTAGAAAAAGGAAAGACATGCTTGAAAATAAGGTCTGGGTTCTTACAAACTTCCCCCCTTAAATAAATTCGTCCAAGAATTTCCCTAGCACGACGTAGAAGAAGGAACCCCGAATAGCTCTGGCCACTGCGATTGTACATTGGCCTCCCTCTCCCAAGTCTCGGCATGTGCTTTCCCATGATGTCATATCACCCGTACCAAAGGAATAGACCGGCTACGGAGAACCTTCATACTATGATCGACAATATGGATAGGATGCTCCTCGAAAGATGCATCAACCTCCAACTCGACTTCCTCGAGTTGGAAATCATGAGACAGGTCTAAAAATTAACGTCAAAGCTGAGAAAAATGGAAGACGTCGTGCATAGCTCGGTACCTCTGAGGTAACGGCAACCATAGGAAACCGGACCAACTCTCTTCAACACCTCAAACGGCCCGACATACCTCGGTGAAAGCTTACCTTGTCTCCTAATACTCTTGTGTCCCAACCTCGGTGTGACACGCAGGAAAAACTAATCTATGACCTCGAACTCCAGAGGTCATCTCTGCTGATCAGCATAAGACTTCTGACGAGTTTGTGAAGTAGTCATCCTCTTCCGAATCAACTCTATCTGCTCTGTAGTCTCCTGAACAAGACGAGGTCCTAGAAAAGCTGTCTCTCCTGCCTCAAGCCAACATAAGGGTGATCGTCATGGCCTACCGTATAAATCCTCATAATGTGCCATCTAAATAGTCACTTGAAAACTATTATTTTAGGAAAACTCCACAAGAGGTATATGCTTCTCCCAAGAACCTCCAAAATCTAGAATGCATGCTCGGAGCATATCCTCAAGCACCTGAATCGTATGCTCGGGCTGGATATTTTTCTTGGGATGGTAAGTTGTACTCAAAAGTACCTGTGTGCCCAAAGCCTTATAAATCCCCTTCCAGACTCGAGAAGTAAAATGTGCATCCCCATCTGAAACAATGGAGTGTGGAACCCCATGAAGACGTACAATTTCTCGAATGTACAACCGCCCCAGACCATCAACACTGAAGTTCTCCTTGATCGGAAAGAAGTGTGAAACCTTCTTGAGTCTGTCAATGACAACCCAAACTGCGTCATTCCCTCAAGGCGACCTCGGAAAACCGGTCACAAAGTCCATCACGATGTCATTCCACTTCCACTCAGGAATGGGTAACTGCTGCAAAATCCCCGCTGGTTGCTGATGCTCCGCCTTCACTAGATGACAAGTGGAACACCTCATGACGAAACCAGCAACGTCCCTATTCATACCTGGCCACCAATACTGACGGTGTAGATCATGATACATCTTGGTGAGGCCAGGATGAACTACCCAAACTGAGGAATGAAAGTCCCGCATCAGCTCCTCACGTATTCTGCTGGCACCCATACGCTTCCCTGGAATCGCAGGATCTCATCCTCACCTATGGTCCACCTAGAAATAGGGTCCTCTCCTGACACACTTTCCTATAGGACTAGGCCATCAGAATCTGATAGCTACCTCATTCATACTCAATCAAGAAGGGTAGAGGTAACTGCTACAAAATATAGAAAAGTCTACCCCTGTCTGTCGTGCACCTCCAAATGCATCTTAGAGAACAGACCCATAAGCTTCCACTCACTATTGGCCTCCTAAACTGCCTGTATCTGAGTCCTTCTGCTCAATGCATCAGCCACTGCGTTGCCTTTCCCATGCGTATAGGCAAGCTCAAAGTCAAAGGACTGTAGGTACTTAACCCAACTGTGATGTCTCAATTTCAGATCACGTTGAGTGAAGATGTACTTGAGACTCTTATGGTCGGTGAAAATCACAAAGTTCTCTCCCAGAAGATAATATCTCAAGCAGTGTAGGGCAAGAACAATAGCTGCCAACTTCAGATCATGTGTCGGGTCATTCCTCTCATGTGGCCTCAACTTCCGAGACCCGTACGCAACGACTCCATCTCCCTGCATAAGCACAACTCCCAGCCTGATACCTGATGCATCACATTAAATGGTATAGCTCTTGCCCAGATCTGGCAATACTAGTATCCGTGCTAAATTCAACCTCCCTTTCAGCTCTTGAAAGGCTGACTCACAAGAATCTAACCATAAAAACTTCACACCCTTCTTGGTTAGACCTGTCAGCGATGCTGCTAAGCATTAAAAGTCTTGTATGAAATGTCTGTAGTATCCAGCCTGTAACGCCCCGAACCCAGTTACCCAAATCCAGTGCATTATTACGTAACATTGGAATGATCACAATGAAATCATTTCCCAAAATACCGATCAATTTATTATTATTGGAAACAAGATTCATACATAAGTTCAACTTTACAACTTGAAAAGAAATACAACACTAATCTATTCCACTAGAAACATCCAAGCCCCCTAGATTAATCATGCAAGTCAATCATAATTAACTTCTTTTCATCCTGGGAAAAATAAAACATAGAAAGGGGTGAGCTCAGATGCTCGGTAAGGATAACAATATAGCAGAAACTTTCATAAATAAGCATAAACATTTAAGGAAATTAATAAGACTAAAACAAAAGCCTTTTAAACTTAAACTTCAGCATAATATGGAAAAGTTAAAATCAAAATAATTCAATTTAATTACTCACATGGATATTCTACTAGTCGAATAATCACATGCAATATCAATAGCCACTTTCATAATGATGGAATGCATAATTCCAGACTTTCATAACCACATAGTCAAGGCCTTGGGACAAAATTACAAATAAGATTTTTTCAAGGACTTGTGCCAAGAAACTAGTTTGTCTCATGAGACCTACCAATGCACCGAGGATCTATAGTGGGATCCACCCGTCACATACTAAGTCTAATTCATTTCTCATATGAAAATTTTTAAACATAACATAAACATTCGTATTAAAACTAGCATATTAAATGTCAACACTTTATCCATAAACCATGAATGGTATAAAAATAACACATCCATAGTCAAACATATCACAAAACCTTAAATACAATATGGAAGTTTTGTATCATAATAAATCAACTTCAAATAAACTTTAAATCCGTCAAAGGATGTTGACATAGATGAAATCAAAACCTTTTTTTAGAGAAATATCTCTTTATATTTTAAAATCATTTAAAATTCATATAATTATAAAAGAAAACATTTATTTTTTGAAATATTCTTATAATCTTGTAAGGGAAGCTTCGATGATGTTATAATGACAAAGAATAAAAGCACCCACCGTATAAGTTAAAAAAATACATCCTTACCTTAATTTTGTCGAAAAGGTTATAAAGGACCTTGTTTAGAAAACGACAGAAAGATTCCTTTATAAACATATTATAAAGAGTCAAAAAAAGGTATAAATGACTTTAACACATAGTATATAAAATATTAAGAATGTACTGAAATGTATTTTTAAGAAACATGGATGTTTATGATAAAGAGGTCCTAGTATATACTTATGTAAAAACAACCTCGGATAATAAATAGATTGTGAAATTAACCATTACCTTGTACTTTTCCTTGGTCGAGGGTAGGTTAACATCCTATATAATGGTAAAATAATTGTTATTAAATTATACAATAATCATATACATTAATATTATATCATATATGATCTTTTAACATTGCTTTGTTAATAATATTTTAGTATTATCGTCGTTTCGGGTGTTAACTGATTCGTTTTCCTTAATATGATTTGTTACGTAAGTAATGTTTGTTATGGATAGGATGTATATTATTCATATTCATAATGATATTAAGTCTTAAAACATTATTTTTAATCATCTAATGAAAATTATTCTTGAATGGATACAATGGGTAATGAATCTCATCGCGTTCGTGGAGACGGTAATCCGTACGTACGCACGAGTGATAATATCATTCCTTTGATATTAAAATAATATATAATTGGATGGTATATCATATATACATAATAATTATCATGTTATATTTATTATTTAAATAGATTACAAATCATTATTATACCCATCAAAATAATAATGTATTGAATAACAATTACACCACGACGTGGAGACGGTAAGTCGTACGTACGCACGTATGGTGACATGTCATTCAAAGGATGGATAGAATAATGAATTTGGTTGTACCATATTTATAATAAGATAAAAGTATATATAAGATACTAGAGTTATTATTTTAGAATGGAAACAACAAAGAAATAAGAAGTGGGAGAAGAAAATAAATTAAAAGAGGGTGGTGAAATTATTACCTCTTCTTCGGGTTCTTCCTTTTGATTTGATCAAAAGGGCTCCTTAGGTTGGATTTATGACTAAAGTAAGGTCACTAGAATGAATTGAGGGGTATTGGGAGGATATTTGCGAAGGTGATGTATGATTAAAAGGCTTGAGAAGTGTGATAAATGGGTGGTAAATGAGGGCTTTTTATAAGGGAGAGGAGGGGCTCTTTACGAAAGTTTGAAACAATTATTTTATTATAACCACATCATCAGTTTCAAAAGGTCAACTATTCATTAATAACAAAGTTAATATGACTCATTGTCTAAATAAAATAATCCAATAAGATTTTTATAGGTTTTAAATATTGTTTAAATATTTATAATCTTATTTATTTAAATCATTTATTAATTTGGTAAATATTGCATCCTTATTGTGTCATAAATAATTTAATTTATTTGATTTCCAAAAATGATAAAAAAATACCATGATGTAGGAAATATTTTTAGATTTCCAAATAATATTTATAGTCTAAAATATAACTTATATAACCCCATGTAAAAATTTATTTACTAAAAGATATTTGTTTATGTCATTCTTGTCTTTACTTTAAATTAATTAATATAAAATGTCATTATTACTCCCATGTGGCTCCATGGGGTCCCAAATTCAACCCAAGGATGACCATGGTCGGATATGTATCAGAAAATAGGATTAGGACACATTTTAGGGTAATTTAATATTATTATAATATTATATTTTACCCTTATTTATTATATTTACCCTTTTATCATGGTAAATAAAATATTTACCGAATTATTCAAAATGTCTAAAAATAAAAGTTACCTATTTACACAATTTGGACCTCATGATTCTAAATATGGAATCCATTTTTATAAATTCAAAATACAGAAGTGGCAGAAATTAATTTAAAATTAATTCCCGTTGTCAAAACAAAAAAGCGTGTTTTTAAGAAATAATAACTATCAAAAGATTGACACTTGTTTATGTTCATTTTAAATGTGAAATTACATCCAATAACCAAAATTGGATTAAATGGTAAAAATATAATATAATTATACTTTAAAACCAGTCAGAATTATAATTTAACACTATAAATTATTTTTATTAAAAAAGTTGTTTTTAATTAAAATTTAGTATTTTTCACTATTCATCAAAATATGAAAGTTATCAGAAAAATTACAAAAAATTATCCAAACTAAATTTTTATGTTCCTATTATAAATAAAAATTTAATTTCATTAAATTTAATATATAAAAGTGTCAAATATTGTTTTTAAAAAGGGTTCTCTATTAAAAGGCGGTAAAATTGCATTTTTTATAAAAATACTTCTTTTATCTAAAAAAATGAATTTGTTCTTATATTATGTCTAAGAAACACATAATATGAATTCTTAAATTTTAATGACTATATAAAATTCAAAATTCAGTTAATACTATTCATGACCGCTTTTTGAGTGGTTAGTTTAGTAAGTTGTGTTACGCTCGAACTCGGTGTTGCGTGTAGCGCAAGTTATTGAATTAATTTGAAGAAATAACATACTATGAAATCGTGGATTGTTAGATTCTACCCTACTTCAATTAATTTCATCATCGCAATTTGAAATTTTTCTTTGAAAATAAAAGTTTGAAAATAAAAAATACCTTTTGTGGAAAAGCCACATTGGAAATAGGGTAAATAAAATTTAGACTTAATAAGGGGGAAAGGGAAATGAAAAGTCACCACCAAATTATGATCTCTATTATGAGTACATTGGTGGAAATTAGAGACACATAATTAGAGGGAAAATGTAAATATTTATAGAAATTGATTGAGGTCATCAATCCCAAACAAGTGTAAAATTGAGGGCCTCAAAGCCATCAATCTATGATAATTTAAAATATCATCAGTTCAACAAAACATAAGGTATTTGGATAATACATTTTTGGTTTTAATATTCCTTAACTAAAGTTTAAGAATTAATTTCTTCATATAATAAGAGAAGAAAAATATACTTGACAAGTAATGTTCTATCCTTTAAATAATTTCTACCACAAACTCGTCTTTCGCTCTAAATGATAATTGAACATAAAAATAATCTATTTATCCTAATCGTATAGGGTTCCAAAAAAATGAATTTATAATTCATTTGTGAGATTATTAAAAAATGACATTATACAAACCAGGACATCATGTAGGCCAGCGGTAGGTAGTAAAGGCCTGTCGCACTATGGTTGTGGGTTCGATTCCTACAGTTGTGTCTGACGTGACAGGTTATCGCCCAACCTGCAGGTTGTCCTTTTCCTAAAACTATTATAATATATTCCAAAAATAGTCATAAGAAATGTTTTAACCTTAAACAATACTATCCAAAGTTTAACTTAATCCATTCCAACATTTATAGTTATCCAAAATACCTTTGTCCAAACTTACAGTCCAAAATTTATAAGGAAGGTAAACACAATGAAGATCTTTTTTTTCACATAATAACATGTGAATACCTTTATCGTGTATTATTTTAAAACATGGTAACACCCTGAATTACCATAAAATCTTATTGATTACATTCATGCTCCCTTATTCCTTATAGAATACTAGATATACTCCTCATATGCAAAAAATTTCAATACTCCAGCAATGATGGAATAAACAAACCATTGATCAGTTCCAAGTAAGTCAATAATATCCAATATAATTTATCCAAATCAACCATATTTTATTCCAAAATCATTACCTCATTATCAAGACCATATTAAGGATTACCTTTCCTCCAACCATGTATTTTTCAAAAAATTTAACTTGTTGTTGAGTCACTTTCCATAGAACCATATAATCTAAAATCCTCAATAAAATATTACTACAGTACAATTCCTTATTTATTTCCATAATTCATATAACCAGTACATCGTTGATACAATACTCAAATGAAATAATTATTTAATAACAACATAAGAACACTAGTCATTCTTCTTCATCTGTGGTATTGTCATAACTTGATTATTATACAATAGCATCATTTTTGGTATACTCTGATGACTAGGCCATTGATTTGTGTAGTGTCCCAACTCCTTACGGATGAAGAATTGTACATTTGAAACCTTTTTCTTACCCTTGAAATCACGTACTTGGTGTCCTTTTTCTCCACACTTATAACAAACTCTCATTCCCTTCAATCATTTACCAAGGTGATTCTTTCCACAGTTATCACAAATGGGAAAATCCTTCTTTCTCTTCTTCCCTTTATCCATCTTTCTCTCTTCCACCCTTTTCTTCTCTTACTTCCCTTCAAATCCATAGGACTCAGATAATTATTTACTTATCTTATTAACACATGATATTATTTTTTCATATGATGAGAATACGTGAGAGACTATTTCCCTTTTAAATGTTGGCTTAATACCATGAAAGATATGATCCTTCTTACTCTTTAGATCATACGTATTGCTGGAGTTCTCATTCCTTCTACTAGGTTCCATTTCTGAACAATGGAATGCATTAGGTCATTTTATGAATCGCAATTCATAATTCCAATTTTGTAAAATACCTAACATAAATTTAACGGTTTATGGATATAATCCATAATCATAAAAAAAATTCTTTGAGTAAATATTTACTCATAAATCCTTCATAATAGCTTGTAATTAAAATGCGAATTATCCTAAGCATATCCCCCGGGAGTGTCGTAACCAAGAGTGCAGTAAGGCCTGTTGTCGTGCCCCAGTTCCCATTTGAGTCTAGCTCAAAGTGGTGTTTTCTGGTTTTACCCCTAGGTACATCTGTGAAAGAGCTTCCTCTACCTACTCGTATCCAGACAGGGTTGTATTTCTTGGAAAATACACAAAATATCTACATTACCAAAATTCTAGGAAGTTCTTATATACTGATCCTCAAAGTCTATCTTAGGGTAATGTGCTCTAATCAGAGTTTATCTAAATATAGTTTCCAAGGTTTGTACTAAAATTCCTCTAATAACAATTGTAATGCCCCGACCCCAGTTACCCAAATTTGTTGCATTATTACATAACATTGGCATGATCACAAGGAAATCATGTCCTGAAAGATCGATCAGTTTAGTATTATTGGAAATAAGATTCATAAATAAGTTCAACTTTACAACATGAAAAGAAATACAATACTAATTTATTCCATTAGAAACATCCAAGCCTTCTAGATTAAGCCTATAATTCAATCATAATTAACTTCTTTTCATCTTGGGAAAAATAAAACATAGAAAGGGGTGAGCTCAGATGCTCAGTAAGGATAACAATATAGCAGAAAATTTCATAAATAAGTATAAACATTTAAGGAAATTCATAAGACTAAAACAAAATCCTTTTAAACTTGAAATTCAGCATAATATGGAAAAGATAAAATCAAAATAATTCCATTTAATTACTCACATGGATATTCTACTAGTTGAATAATCACATGCAATATCAACAGCCACTTTCATAATGATGGAATGCATAATTCCAGACTTTCATAACCACATAGTCAATGCCTTGTGCCAAGACTACAAAAAATATTTTTTCAAGGCCTTGTTCCAAGACACTAGTTTGTCTTATGAGACCTACCGATGCACCGAGGAGCTATAGTAGGCTCCACCTATCACATACTAAGTCCAATGCATTCCTCATATGAAAAGGTTTAAACATCACATAAACATTCGTATTAAAACTAGCATATGAAATGTAAATAATTTATCCATAAACTATGAATGGTATAAAAATAACACATCCACAGTCAAACATATCACAAAACCTTCAATACAATATGGAAGTTTTGTATCATAATAAATCAACTTCAAATAAACTTAAAATCCATCAAAGGATGTTGACATAGATGAAATCAAAACCTTTTTTTAGAGAAATATCTCTTTCTATTTTTGAATCATTTAAAATTCATATAATTATAAAAGAAAACATTTATTTTTTGAAATATTATTATAATATTGTAAGGGAATCTTCAAAGATGTTATAACAGCGGAGAATAACCGCACCCACCGTATAAGTTAAAAAAATACATCATTACCTTAATTTTTTCGAAAAGGTTATAAAGGACCATGTTTGTAAAACGATGGAAATATTCCTTTATAAACATCTTATAAAGAGTCAAACAAGGGTATAAATTACTTTAAAACATATTATATAAAACAGTAATAATTTTTTGAAATATATTTTTAAGAAACATGTATGTGGATGATAAAGAGGTCCCAGTAAATACTTATGTAAAAACAACCTCGGATAATAAAGAGATTGTGAAATTAACCATTACCTTGTACTTTTCCTTGGTCTAGGGTAGGTTAACCTCATGTATAATGGTTAAATAGTTGTTATTAAATTATACAAGAATCATATACATTAATATTATATCATATATGATCTTTTAACATTTCTTTGTTAATAATATTTTAGTATTATCATCGTTTCGGGTGTTAACTGATTCATTTTTCTTTATATGATTTGTTATGTAAGTAATGTTTGTTATGGATAGAATGTATCTTATTAATATTAATAATGATATTAAGTCTTTAAAAATTATTTTTAATCATCTAATAAAAATTATTCTTGAATGGATACGATGGGGAATGAATCTCATCGTGTACGTGGAGGCGGTAATCTCTACGTACGCACGAGCGACAATATCATTATTTTGATATTAAAATAATATATAATTGGATGGTATATCATATATACAGAATCATTATCATGTTATATTTATTATTTACATCAATTATACATCATTATTATACCCATCCAAATAATAATGTATTGAATAACAATTACACCATGGCGTGGAGACGGTAAGTCGTACGTACACACGTATGGTGACATGTCATTCAAAGGATGGATAGAATAATGAATTTGGTTATACCATATTTATAATAAAAAAAAAGTATATAGAATATACTGGAGTTATTATTTTATAATGGAAACAACAAAGAAAGAGGAAGTGGAAGAAGAAAAATACTTAAAAGAGGGTGGTGAAATTATTACCTCTTCTTCGGGTTCTTCCTTTTGATTTGATCAAAAGAGCTCCTTAGGTTGGATTTATGACTAAAGTAAGGCCTCTAGAATGAATTGAGGTATGTTGGGAGGATATTTGGTCTGTGGTTGTATGAGCCAAAGGCTTGAGAAGTGTGATAAATGGGTAGGAAGTGAGGGATTTTATAAGAGAGAGGAGGGCTCTTTAGGAAAGTTTGAAACAATTATTTTATTATAACCACATATTTGGTTTCAAAAGGTCAAATATTATTTAATAAAAAATTTAATATGACTCATGGTCAAAATAAAATAATCCAATAATTTTTTGATAGGTTTTGGATATTTTTTTAATATTTATAATCTTATTTATTTAAATCATTTATTAATGAGGTGAATATTGCATCATTATTGTGTCATAAATAATTTAATTTATTTGATTTCCAAAAATTATAAAAAAATACCATGATGTTGGAAATATTTTTGGCTTTCCAAAGAATATTTATAGTCTAAAAGTTAACTTATATAACCCCATTTAAAAATTTATTTACTAAAAGATATTTGTTTATGTCATTTTTGTCTTTACTTTAAATTAATTAATATAAATTGTCATTATTACTTCCATGTGGCTCCATGGGGTCCCAAATTCAACCCAAGGATGCCCATGTTCGGATATGTATCATCCAATATGATTAGGACACATTTCAGGCTAATTTAATATTATTATAATATTATATTTTACCCTTATTTATTATATTTACCCTTTTATCATGGTAAATAAAATATTTACCGAATTATTCAAAATGTATAAAAATAAAATTTACCTATTTAAACAATTTTGACCTCCTGATTATAAATATGGAATCAATTTTTCTAAATTCAAAACACATAAGTGGCAGAAATTAATTTAAAATTAATTCTCACACTCAAAACAAAAGCGTGTTTTTAAGAAATAATAACTATCAAAAGATTGACACTTGTTTATGTTCAGTTTAAATGTGAAATTACATCCAATAACCAAAATTAGATTAAATGGTAAAAATATAATCTAATTACACTTTAAAACCACTCAAAATTATAATTTAACACTATAAATTATTTTTATTAAAAAAAAATTTAATTAAAATTTAGTATTTTTCACTATTCATCAAAATATGAAAGTTATCAGAAAAATTCCAAAAAATTATCAAAACTAAATTTTTACGTCCTGATTATAAAGAAAAATTTAATTTCATTAAATTGAATATATAAAAGTGTCAAATATTGGTTTTAAAAATGGTTCGCCCTTAAAAGGTGATAAAATTGCATTTTTTTTGAAAAATACTTCTTTTATCTAAAAAAATGAATTTGTTCTTATATTATGTCGAAGAAACACATAATATGGATTATAAAATTTTACTGACTATATAAAATTCAAAATTCAATTAATATTATTCATAACCGCTTTTTCAACGACTAGTTTAGTAAGTCGAGTTACGCTCGAACTCGGTGTTGCGTGCAGTGCAAGTTATTGAATTACTTTGAATAAATAGCATACTATGAAATCGTGGGGTGTTACACAGCCAGCCCTATAAAACTCTGCACCTCAAAGACATTCTTCATCTACTCCTAGGAAACTGCTTCCCTCACTTTCTCTGGGTCTACTGACACTCCTGTCTCAAAGATAACATAACCCAAGAAGTGAATCTGGTCCATCCAAAAGTGGCACTTTGAGAGCTTAGCATATAACTGATGCTCCCTCAGTGTACTCAAAACGATCTCAATATGGGTAGCATGGTCATGTTGAGTGTGAGAGTACGCCAAGATATCGTCCATGAAGACCGCCACGAAGGAATCCATGTATGGATGGAACACTCAGTTCATCAGTGCCATGAAAACTATAGGCGCGTTCGTGAGACCGAACGACATAACCATATACTCGTATAGACCAAACCTACTCCGGAGGGTGGTGAGAGGTATAGCATATGTTCTAATGCGCAACTGATGATAACCAGACCTCAAGTCAATCTTCGAGAACACCTGGGCTCCTCAAAGCTGATCAAAGAGATCATCAAACCTAGGCGCGGGATATCGGTACTTGACCATCAACTGGTTCAGCTTCTGACAATCCAGAAAAATCCTAAGGGTACCGTCTTCCTTCTTCGCAAACAGGACAGGCGAACCCCAATGAGAAGTACTAGGTTAGATAAAACCCTTGGCCTGTAACGCCTCCAACTATTTCTTGAGCTCCTACAACTCTAGTGTAGCCATCCTATAAGGAGGAATGGACACTAGTGCCACCCCTAGAACAAGATCAATAGAAAAGTCTACCTCACGCTCCAGAGGCAAACCTGAAAATTCCTCTAGAAAGACATCTCTGAAACAATCCACAACTAGAGGAAAGTCTAACTGTGAAGTCCCCTAGTCATCCAGATAAAGACTAGCAATCTGGGTTGTGACTGCTCCCAACCCATGATGCTCTAGACCCACTCTGCTCACCTCGATATCCCACTTTCCCTTATAAAGAAAGGATCCACCCTCTGGTGATATAAAACTCACCCTATGGTGACGACTTCCTGGAAGGTAACTAGCTAATCCATTCTGATAATGACACCATATCCTGTCATCTCTAGGACATAGAGATCCCAAAGGAAGTGACACCCACAAACCTCAAGAGGGAACTCCTTGCACTGACGTACAACAGATGTTCTTATCCCCAATTAAGTGTCTAATGTCAAAACATCAGTAGAAGAAAAGATACATAGCCCAAGGATCTCCACAACAGCGACAGATATAAAGATATGCGTAGCACCAGTATCGAAAAGAGATGAAGATAAAACCGAGGAAACTAGGATCGTACCTCAAACTGTAGAGGGTCTGGGATCCTACTCCTGATGGGTTCTCCCCTACAAAAGTCTGGCCAGCTCCGTGGACCTGTGACCCTGCTTGACTACTCCGAGATGATCTGCCCTGCTTTCACTGGTGGCCTGGTGACTGACCACTACGGTCGTGACCTCCACCTCGGCCTAAAAGGCCATAAGAACTCCAGTTCCCAAACTGGTGAGAAACTGGTGGAGCTGCTCCTGTTTGAGGAGTCATAGAAGAACCCCTGTCACCAGCTACTGGTG
Source organism: Viscum album (assembly GCA_963277665.1). NCBI lineage: Eukaryota > Viridiplantae > Streptophyta > Magnoliopsida > Santalales > Viscaceae > Viscum > Viscum album. Next base: position 2,094,452,221 of record OY728131.1, on the reverse strand, counting down.
AAAAGATCTGACAAAAACACTGAAGGTGTCCCAACTTTCCGCAAGATCGGCACTCCACTGGGTCTCTCTGGCACTGTGGCCTCATATACCCATTTCTCCTGCACTGGTAGCACACCACCTGGTTACTAGAAGATGCATCCCGCCTACTTGGATCTCCCCGTGTAGTCTCCCTGTGGCGCTTCTGGCTATCAACTGGAAGAGCACTAACTCTGGATGTTGAGCCTCCCTGGATCACAAATTCAGATTCCCTCAGATTCTGCTCCGTGATCAGTGCCTAGTTGACTATGGAAGCGATGGAAGTCAACCTGAAGATATTCACCTAAGAGTGGATGTCCTGTCTGAGTCCATCCTCAAACTTCCTTACCAGATATAACCCATATCCTCCCAGGAAGGCTGTGAAACTCTGAATCTCGGTGAAACGAGAGGAATACTTCATAAATGATAGGGTACCCTACTCAAGGCTCATAAACTCCCAGGCTCGGTCGTCCCTCAGGGTCTTCGGATAGAAGTAGTCATAGAAGATGCACTGGAACTCCTCCCAAGCCATAACTTGTTGATGAACCGCCTATGAGATTACATCCCACCATCTCTTGGAGGAATCTCATAGTATATAGGTATCAAGCTTGACTCTCCTCTCTGGAGGCGTCTCTAGATGCTCAAAGATCGTCAGCATGGCTTCGATCCATGACTCTACAGCCCGAGGTCCTCCTTCCCCTAAGAAGGTGGTAGGATGTTGTTGCTATAAAACACGCGTCAAATTATCCATCGACGGGGAAGGAGGTGGAGCTCCCTAGAAAGTCTGCATCATCCTCATGAATCCTTCCTTGAACTGTGCATCAGTACCGGTAACAGGTATAACTACTGGTGCCAAGACTGTCACAACAAGAAGATCTGCGGGAAGTCCCTAATCAGCCATATCCGGTGTCTGATCACTACCCTGTAATTGGCGGACAACCAAAGGACGTCTCAATGGCATGAATCTGCAAGGTCAAATGCACACCTTAGATCTGAATTATCAAGGACTGAAAAAAAGGAGTATAGGAAGAGAACAAGAGGAATAAAACATTCAAGTTTTAAAAAACACGACTACACAGCGTGTATACTCACTACACGGTTTTTTCCTAAAGTCATTCACAAGGGCATGTACTTTTTCCTAAACTGGTCATGTAACACCCCAAACACACGGTTTTTTCTCAAAACACACAGCGTGTACTTGAATCATCTTCCCCTTCCTGGGTCCTTCTACAAGTTTAAGCCACACGGCTCTCCTAAGACAAGACTATATGGCGTGTTCAAGGTAGACATGGCATGTACTGGACAAGCTTCACCTGGCCCGTGTTGTTAGTGACACGGTTAGACACACGGCTCAAACTACACGGTGTGTTCCTGACAGACACGGCGTGTATGTGAAAGGATAACACCGACCCATGTTGTTCATGACATGACCAGGTACCTGGGTCAGACTACACGGCATGTTCAAGGTGGACACAACATGAATAAGAAGAGACACCACTGACCTGTGTTGTTAGCTGCACGGACTAGTTCCTAGGATTATACTACAAGGCGTGTTTAATGTGGGCACGGCATGTTTCCACCAGACTTTTCCCATCCCGTGTCTCTGCCCATACGGCCTACGACACGGTCAGAGACTACATGACGTGTACATAAATTACACATCATGTACTTAAGAAAAATTGTTTCTTCCTGAAAAGAAGAACATGTGGCATGTACTTAATATGACATGGCGTGTATTCTGGGTTTTTCTGAATAGTAAGCCTCAGAAACTACTCTGGATCCCAGAAAACACTGAAACGAACACTAAAAGTTCCAAATTCTGATCCGTGAGGGCCCATACTCCCCACGAATCAAATTTTAGCATCTCAAAAAAGTTATAAACAAGGTAAAAAGGTCAATGATCTACCAAATTCTAGTCCATGAGGGCCCATAACACCACAAGAACCAAAGTTTGGCATTCATTAAAACAGAACCTTACACACAATTCCCTATCAAATAGCAGGTGTTTCTATCAAGGCATCTATCACAACAGCATGCATATTCTACACAACATCTATCACAACAACATGCAACTGCTAATGCATCCTAGATGGCATGGAAAGAATGCATGGCATGTGATTTCTAACAAGTGCATATATGATGCATGAGATGGAACACCCTCATCTCATCGGGTTGTGATAGAAATATAACCTCAATAACATCAATGGTAACCGCAGAAAACATGTGAATCACCCAACGGTGAAATCAAATAAACTGTAAAATTTCAAACCAGAAAAAATTGCAATAACGAGGTAGATTGGATTTTCCCTATACATGGGTTAGATACTCCCGAGAACAACTTATTACCAAGTACATATTCCATCCTATCCCTAGATATAGGCTCTAAATAGTAAATCAAGAGAAAAGAACACCCTCTGATACCAATTTGTAATTTCCCGGTTCTGAAATCCACCCAGAGGCACCCCATACCCGGTTGGTCACATGGCCTCAAGTGCATTTCCCCGAATGCGAGAGGCTGTAGACTAGAAGCGAGGGCCTTGGGTGTGATGGTGGGGAAACTATGCCCTCATTGGCATAGTACATAGTAGATGTAAACAACATACAATAACAGAAGAAGTAAATATCCAAAAATAGTAAACAGTGGAATACTAATAAAGAAAACAACTGGAGATTAAATATATATAAATGATGCATGATACATATATGTCTAGGAAATAGCCAAACAAGTCACAATGCTGAATATAGTACTAAACCCAGGTACTAAAGAAAAACAGATGAGCAACTCCTCAGCATCGCAAGCCTCGACTTGGTCCCATGCTCTCTAGCTCCAATTTAATCAAGTACCTGAAGTCGAAGGAAACTTTCCCTTGTCTATACTTGTAGAAATATAATCTGTTTGGGCCTAAAAGCATGGCCCAAATAGGGTGTGAGACTAAATCCCCGTAGGCGACCACCCGAAGATCTGTGCCTAACAGTCAGTGAGTATATAGCAGGTAAAAGCACTGAAAGCAGTAAACAAGGAAGCTCTAAGCAGTAAACAATCCACAGTTTAAGCATTAAAAACACCACACAGAATGAAATAGAAAAACAGATAACACAATAGGTAACCCTCTGGGAAGTACCCACAGCCTATCTCCTATGGTTCTACCTATCCAGAACAAGCAACCCTCTGGGAGGCACACACATTCTCACCCCTCTGGTTCAGCTAAAGAATAGACTCTCTGGGAAATCACTCACCATTAATTCTCTCTATAGTCACGTATCATACTAAAGGCGGTCTGGGGAATCACTCAACATCAATTTTCCCTATGGTCTGCGTCGAGGAACTACAGACACTCTGGGGAAGCACTTAACATCAATTCCCCCGGTGGTCTCGCATCGTATAATTTTAAAGAGACTCTGGAGAATCCCCAACATAAATTATCCATACGGTCTATACACCAGGTTCTCACAGCCCTGTGTAATTCAAGCAATTATAGCACATGTAACAGCCAAAGTAAACCTCAAGAACTACTTGGATAGCATTTTATGGCATATCATCACTTTAGAACTACAGTCATACCGTCCTACAATACTATTCATGGAAAGTAAACAGAAACCAAACATGAAAACAAGACCCAACGGTCCAGATAGGCACAACATGAATGGGAAATACATCCAAGTTACAGCAAAATTAACCTATTCAAAAACAATAACCTATACTCAGGCTTACAAGTAAATCAAGAAAACAATAGGGGAAAAACATTAAACACTCAATACCCTGTTCAAGGGTATTGGTGTAATTTACACATAATACTCAAATACTTTCTACAGAAAGGCACAAAACACCTACCTCGGGGTTAGGATATCAATATACTTTAACCTCAAAGCTTGAATCTCCTTATAACGTCGTAGATCTACGAAAATGCATAAAACTTTCAACCCAAAATAACTTTTAAAAGAGGAGGAATTGGAAAACGATGCTCTAGAATAAAGAAGAGCTTACCTCTGCGATTCCAACACAATTGACGGCGGTCGATTCGGAGAATGGATGCGCGATTGAGGGCTCAGGGAAGTCTTGGTGTCATATAGGTGCTTCGGGACCTTTCGGCCGAAGAAGAAGACACCCCTGTCCATTAGACACGACCCCGGTCCGTTTAATGAAAAAAATACACGACGTGTACTTTTAAAGTACACGGTGTGTACTTTACATTTCTATACTCCGCTTTAGGTGGCCTCCACATCACCCCACAAGATCGTGTGTGTGGCCATGACATGACCAGCACACGGCCTCCTGCGGCAATGAAGTACACGGCGTGTACTCATAAAGTACACGGCGTATACTTCAAAAATTTCCAGAAACTCCTCTTTTTCAAAAACTCTATAAAAAGAAAAAACATACCTGAAAAGAAGGTCTGTGTTCTTACATTTATACTAGTTCTTTATGCCTTATTGTGTGTTCACCGCCATTTAACTTGTCATCGGAATTCTAAGAGTAGTAAATGATCTGGATAAGTGGATACAGAGTTTATATTTTGACTAGATAGAGGTAGGAACTATGGATTTTGATAATTAAAAAACCCATTTTAGCTTCACACTCTTGTAATAGTGGTAGGTTTTTGCTATTTTGATAAGACTACTGGGACAAAAAAGTTCTTGTAGTCCATTCTAGGGCATGTTTCTTCAGTTCAGATCATGTTACTTGAGTCTTAAGTTGTTTTTTGTGATTATTAGGTATTTATTAGTAAATTATAAGGGATCCAATCTCATGTTTTGATTTTTTTTTCATTTCTTATTTTTACTACATGAAACTATTGTTTAGTTATTTCTCTTATTTATCTTTTGTTATGATTCTTTGATATCTTGGTGCATGTAGTGTATGAATTCAGTTGCGAGTAGTGTTTTGTATTATTTTAATTTTTTTAATGATTTGGAAAGTGTGGTTAAAATGGAAATGTTGGATTTTTTTTTAAGTTGGTTTTAAGAAAAAGAATTAAAAAAGTTATTTATAAAAATAGTACTTTATGAAAACTGTTTGGAAAGAGGAATTTAAAGGTGAATTTGGTTTTTTTAATGATTTTAAATGTCTACCTTGAATTATTTTTTAATTATATATTAAATTGTTTACCATAAAAAATTATTTAAAAAGTTTTGGTATTTTAAAAATTTGAGTGTGGCATGTTATTTGGTTCCATTTATGATCATGTATGAAAATATATTTTATATATTATGTTCAAACTAGAACTTTATGAAATTTATTAGGAAGGTAATTTCTTAGAATCATTGGTGAAATCTTAATGGGTATGTTTATCTCACACTCTATATATGCATTGGTTCCCATGTGCATATATAGCTCTTATATTTATATTTTAGGTTCCTAGTTCTACTTCAGTTCTTTGGTTTTACATTAGTTTATTGATAAAAGTGTGGGGTGTGGTGAGTTAATGGGGATCTCTATTACCTCTGAATCCAAAAGGACTTATATTTTTATTTATTTTTTGATAATACTATTTTTAAATTGGTTGATGGGGAACCATACATGGTCCATAGGCCCATAGGCATAAGACATAGTACATGACATGAAGGCCCAAAGACTATAAACATAGAAAAAAACCTCCCAACTGATGCTTAATGATCCACTAAAACTCCCGACTTATAAGGATAATCAGAAATAATTTCCTCATAAAAAACTACATGGTACCTGATACCAATAGAGAAATCCATACCCTCTCATTCTTCTAATCGGATTATCTTTATTGGGAGTTTCTTCCTAGTCTTTACCTCTTCTGGGGCTTACAACTTAGAATCTATGACATACTTTTTTCTCCCTGATTAAACCTACACAAGCACCACATCACCATGCTACCTCCATCCATCGTTGTGCCATGGATCGTCACCACTGACTTCACCAATTATCTATGCTTCCACACCACCATCAATTGGCGTACTCCTGATACCTACCATCTTCAGCCTCCTCTGACACACCCTCTTCCACCCCCAATGTTGTTGGCCCTCCCTCCTATAGAACCTGACTTTACCACCTGAGGCTACCACCATGGCTTCCTTACACTGGCCAAGCCCAGCTTCAAGGTCATCATCGAGGTCCAACCTCCCTCCATCATGGTTAAGTGTCACCCTTGCCACTATCAAAATCTCCTACCAATTTCATACACCATGGCCATCCCTTCCTCCAACCATGATCATAAACCCAAATATTTTGGTCCTCTAGGATTTGATCATAGTCTTGATGTAGGATTATGGGGTGCCTTTTCCACAAGGACAAACCCCAACTACCTGGGGGTCACTATTAGTGATGTTGAAGATGTTTATATTATATATATTTTTCTGTTGGGATGTTTTATTGTCCATTTGGCATGGGATGTTTATATGTATCTTCTTTCATTGTATTATTCCAGTTGTATAATTTATTGATGGGTGTTTGTTTGTTATACCACATTTAGTTGGTTTATTAATTTTATTTATTCTATTGGTTTATTATTATTATACTAGATTGAAATCATTCTCATGTGTGAATTCTTGAGACCCAGGTACTAGTTTCTTGCTCATGGGGATATGGAATTCCCTTCGAGCCTAGTTGTGGGTCAGTACTGGTGACGTGTCAGAACAAACAGGTCTGGTTTGTTACAAATTGTATCAAATATTATGTTTATCATCAGGGTCCTAGGTTCTAGGGTCACTCACTTACTATTTTTTGTTTCATGGCAGAGTTGAGTTAGGATTGTCTTTGAGACTCTAGAGGTTGGTCATGAATGGGTTCTTGATCACCCCCTTTATAATAGTTCATGAGTTTTCACAATTAGTGGAGTTTGAATTTTAAATTTGGGATATTTTTTTATTATCATTAATGATGTGTTTATCCCCATGGCATGGTGTTGGTTTCCTTGGGGGTTTGGTTAAATTTTGGGGTGAAAATGAAAAATGGGTCGGTACTTTGAGGTTGGTTTGCATGGCCTAATAAGCCAAGAAGTGACTGAATTCTAAATCTTAAAAACATCTTATGAATTTTTTCAATGAATGTCTCATGACCCATCAAACCATGTAGTCGAGTCAAGCATGGTTTCACAACCCACTAAGATTTTTTATTTATACCCCTTGATTCTTGGATCATTACGAGTGTTTCTCAATGATGGAAAATAAATCAAGTGGGCCTTGTGTTATGTTGATGTGGGTGGATTGGATTTTGGTTGAAATTTCATGTGTTCTTTTGTGTGATTATTGTGAAATTTTTTTTAAGGGGTGATTTTATGGAAAATTATTTTTGTTTGAAATGAACCTTGGGTCTTGGCTATGAAATGAAATTGGTTTTCATAAAATTATCTTTAAAAATTTTTATTTTATAATTGAATTAGTAAGGTTTTGGGATTTATAAACTTTTTAGTGGTTTAAGTTAAGGTATTTTTACCCTTTTTAGGGTATTATTTGGGAAATGGTTAGTTTTAAAATGGAGAACTTGGTGTTGAATGATTTTTAAATGTTTTTTATTTAAGTAAGTTAGGATTTTAACTTGTTTTAAAATGTGATTTTCTTTTAAAATGAGTTTTGGGGTATTTAAGATTTTGGCCTATTTTTTAAAGATGGTTTTCCTTTTCGAATGGGTTTCAAGACCCCTTATTAATAGGTAATAGATTTAAAAAGGAAATTTTTTGAAAAAGATTGAATGTTTGGGGTGAATTATGGTTTGGATATATTCGTTGGTTGATAATGGGATCATTTTATTTGTTTTATAAAACATGAATGGTTAGGTTCATGTTTTATTATATAAAGCATGACTCCTAGAAAGTTATTGAGTAAAATTTGGGTATTCAACTCTAGGGTTAATTCTCTTCCTATCCTTGGATCTTGATAAGACTATAAATGTAGTGGAAAGTGTTATATTCCCTTTTGATGGTGGGATGGTTTGTTGAATATTATTTTAGTTTTGTTTAGGGGACTAGACCAGTGATCCTTGGTTGGTTGGGTGATTTGATAAGGATCGGTTTTTTTGGATATTTTTTGTGTGAGTTTTGGTTTTGGATGATGATCCATTTTGGGAACTTATTGCCTTGAGGTGGATTTTGTGTGGCATATTCTTTGGGTATTATTTTTGGTTTCCCTTAAGTTAGTTGTGGTTATTTTGAATGTTCATGACCTATTGTTCTTTACACCATGTATAACTTCTTTTGATGATGCCGAATTTATGGTGAGATCCATTCATGGGTTTGGATTCATTGATTTGGGTGTAGGAAAGACTTTGGTGTATATTTTGGGTGACTATGACACATATGGAACTAGTTGAGATTATGAAATGGATGGTGTCACTTTGGTTCATGTTGGGTTTAGTGTGATAAGGTGACCTGGATATGAGGTGTAGAGACTCTGGTTATTTCATGTAAGAATTTGTAATGTTCCTAGGAATATTTCTAGATCCAGGCACTGAGATGGTACATGATTATGAGGCTCGATGAGTCATGAATTAATTTTATAAAAATATTAAATAAATTTTATATCACACATGCACATTTTTTAGAAATAATGTAATATCTCATGAAAGGAGTCTTGAATCAAAAATATGAGGTCACGGTTGAATCCGAAGCATGGGTTTTACCCTAGGAACGACCTAAAGTTGGTCGGTACAGGATGTCCGATAGAGGCAATTGTTGGAGAGTGCATTTAATTAAAATAAATAATTTATTTATAAATTTTAAATTAAATGAACTAAACTATTTTACTATATAAAAAAGATGATATAGAAATTTTTTAGGGTTAGCCACATAGCCCTAGGATCATTGAGAGGATCTTCCACCCATACTTCATGGGTGGATCGGGATCGGAGAATAATGGATGATCGAATCAAGGATAATCATGAGACGAATGATGAAAGTGGTGGGATCATCACCTTAATCACTATAGGGTGCATTCTTCACTAATGATTGATCCATAGTCAAGGTAGTAATCATCAATTGCGGTTTCCGACTCTTTTTATTAAATATTTGAAGTGTGGATTATTATCTACCTTTTATTTTACAATTTTATATTTTTCATATGATCCCCGTAGATGAATTAAATTTATTTAATTCATTTTATTCTTTTTTGTTCCATGTTCTCACCATGGATATTCCTGATATATGATCATTGGACAAGAATGCTTGGTCATCGATGTTTTCACCTTTGTTCTTATGCCCTCCACCACCATTCTTCGCATTTTTCACTACTATCCTATGGGTCCATGGTTCGACATTTTTGAGGTGGATTTGAGAATGATTAAACCCCCAAAATCATTGTAAAAACAGTGACTAGGATTATTTTTTGCATGGATTGGATCGGTACCATGGGTGCATGTTTTCGATTGAGGTACGAATAGGATGGTGGTTGATCGAAGGTGGTTCAAGATCAGATTGGGGATCCCCATTTTCCTAGTTGACATGTGGTGATGATGTGTGGTGTGATGGGATCGGTTCTGAGTGGAGGTTATGCATGGGTTCTCATTGCAGAGGCTGCTTGGCGTGGATGTGATAGTGGCCAGACTTGAATCACCAACAGTGTGGTTATAACAACCCTACTCTTTATTTCATACTTAAACATGATTTATTATATAAAATATTAACTTGATAAAACATAGAAGATTAGGAGGTCTAGTGTATTTGGGGCTTAGGAACATTACATAATAGCTTAGAACATAAAACAAACAACATCTTTATTGAAAAATTCCTTTACATGACCACTACATTCCCTCGTACTTAGCATTGCAAGGGATAACCTGAGGACATGCATAAGAAAAAAGTGAGATATAAAGCCCAGTAAGGGAGTAAAAAAAGGAATAAAATGAATATTAAAATACATGTTAGGAAATAGGAATATTAATGGAGCATAATAGAAACATGAATATAAAGGCATTAAAAATCATGATAATCATAACATGGAAATGTGGAAACAACACTTAACATGGAATTAGTATGAGCCAAGGCTCATTGCACGTGGAGCATGAGTAAACCCTCATTTCACATGAAGCACGAGTAAAAACTCATTGAACTTGAATTATAATGATTCAACACCCATTGCACATGAATTATTATGATACTATACTTTACCCAATGCATTGGAGTGCTATCAGGGCGCACCCTTCTTAAACATTTCATTTCATGCATAAGTGTGCCACATAGATCATATAACATGGAATCAATCAACATCATAAGTTATTCCACAATTAAGTAATGTGGAATAAATACATGAAAGTACCATTAAATCTGTATATGAGCATAAATGTGAATACCCTTGATAAAGACATGGGTATGCTATTCACTATACAATGATCTTGGCTTGAAAAAATGTGGTGTAATTTCGGCAGCATAACGGCGTGACATAAGGATTCATGAAAATGGTTGATGAGAGATAAATGGGTGTCTCATCATATTTAAATGAAATGGAAAGTAATGGTGACATATAGATACATTTTCCAATAAATGTAATGGAATTTAGATGCATAATACAAAAGAATTACTTGGATGTAAAAGAGGAGAGAGAAATCCCTCACGGAATTTCGTCATGGTAACGGGTGTACATGGGAAAAATTAATGAGAGAGAAAGGGGTATCCCATCATCCAAACATAAATAGGGAAGTATAGGGGAGGTTTTAAAACATACCCCAACATTTTTAATTGAAAAAAAATGGCATAAAAACTTAAAGAAAATTGGATAAAAATGAGAAAGGAAGAAATCCCTTACTTGGAAGTGTGATCCCAAAGGCTTGGGAGAGGCTTGAGAGAGGATTATTGGGAGATTGGGTCACCTTGGGAGGATTCTAGAGAGTCGAGGGAAGTGGTTGGATGAACTCCAAAGGATTTGAGTGAAGAGGAAGTGGGAGCTTTGGTGGGTTTATATAGGAAAGGAGATGGAATTCTTTATTATTTAGGTTTGGGACACCTCACATTAAACTAATCAAAACCAAAAACCAGCCCATGTTTTTTGCCCATGTTTTTTGCCAAAGGGGAGTGAAAAAAATATTTTATAATTCTAGTGGCCTAACTAATTAAAATAATAGGGTTGATTATGTGGAGGTGAGTCATAGTCTCAAGGAAAACAATTTTAAAAGATAAAATGTTTTATAAGCCTTGAAGGGTCCACTAAAGCTTTGTAAAATAGATCAAACAAATATAAAATCACATTATTTTAATGATAAAACATATATTGGCCGAACCTAATGTTTATAGTATTTTATTACATCACTATTGGGTCATTATGATGTCATAAAACACATTATATATTTAAACGGTATTTAATTTTTACCCAAAAATTCGACTTTCTCAGAAAATTATGAAAAATTAACCATTGGATAATTTCGACATCCTGATTCCAAAAATAATATTAATTTTATCTAAATAATTTTCTAAATATTTTAATTTTTACTTTTAAAATAAAAATTGATATTTATCGAAAATTCTTGGGTTTTGAGAAAAACAGCTTTCAAAGCTTAATAAAAATTACAATTGCATTCTTAAAATTATATGATCATTTATATTTCATAAAAATTAATTTAATTATAATAATATTTTATTAAAATATTATTTAATTAAAAAATCCATTAATTCATCAAAATAGATTTTTTAGTTAAATATTAACTAAAAATACTATTTTTGCTTTAAAAACTATTTACAAAATAAAAATAATAAAATGAATGCACATTCTTTATACAAAAATAATTTACATAGTCATAGTGCTAGGATCTTGTTACATAACCCCTTTTAAAACCCACATAAGACTGAAGGGTAAGGTTTGCGATAGTGATAGACTCTTGGGGTGGCTTGGATAACATCGCCCGGGTGGTAATCTCTATTAACTTCCACTTCTCTCGTAGTCGGTTCCTCTCAAGCTTAATGTGTTCAAGCTTGGTTTGGGATTGGTCAAGAGTGAAGCCCAATGATGCCAACTCCTTTCTGAGCTCCAACAAATGGGCATCGTATAGGGAAAGTCTACTGTATAAGGCCATCACTTCCTTTGTCTGAGTAAATTGGATTTGTTAAAGACCTATATTTATAATAATCATGTGATCATTGTTCAACAGCTATATTAGCAACAGTCAAAATTCATAATGGTGTTTTAAAATCTTGAAACATAAAACCAATGATGTTCACATTTTATATAACCATAATAAGACATTTAATTAGATCAAGAGGAATTTCCATTAATGAAATTTTGGGCCTTTACAATCTTCCCCACTTAAGAAATTTCTCCCTAAAAATTTCCTTTTCCCACACTAAAACAGATGTGTGTAACTTTGCTTTATCACTTCCTCCAATTCCCACGTCACTTCTTCAAACTTGTGGTTTCACCACAACTCCTTCATGAGGGGCATTGTCTTATTTCGTAGAACTTTTTCTCTACAATCTAAGATCTTCATTGGTTGCTCCTCGTAAGAAAGATCATCTTCTAGTTGTACTACCTCTGAAGAGAGTACATGTGAAGGGTCTGGTATGTACTTCCTTAAGAGTGATACATGAAAGACATCATGTACTTTGGCCATGGTTGGTGGAAGTTCTAGTAGATAGGCCATAACCCCGACACGATCCAGAATATCGAAGGGACCGATGTACCTAGGACATAACTTCCCTTTCTATCCAAACCTCATGAATTTCTTCCATACGTATATGCATAGAAATACCATGTCTCCAACTTTAAACTCAAGGTCTCATTGACAGTTATCTTCATAACTCTTCTGTCGACTCTAGGCTGCCTTGATATTCTATTGAATGGTTTTCACCTTCTCTACCATTTCTTCAACCATTTCCGGTCCTAGCAGCTTACGCTTACCAAATTCATCCCAACATGTCAGTGTTCTACACCTCTTACCATATAGGGATTCATAAGGTTCCAATCAGATGCTCGAGTGGAAAATCTTATTGTAGGAGAATTCAACCAGAGGAAGATATTGATCCCATCCTCTTTTAAAGTCCATTGAACATGCCCTCAACATATCCTCAAGTGTTTGGATAGTCTGATCAGATTGGCCATTAGTTTGAGGATGATAGGTCATACTGAAGTTCAGTTTAGTATCCATATAATGTTGAAGACTCATCCAAAATTATAGGTGAATCTTGGATCTCGATTGGATACAATAGATAGTGGTACTCCATGCAGCTTTACCACTTCCCTGATATACATTTGTTCCAATTTATCCAATGAAAAATCCTCCCATATTGCAATTAAGTGTGCAGACTTTGTAAGAAGATCCACAATAACCCAGATTGCATTGTTTCCTTTGTATGTCTTTAGAAGTTCGGTGACAAATTCCATGGTGATGTTCTCCCATTTCCATGCTAGTATGGGAAATGGTTGCATCATCCCCTTAGACTTCTGCCACTCTGTCTTCACTTGCTGACACACCAGTCACTTTGATGTATATTTAGAGATCTCCTTATTCATATTATCCCACCAAAAATGCTCTCTAATATCTTGATACATCTTTGTGATTCTTGGGTGAATATAGAAATTTGAACTATGTGCATCATCCAAAAGTTCTTTCTTCAGCTCTGGACTTGATGGAACACATAGTCTTTTCCCAAATCTCACAGTTCCTTGTTCATTAACATTGAACTCTGAGGATTTCCATTTTCTGATAGATTCCACTTTCTTCTGAATTACCACATCATCATTTTGAGCATCCTTTAACCTTTCCAAAAGAGATGGTTGAGAAATAATTTGTGAAAGAATTGATGATGTTCCCTTATTTATGATTCTCATGTCCATCTTCATCGAGTCTAAAAAGATTGGATCCTTCTCAATTATCATCAATGATAGAATTGTTGGGTCCTTTCTACTTAGAACATCTTCCACCTTGTTTTCTTTCCTAAGGTGTTAATAGATTGAGCAGTCATAGTCTTTGATCAACTCTAACCATCTTCATTGGCGTATGTTCAACTCTTTCTGTGTGAATATATACTTGAGGATTTTGTGGTCTATATATATTTCACACTTATCCCCAAAGAGATAATGATGAAAAAAATTTAAAGTGAAGATCACCGTAGCCAACTCCAAATCATGTGTTGGATAATTCTGCTCATGAACTTTCAATTGCCTTGAATCATAGGAAATGACTTTGTCATTTTTCATCAACACACAGCCCATGCCCTTTTTTGAAGCATTACTGAATACCACAAAAAGTTCTCCACTTGTGGGTAAAGTTAGCATGGGAATAGTGATAATCCTCCTTTTTAACTCCTTGAAGCTTTCTTCGCATTCATCACTCCAAGAAAACTTTACTCCCTTACGAGTTAGCTTGGAAAGAGGGTTGGACAATTGTGATAAATTTCTCATAAATCATCGATAATATCCAGCTAACCCCAAGAAGCTACGGATATCCATTACTGATGTTGGCCTTGACCATCCATCAATTGCATCTGTTTTGGAGAGATCAATAGATATCCCATTGCTTGTGATGGTATGGACCAAGAATGAGACCACCTTCAACCAGAACTCACACTTGTTGTAATTTTCATAGAGATTCTCTTTTCGTAAGGTCTCTAGTATAGTTCTTAGATGTTCCTCATGATCCTCCTTGGTTTTGGAGTATTTCAGAATATCATCTATAAATATTACCAAAAATTTGTCAAGTTAATCCCTAAAGACTCTATTCATCAAGTCCATGAAGATTTATGGAGCATTAGTGAGTCCGAAAGTCATTACTATAAATTAATAGTGCCCATATCTTGTACGAAAAATAGTCTTGGGGATATCTTCCTTCTTCGCCCTTACTTGAAAATATCCTGACTGCAAATCCACCTTGGAGAAGTATTGTGCTCCATGAAGCTGATCAAACAAGTCATCAATTCGTGGGATAGGATACTTGTTCTTTATCGTGATTTTTTTAAGCTCACGATAATTGATTCAAAGGCGCATTGACCCATCCTTCTTCTTGACAAAGAGGACTGGTGCACCCCATGGTGAAGCACTTGGGCGTATAAACCCTTTATCTATATTCTCCTATAGTTGTTTCTTCATCTCCTCAAGCTCCACAACAGCTATTCTATATGGATTATTGGATATTGGAAACGCCCCAGGTATATTATCAATTGATAATTCAACATCTCTTCTAGGAGGAAGACCAGGCAATTCCCCGGGAAACACTTCAGCGAATTCCCTCACAATAGGAATGTCTTTAAGGATGGTTTCCTCCTTAGACCCAATCATTTGATCCAGATATGTGTGCTCATAGGGAACTAGTATCCACGCTTTATATGATGGAGCTAAAGAAGATTCATCTTCCTCCTTGCACTTGTATAGAATCAGGGGTCGATTCTCTACATGGAGATTTATTTCCCTCTCGCAGCAATTTATATTGGCTCTATATAAGGAAAGACAATCCATGTCAAGAATTGTATCAAATTCTACTAGAGGGAGTATGATGAGGTTTTCCGGGAAATTCAATCCACAGATTATAACAGGGGAGTATTTATATTAATGGGATGTAATGATTTTTCCATTTTTCGTACTCACCGACATATTTACTTCCATGATTTGTGGTGGTGTTGATATTGTTCTACTAAACTTTTGGGATATAAAATAATCTATAGAACCTGAATCCAAAAGTATGTTCTCTATTCCTAAATTAATAACTAGCATACTTGTCACCACTTCATTGTCGGGGTTCACTTCGGCAATAGTGATGAAAAAAGCTCTCCCTTGTTGCCTTGGAGGTTATTGGTTGCCTCTGAAAAACCTTGGCTTAGGGAACTGATTAGAAATATGTCATGGTTCTTTGTATTTGTAGTAATGAACAATGCGTTGAGGTTTGAACAGAGCGTTCCTCTCCTCTGTTTCAACCTTGGGTTTTTTTTGTTGGCAGTTAACATCTAGGTTCCCTTCTCTTCCACACCTAAAGCATTTCCTCGTCCCCTTCAGGCAATTTCAGGGGTGCTTATTTCCGCACCTTTGGCAAGTGGGGTGTTGGATCTTCTTAGCACTGTTGGATTTATCCATCGGACCACCAGCATTGAATTCCACCTTACACTTCTTATCCCCATGATACCCCTGAGATTCTCCAATCTCTATTTCGACCTTGAGGTCACATCGGACAATTTTCTCATAGTTGTCGAAGTCATGGATCACCAGCACTTTCTGTAGGCTAGGTTTCAACCCACCAAAGAAGTGTTAAACCTTACATTAGGGGGTAATGACAAAGTCGAAGGCCTATCATGCAATCCTTGTAAAGTTTGTCTCATACGCTCTAACAGATTCGTCGCCTTTTTTCATGAGGTCAAGGAAGTCCCTTTTCATCTTAAGCCGGAGGGTGTGCAGAAAATATTTATCAAAAAAATATTCTGGAAATCCTTCCATTCCAACGCCTTGATCTTCTCCTCAGGCTTGTTATTTTTGATCAACGTCCACTATTGATCAGCTTCACCCTCCATATGATAAGCAACCAGGAGAAACTTCTCTTTTTCAGAACATTGAAGGATGGAGAAGATATTTTCAATGGAGTTGATCCATTGTTCAATGATTGAGGGATTGGATGATCCATTAAAAGTAGGAGGCCTTTTTCTCATGAATCTCTCAATAGAGACTTGTTCTTTCTTAGGGGGGGGTTTAACGTTCCTATTGACTCATTTTTCTATTCAAATCTTGAGTTAACTGAGAGATAAGCGTGACAAAGTTCACGATTCCTGCTCCCATCGGATTGGGTATCTCATTAGCACAGTCATCACATTGATCTTCACATCGGTTGTTAGCCCGAGTCCTCCTATTATTGGCCATTGAATGGAATAAAAGGAAATTTAGGGGTAACACATAAAGGGTAATCCAAGGATAAAACTGATGACTTATAAATAACTTTTATTTCCTTAACTTATAAATCCATAGGCTTCAATTTATTCTATTCATGATATATTTTCTAACATATATTTTTAGGGGCATTTTTTTAATTCCCTTAATAAGGGTTCATACTAAGCTTGTGAATTTACAAAGAATATCCCCCAGCAGTGTCATAACAAAAAGTTTAGCAAGGCTCGTTGTCGTGCACTAGTTCATGTTCGAGTCTAGCTCAAAGTGGTGTTTTCGGGTTTTATCCCTAGGATACATCTGTGCCAGAGCCGCCTCTACCTACTCGTATCCAAACAGTGATATATTTTCTTGATAAACCACTTATTTAATACTCACAAATACTTAGGGATGTTTTTATTATACTTATTCTTGACTCTAAGTCTTCACTAGGGTTTGCTAATCCCAATCCCAAAAATAACTAAACCTATCCTCTAATACCAACTATAACAACCCTACTCTTTATTACATACTTAAACATGATTTATTACATAAAATATTCACTTGATACAACAAAGAAGATCAAGAGGTCTAGTGTATTTGGGACTTAGGAACATTACATAATAGCTTTGAATATAAAACACACAACATATTTATTAAAAACTTCTTTTACATGACCACTACATTCCCTCGTACTTATCATTGCATGGGATAACCTGAGTACATGCATAAGAAAAGGGTGAGCTATAAAGCCCAGTAAGGGAGTAAACAAGGAATAACATGAAGATTACAATAAAAGTTAGGAAATAGTAATATTAATGGAGCACAAGAGAAACATGAACATAAAGGCATGATAAAGCATGATAATCATAACATGGAAATGTGGCAACAACACTTAACATGGAATTAGCATGAGCCAAGGGTCATTGTACATGGAGCATGAGTAAAGCCTCATTGCACATGAAGCACAAGTAAAACCTCATTGCACTTGAATTATAATGTGTCAACACCCATTGAACATGACATATCATGATACTATACTTTACCCAATGCATTAGAGAACTATCAGGGCGCACCCTTCTTAAACATTTCATTTCATGTATAAGTGTGCCACATGCATCATATAACATGGAATCAATCAACATCATAAGTTATTCCATGATTAAGTAATGTGGAATAAATACATTAAAGTACCATTAAATATGTATATGTACATAAATGTGAATACCCTTGATAGAGACATGGGTATGGTATTCACTACACAATGATCTTGGCTTGGAAAAATGCGGTGCTATTTCGGCAGCATAACGGTGTGAAATAAGGATTCATGAAAATGGTTGATGAGAGAGAAATGTGTGTATCATAATATATACATGAAATGGACAGTAAGGGTGTCATATAGATACATGTCCCAACAAACGTAATGGAATTTAGATGCATAATACAAAATAATTACCCGGATGTAAAATAGGAGAGAGAAATCCCTTATGGAATTCCGCACTAGTGCAGAAAATGTTTTTAACGTCACCATTTTTTACGTTGGTTATATATAACCGACGTGAAAATTTGTGATATGTGGTTTTTTATGTTGGTTATTTTATAACCAACGTAAAAATCCAACACGCTGCATTTTTTATGTTCGTTATTAAAATAAACAACATAAAAAATGAGGCATCTAACGAATTTTTTACAGTGGTTATTCTATAACCGACGTAAAAAAGGTGGCATTTGAGGCCTTTTTGACATCGGTTATTTGATAACCGACGTAAAAACCCAGCCCGCAAAATTTTTTACATCGGTTATATTATAACTGATGTAAAAAACAAACACACGGAAGTTTTTAAGTCAGTTCTAAAATAACCTAATTAAAATATCTAGTTTCTGATGTTTTTTTACATCGTTTATAGAATAACCAACATAAAAAACCAACATGCGACTATTTTTACGTCGGATGTTTTATAACCGACATAAAAAATTAGGTATCTGATACATTTATAACATCAATTATTATAATAACCAACATAAAAAATGTAATAAAAATAGTTTATAACGTCAGTTATTAAATAACCTACGTTATAAAACATTTAAAAAATTTATCACGCCCCGTGGATTGTCATTTCTGATTTTTCGATCGACAGACCTGCGACTCGTCTCTCTCACGTGGAAAACATAGAATTGACTCTTTGATCTCGTTTCATTAAACTCGTTTTGCCATCATCATTTATCATATTTACTCTCCTCAGATCTATCATCTCCACTCGCAATGCTCAGGTGAGCCTCCCATGACTTTATTTCGTTCGTTTTTTTTTCGGATAGTCTATATTTACATTTTTCTATTTTTTTGTTTAAACTAGGTAAGATTCTTCGATTTCAGACCCTCTTACCTCGTTTTTCCATCATCATCTTATTTATTATCACCAGATCTATTAGATCGACTCACAATATTCAAATAAGCCTCACCTACTTCTATTTCATTTGTTTTTGTTTCGTGGATGCCCTACATTTATGGTAATATTTGTTGTCATTGAAAACAAATGATCTTATTCGCCTATATTACTGAAAATTATATCTAAAACATTGTGATAAACCCATTACGTGTACCAGTGTGATTTATTTTATAATTATATATGGTTTTTCATGGTGGAATGTTTGTTTTGGATCCTTGGTTGTTTCTATTTTGGGTATCACTTTTTTTTGTTCCATAAACTATTTACATCTCTTATTTTTGTGGACTATTATAAGTATTCATATGCTATTAAAACCCGATTCATTGAACAATAGATCATTTTAGACTAGTAGGAGATACAGTTCATGGTTCTCATTTTGAATAATAGAATGATACCAAAACTAGTAGCTTGAGGTTAAAATCCCTAGATATGCCAAAACTAGTAGCTTGGGGTTAAAATATCATGGTTCTAGGGGGCTGTCTAGAGGGTTGGGGGCTGTCCAGGGTGTCCATGGAGGTGGGGGTAGTCTAGGGGTGTGTGGGGGGGTTGTCCAAGGGGGTGGGGGGCTGTCCAGAGGGTTTGGGGGGTTGTCCAGGGGTGGGGTTGTTCAGAGGGTTGGGGGTGTCCAGGGGGGTGTCCAAGGGGGTAGGGGGTTGGGGGTGGTGTCTAGGAGGGGTGGGGTGTCCAAGGGGTGGGGGTGTTTTCTAGAGGGGTGGGGGGATTTCCAGGGGTGGGTGCTATCTAGAGGGGTGGGGGGCTGTCCAAGGGGGTGGTGGTGTCCAGGGGGTGTCCAAGGGGGTAGGGGTGGTGTCCAGAGGGTTTGGGGGGATTTCCAGAGGGTTGGGGGTGTCCAGGGTGTCCATGGAGGTGGGGGGGCAGTCCAGGGGTGTGTGGGGGGGCAAGGGGGTGGGGCTGTCCAAGGGGGTGGGGCCTATCCAGAGGGTTTGGGAGTTGTCCGGGGGGCTATCCAGAGGGTTGGGGTGTCCGGGGGGGTGTCCAAGGGGGTAGGAGGTGGGTGGTGGTGTCCAAGAGGGGTGGGTGTCCAGGAGGGGTGGGGGTTTCCAAGGGGGTGGGGGGCTATCCAGGGGGTGGGGGTGGTTTCCAAGGGTTGGGGGCTATCCATGGGGGTGGTGGTGTCCAGGGGGTGGGGGTGGTGTACAGGGGGTGGGGGGATGTCCAATGGGGTGGTGGTGTCCAGGGGGTGTCCAAGGGTGTGGGGGTGTTGTCTAGGGGGTGGGGGTGTTTTCCAAGGAGTTGGTGGTGTCCAGGGGGTGTCCAAGGGGGTGGGGGCTGTTTAAGGGGGTGGGGGATGTCCAAGGGGGTGGGGGCCTATCCAGAGGGTTTGGGGGTTGTCTGGGGGGGTTGTCTAGAGGGCTGGGGGTGTCCAGGGGGGTGTCCAAGGGGGTAGGAGGTGGGTGGTGGTGTTCAGGAGAGGTGGTGGTGTCCAGGAGGGGTGGGGTGTCTAAGGGGGTGGGGGGATGTCCAGGGGGTGGGGGTGGTGTCCAGGGGGTGGGGGGCTGTCCATGGGGGTGGTGGTGTCCAGGGGGTGTCCAAGGGGGTGGGGGTGGTGTCCAGGGGTGGGGGGCTGTCCAAGGGGGTGGTGGTGTCCAGGGGGTGTCCAAGGGGGTGGGGGTGGTGTCCAGTGGGTGGGGGGGCTATCCATGGGGGTGGTGGTGTCCAGGGGTGTCTAAGGGTGTGGGGGGTGGTTTCCAGGGTGTGGGGGTGTTGTCCAAGGGGGTGGTGGTGTCCAGGGGGTGTCCAAGGGGGTGGGGGTGGTTTCCAAGGGGTGGGGGGCTGTCCAAAGGGGTGGTGGTGTCCAGGGGGTGTCCAAGGGGGTGGGGGATAAGTGTCAGTTTGTATTGACTATTGCATCGTGGTTTGTGAGATTATGACATGATGATTATATTGTTTCATGGATATTAGTGTTGCAATATGATTCTATTTGGTTATATATATTTTGACCAGTCATCGACTATGAGAAAATTATGGGTTATGGTGGAGACCATGTCGTGGTTTTCAAATATGTGTAGTTATCCTGACCCCATTGTGCTGTGATGATTGGATTTACATTGTGATTTTCTACATCCAAGTTTTTATTTTAAATTTGATTTGATTCTTAGGTTTACTCCATTTTCTCCAATTTTCTACCAACCATTGGAGGCCCCATGGTTTTCTTTGATTCCATGGAATTTAAAACTATTATATCTAACTATATTTTCTTTTTAAAATCATATTCAAGCATATTTTTTTAAATACGCATAGATTTGTTTTATATTTAAAAATTGTTTTACATTCAAATTATGATTTTTTTCATATAAACATATATTTGTATTGTCTTAAAAAGATGTATAATTTTGATATTTGTTATAGGTAATAATGATTTGAAGTTGTATTACGGCACATTGAATGAGAAATGAATATGAGGAAGGTGTTGATGCCTTTTTGGAATTTTCTAAAATAAATGTTCCAAGTAGTGACATTTTTTTCTGTCCATAACTAAAATGTTTGAATATGAAGAAGTTGAAAAGTAGAGAGATAAAAGATCATATGATTTGTCATGGTTTTAATCTGAGTTACAACCCTTGGATTTGGCATGGTGAAACTGGATGGAATGTCACTGATGTTGATGATTTGAAAGATGGTGACTCTGATGGAATTGAAGAAATGATTCACGATATTGTAGCAGAAGAAATTGAGATAGAACTGACAGTTTCACGTCTATATGGTAATGCTGAAAAACCATTATATCCTGGTTGTACAGATTTTACAGTTTTTTCGGCAGTGTTAATATTGATTAACCTGAATTCGAAACATGGATGGAGTGACAGAAGTTTTACAGAGCTGCTACAATTGATGAAAGATATTCTTCTAAAAGATAATGATCTTCCAGATTCACATTATAAGGACAAGAAAATATTATGCCCGATGGGATTGGGATACAAGAAAATACATGCATGTCTGAATGACTGTATGATATATAGAAAGGAATATGAATTTCTGTCAGAGTGTCCTAAATGTGGGACATCACAGTATAAGGTGAAATAAAAATCACAGGCTGATGTAGAGATTACAATGATCCCTTCAAAGGAATTTTGGTATCTTCCTATAATTCATCGTTTCAAATGTTTATTTGATAATTCACATGATGAAAAAAGGTTAATATGGAATGCTGATGAGTGGTTATGTGATGGAAAAATACGTCATCCAGCTGATTGTCCATAATGGAAGAAAATTGATGAGCAGTATCCTACATTTGGAAATGAAATTAGAAATCTCATACTAGGGTTTTGCACAGATGGAATGAATCCATACCAGACCCTCAGTAGCACACATAGTTCATGGCCTATTTTATTGGTAATTTACAACCTCTCTCCTGAAGTTTGTATGAAGCGCAAATATTTCATGTTGAGTATAATGATCTCTGGTCCAAAGAAACCCGGCAATGATATTGATGTTTTCTTGTCACCGTTGATTGATGATTTGAAACTTTTATGGGAGGATGGTATTAGGGTGTATGATTCTTATAAAATCCAATATTTTCAACTGCATGCAGTGATTTTGTTCACTATAAATGACTTCTCAGCATATGGAAATTTGTCTGGATACAGTGTTAAAGGGCATAAATCATGTCCAATTTGTGAACAACAGACATCATATTGTCAATTGCATCATGGGACAAAAATAGTGTACTTGGGTGGGGGAGGGGTTCCAAGGGTGTGGGGGTGTTTAATGGGTGGGGGTATCGAGGGGTGTGGGAGGGATGTTCGGTGGGGTGGGGGTATCCTGGGTGTCTATGAGAGTGGGGGGGGTAGTCCAGGGGGGTGGGAGCGTTTCCAGGAGGGTGGAAGGGCTTTCTAGGGGAGTGGGGGACTGTCCAGGGGGTGCCCAGGGGTGTGGGGGTGTCATGTGGGATGAGGGGGGTTTCTAGGGGTGTGGGAGGGTTTTCCAGTGGGGGGGGGGGGGTCCAGGGTGTCCATGGGGATGGGGGGGCAGTATAGGGGCGTGGGAGAGGAGGCACTGCCATCCCTCGGGGGGGGGGGGGGGGGGCTAAATGTCGTTGGATGGTACTCATCACTCCCACATGTGAAACATTTTGAGATCTCAAGCTTCTCATGTGGGAGTGATGAGTACCTTCCAGCGGCATGCCCCCCGAGGGATGGCGGCTCCTCCTCTCCCAACACCAGCTGTCCAGGGGTTGTCCAGGGGGTGGGGGTAGTCCAGGGGTGTGGGGGGTGTCCAGGGGGTAGTGGGGTAGTACAGGGGTGTGGGGGGTGTCCAGGAGGGTGGGGGGTTTCCAGGGGTGTTGGGGGTTGTCCAGAGGTTGGGGCAGTCCAGGGGTGTGGGGGTGTGGTGGGGGTTGTCCAGTGGGGTGAGGGGGTTCTGGTCTTTTTTTGGTAACTTTTTGGTCTGTTTCAGGGGTGTGGGAGGGCTTTCCAGGGGTGTGGGAGTGTTGTCCAGGGGTGGGGGTATACAGGAGGGTGGGGGATGTCCAGGGGGTGGTGGTGATGTCGAGGGTTTTGGGGGTGTCCAGGGGTGTGGTGGGGGCAGTCCAGTGGGGTGAGGGGGTTCTGGTCTGTTTTTGGTAACTTTTTGGTCTTATTTCAGGGGTGTGGGAGGGCTGTCCAGGGGTGTGGGAGTGCTGTACAGGGTTTGGGGGTATACATGAGGGTGGGGGGTTTCCAGGGGTGTGGGGGGTTTCCCAGGGGTGGTGGGGATGTCTAGGGGTGTTTGGGGCTGTCCAGGGGGTCTGGGGTAGTCCAGGGGTGTGGGGGTGTTCAGGGGTGTGGTGGGGGCTGTCTAGGGGTGTTGGGGGTTATCCAGGGGGTGGGGGGTAGTCTAGGGGTGTGGGGTGTGGTGGGGGCTATCCAGTGGGGTGAGGGGGTTCTGGTCTATTTTAAGTAACTTTTTGGTCTGTTTCATGGGTGTGGGAGGGTTGTCCAGGGGTGTGAGAGTGCTTTCTAGGGGGTGGGGGTATACAGGGTGGTGATGATGTCTAAAGGGTAGGGGGCTGTCTAGTGGGGTATGTTTTAAATGTTATCAATTTAAATGCTTAATTTTTCTTTGGTTCTTGTTTTGGTCTACTTCTATTTTTTCTGGTACGAAATCTTGGTTTGGTTTCTAGTTGTTTCTGGGGAGAGCAGAGGACTTCTTTCTATTTAAAAAAAAATTGGTTTTTCAGGTCGGTTATTTAATAACGGATGTGATAAAAATTGGGGAAATGGTTTATCACGTCGGTTATTATATAACCGACGTGAAAAACACCCCCCAGCACTGGTTTATCACGTCGTTTATTTAATAACTGACGTGGTAAACCCTCCCCCCTGGTTTATCATGTCGGTTATTTAATAAATGACGTGATAAACCATTTTCCAGGGTGTTTAGCACGTTGGTTATTTAATAACCGATGTGATAAACACCCCCGTACTGGTTTATCACGTCGATTATTTAATAACTGACATGATAAACCCTCCCCCCTAGTTTATCACATCATTTATTTAATAACTGACATGATAAAAAAAACCCCGCACTGGTTTATCACGTCGGTTATTTAATAACTGACGTGATAAACCCTCCCCCCTTGTGGTTTTTCACGTCGGTTATTTAATAATCGACATGATAAAAGCCTGGAAAATGGTTTATCACGTCGGTTATTAAATAACTGATGTGATAAACAACGTGATGTTATGTTTTTTTACGTCTTTTTTTAAATAACCGATGTAAAAAACAATATTTATAACGTCGTCCGTATTAACGTCGACTAAAAACTGACGTAAAAAATGAAAAATAACCGACGTAAAAAACGTTTTTTTCACTAGTGTCGGCATGGTAACGGGTGTACATGGGAGGAATTAATAAGAGAGAAAGGGGTCTCCCATCATCCAAACATAAATAAGGCAGTATAGGGGAGGTTCAAAAACATACCCCAACATTTTTAAATGAAAAAAATGGCATAACAACTTAAAGAAAATTAGGAAAAAAATGAGAAAGAAAGAAATCCCTTACTTGGAAGTGTGATGCCAAAGGCTTGGGAGAGTCTTTAGAGAGGATTCATGGGAGATTGGGGCACCTTGTGAGGATTATAGAGAGAGTAGGGAAGTGTTTGGATGAACTCAAAAGGCTTTGAGTGAAGAGGAAGTGGGATCTTGGGTGGGTTTATATAGGAAAGGAGAGGGAATTCTTTATTATTTAGGTTTGAGACACCTCATATTAAACTAATCAAAACCACAAACCATCCCATGGTTTTTGCCCATGTTTTTTACCGAAGGGTAGTGGAAAAAAATATTTTATAAGGCCAATGGCCTAAATTCTTAAAATAATAGGTTTGCTTATGTGGAGGTGAGTCACACTCTCAAGGAAAACAATTTAAAAAGACAAAATGTTTTATAAGCCTTGAAGGGTCCACTAAAGCTTTGTAAAATAAATCAAACAAATCCAAAATCGCATTATTTTAATTCTAAAACATATATTGTCCTAACATAATTTTTATATTATTTTATTACATCACTATTGGGTCATTATGATGTCATAAAATGCATTATATATTTAAACGGTATTTAATTTTTACCCAAAAATTCGACTATCTCAGAAAATTATGAAAAATTCACTATTGGATAATTTTGACATCCTGATTCCAAAAATAGTATTCATTTTATCTAAATAATTTTCAAAATATTTTAATTTTTTACTTTTAAAATAAAAACCGACATTTATCGAAAATTCATGGGTTTTGACAAAAACACCTTTCAAACCTTAATAAAAATTACAATTACATTCATAAAATTATTTGATCATTTATATTTCATAAAAAATTAATTTAATAATAATAATATTTTATTAAAATATTATTTAATTCAAAAATCCATTAATTAATCAAAATATATTTTTTAGTTGAATACTAACTAAAAATATTATGTGTGATTTAAAAACTATTTACAAAGTAACAATAATAAAATGAATGCACATTCTTTATACAAAAATAATGTACATAGTCATAGTGATAGGGTATTGTTACATAAACCATTATAACACCTGCATAAGACCTAAGGGTAAGGTGTGTGATGGTGACAGACTCTTGGGGTGGCTCAGATAACATCGCTCGGGTGGTAATCTCTATTAACTTCCACTTCTCCCGTAGTCGGTTCCGCTCAAGCTTAACGGGTTCAACCTCGGCTTGGGATTGGTCAAGAGTGAAGCCCAATGATGCCTCCTCCTTTCTGAGCACTGAAAAATGGGATTCGTACGGGGAAAGTCTATTGGATGAGGCCATCACTTCCTCTTTCTGGGTAGATTTGATTTGTTAAAGCCCTATATTTATACTAATCATGTGATCACTATTCAACAGCTATATTAGCAACAGTCACAATTCATTAAGGTATTTTAAAATCCAAAAATATAAAACCAATGATGTTCACATTTTATATAACCATAATAAGACATTTAATTAGATCAATAGGAATTTACATTAATGAAATTTTGGTTCGTTACAGTGGTCAGGTGTGGTCAAAGTGTTGTGTATTGTTATTATTTATAATAATAATAATAATATTTAAAACATTTGTGTGGTTAAAAAACTTAAATTTTTTTAATTTAATAAAGAAAAAATAATTTTAAATGTTTAAATAAATTAATATCATTTTTTAATAAATAAAAAATATATTTTAAATCAAAGGAATCGCATGAAGGAGGTGAGGCATTGTACATGCCTAAATATAAATAATTATGCTTCTTTTAATTATTATTAATGATGATGATGATGATGGATAAAAAATAGGTGAAAATAAATGGGGTGCGCTACTTGGTGCACTATAAGAAGTGGTAGGGGAAGCTAACACCTTATTCACCTATATTAATAATATAATATTATTATTATTATTATTATCATCATCAAACCCCATTTTGATCATAACTTCTTCATGTGACCTTGGATTGACGAAACGCTAGTGGCATCATGACCCTGAATTTGACACGATCATTTTAAGACCAATGTTTGATATTTAATTTAGGCTAATGGAGACGGTCCACAAATCTCCCAATAATAATAATATTATTATTATTATTATTATTATTATTATTATGGAATCTATATCCAACGTATATTTTTCATACAGTGTTAAAATGATAAAATATTGGTGGAATCATGACCCTGATATTTAAGAGAGCATTTAAATACCAATATCAGGTACTTAATTCAGGTTTGTGGATCCATCCCATGAAACTTCATTCGATCATGATGCGGTGAAATTCATTTTTTTCACCGGGTGTCTGATTTGGGAAAGTGAATGGCCTATCCTGAGTGTTTTTCCATAATAATTGTAATGGTGTGATCTATTTGTCCATTTAGGGTTATTTTTTATGAAATAATGGTGGTTTAATGTTTTAGCCCATTGGACCAATGACAATCCTTGTGTATTCATTAGGATTGGTCAATACATGTCATGTAGTATACTTACATGCTGTCTAATACTACATGGCCATAAATCCATGTGCTAACAAGGAAATGGCCTAGAAGAGGAGTGGGGATTCATGTCGTTTGGGCCCCTTACATGTTCTGTACTTCTTGAGAATCTTCTACCTTTCATATCTTCTTCATCTTGACTCATATTTTGGTCCTCAAGTAGCCTATCTTGAGTGTTTTTTCAAATAGAACGTGATGGTGGAATTTGTAATGGATTTTTAGATATGATACGAGATTTTATAAGTGTAAATATTCTTTAGATAGTTCTTAGTGATGGAAGTTATCAGGTAGGTTCAGTAGAGATAGTACTCTCTATCGTACCAAGGTGTGGGTCCTCTATACTTCTTATACAGATAGAGATGGTACCCCCTATCATACTAGATCATGAACCCTTTATCCATGGAGATGGCACCCCCCCTATCGTATCAGGTCGTGAATCCTTCATACTTCTTATACAGATAGAGACGGTACCACCCTATCGCACTAGGGCATGGATCCTCCATCCATAGATATGGTACCCCTAGTCATACTAGGGTGTGGTTCCTCCATACTTCTTATACAGATAAAGATGGTACCCCCCTGTCACACCAGGGTGCGGTTCCTCTATAATTAGAGATGATACCCCCTATCATACTAAAGTGTGGTTCCTCCATACATTTTATACAGATAGAGATGGTACCACATGTTCCCCAAGGCATGGTCCCTTTATCTGTGGATATGGTAACCCCTATCATACTAGGGTGTAGTTCCTCAATACTTCTTATACATATAGAGAAGGTACCCCCCTTATCACATCAGTGTGTGGGTCATCTATCTACTGAGTGGTACACCCCTCAAAAATTAGGGTGCATGTAGTACCCCCAGTTTTAGGTATGTATCCCTTGTTTATTCCTTTTTATGTGTGTAATGTGGTTGGGTAATTCTTGGGATGTTTTGGAAGGTTTTTGAGATTTTATAAGGGTTCATGGTTTGAGCATGGTTATTGAAAATTGTGCAACACTTGTAGGAAATCGTACAAGTTGAGACAGTGGCAAGGGAGAAGTCGCACGGTTGTGGTGCATGGTTTGTCGAACCATGTGTCCTCCCCAGGTAAACTGTGAAACATGGGACAGTGCGATTTTATACGGTTGGTGCACAGTTTTCCTAACTGTGCGGCTAAACCATACACGGCTTAAAAAATGGGTTTTTAAAAACGGGGCTTAGTCAGGATTTTCTTTAAACACCTCATTCTTCAACCTATGTATCCCTAACTAGGGATTACTTATTCTCTAAGGTTAATAAGGCTCTTCCACTCATTTTGGAAGCAATTAAAAGGGTTTTCAAGGTGATTTAAAGTCAATTATCCCTTGGTAAGTCTCCTCTCTTGGTGGTTTAGTGGTTTTATATAGATATACTTATATCTCTCTCCTAGTTTTCTAGATCTAATTATTTCTCATGTAGATATGAGGTTTTTTCTACCTATAATGGTAATATTTTTGGCTTGTTGGTGTTAGGGAAAGAGATATAAGGTGATTTTGTGGAAGTTTCACCCAGTTTTTGATCTGTGGTTGTGTGGTGGGTTGATTTCACCAAAACCAAAGGTAGGTGGCTTCACTCTCGACTCAATTTTTCTATAACTAGAAGTATTAATTTAAAATTAATTGGTTTTTCTTGAAATTTATTGTAAATTTGATGTGCGAAGCTTGGTGGAAACCCATTTTGTGATGATTTTTGGATTTTGGGGAAAATGGGTTGTTGTTGTGAAATGTGATTTGTTGTTGGATTTTAAAATGATGGTTTTAAAATCAGTGGCTTGGTTGATTTATAGAAAATGGTTTGTGAAAAATAGTTTTTAATAAAATGTTGTTTTATTGAAGTGTGGTTTGTCATGGATAATGGTTTATGGGTGTTTTTAATAAATGGGTGATTTATTGAAGTGGTTTTAGCATGTTGTTGGAATTTTTTATTGGATTAAAGGGTTTTTTGGTTTGAAAATTGTTGGGTAGTATGGATTGGCATGTTTTGGTTGATATGATATTAGAAATTTTTTATTTTCATATTGTTGTGATTTTGGAAAATTATATTGACATGGTTTTTGACTTATAGGGTAACCATGGGTGGGAATCGAAGGATAGTGGGCATGAAGGACCACTATAAAAAGGGTATGAATAGTGGGTGTGAAGGACCACCATCAAGGTTAAGTGGGTTTGAAGTACCACTATAATTAAAGGGTGGATGGTTTTGGATGTGAAGTTCCATCGTCATGGTAACACCGAGATCGAGTGTGTGTGTGTGGAACTTGTGAAGATGGTTGTAATATACATATGACCACACAAGGTAAAATGGGTTATGCCAATGTGTGTTGGGAAAATGGTTAATGACATGTTTGGTTTATTTCCTTATTATTGTGATGATTTGGGTAAAATGGTTTGGTGAGGGTGTGTTTGCCTTTCTGGAAATTGTTTCATTGGTTATTGGGTTTATATAAATTATTTTATATAAATTTGTTAATAGTTATATCCTAGTGGAGTGTGTAGAGAATTCATTTGGGGAAAACCTACTAAGTTTTATTACTAACTCCCTGCTTTGGCACTTTGGTGCTTTTTCAGATGTTGTATTCTGAGAAACAGGTAAAGATAAAGCATCTTGTTACTTTAGTGGGGAATAATGATGCTTTGGAAGTCTTGTGGTGTTGGATCATGGAGCTTGGTGTGGATATTGGGAACTATGTTGAAGTCTTTGAGATTTTTTTTTAGCCATCCTCTTGGAAATATGATTTGGTTTTGTTATGGTTTTGTGTTATTGACATGGGTATGAGGTTGAATTATGATACATTGTTGACATGCATCATGTAGTTTTTTTTTTTGCTAATACCGCATTTGGTTGGTTGTTTTATTTATAAAGGTAAAATCATCCCCCTCTTTTCATGAAGCCATCGACATTTATTTCTAGCCTTTAGCACCTAGGGGATGTTTCTTAAGGCCAAGTATCACCTCCGTCTCAACTCAAGAAAATTAGTAAGGGTGGGATGTTACAATTGGCATCAGTTTGTTCAGTCCTTGACTTATAAGTGAGATCAGTTTTGTTCAGACTATTTGGCATTGATTGTCAGTCTTGGAGTTGGAATTCATTCTCGGTTTATTCCTTGAGTTGGGATAGTAGCAAGGAGTACAATTGTTGTAACTTGAAATGTATAGCATAAAAGGACATAGCTAACCCTTTTATGTTGAACTTCAAGTTACCGGGTAGTTGGGTACATAAGTGTTTTGGAGACACTTATAAGAGCATAATCTAATTTTTGTAGGTGTATCCAATAATATGAGCATGTAATGTATACTATAAATTACTTCCCACTATGATTTCATATTTCATTTGGAATAATGATTTATTTTTGGGTATTCATGTGTTTATTTTTGAAAAATCTAGAAATGGTTTTCAAATGTGATATTTTGAAAAGAGAATGGTTAGGCTATTTTGAAAATGGATTTATTTTCAAAACATAGTGGATTTATCAAAAAATGTTAAACATGGAAAAATAGTACTTTTGGAAAGCATGTTTGTGATAGTTGAAATGTGATATAATTTGAAACTTTAAACCTTCAGTTTTTAGGGAGTGAGACTTATGATTATTGTTGTGTTGATATAAATGAAATTGGGTAGGCGTCGTACAGACCAACTGAAGGATGATTATGAAAATGTGGTTTCACCTGAGCCCAAGGTGAACCAACATCTTGTTCAAAGCATAGTGCAAGCTTTCAAAGATATGGAAAGTGGGAATAGATTGGATGAGATTAAGTATGTGGATCACTAGGTTCAATTTTAGAAGCATAATCCACCCATATTTATGGGTGATTCAAAACTGAGAATGGTGGAAGCATGGTTGAATAGGATAAATCAAATCTTTAATTTCTTAAGCAGACTAGTGGAGTTGAATGTTAGGTTAGCATTATATATATTGGAAGATCTTGCATGTTAGTGGTGGGAGTTAGTGGTCCAAACTAAAGGGCACCAAGGTATAATATGGGAGTATTTTTAGGAATTTTTCAACAAACAATTATATCCTCACATGTTTAGAATTCAGTGAATGATAGATTTATTTATCTTGAAACAAGAGAACCTTTCAGTGATGGTGTACACATCTAAATTTATGAATTTAGTCTGTTTTTCACCTTAGGTTGTTATTAGTACATCGCTAAAAGCATGTATTTTTTAATTGGGGATAAGATGGGAAATCCAATAAAAAATTATGGTTCTCTGTATAACTGATTATACAAAGATGGTAAACAGAGAAATAGTGGATTAAAGGGATATATTTAGGTATATAGGTTAGGGAATAATATTGTTACCCATGGGAAATAGTGGGAACTCTAAGGTAGAGAGTAAGAAGAAGAGGGACACTTATTTTTAGGTTGAGAGTATGGCTAAAAATCCAGAGGTAGGATCGATGAATCTTCCTCCAAAGCCTCAAAGTAAGATAGGATGTTTATGATGTGGTTATATAGGCCACATGAAGCAAGATTGTAGAGAAAAACCTTGATCATGTCATAACTTCAATAATATGTGTAACACCCCAAGCTTCTACGGTACGTTTCCCTTCGAATAATGCGATAGCGTGTGTTGTACGCAACCTCGAGTTCTAACACACACCACAACTAATTAAACTAGCCGTTGTGAATAGTAATACCTACTTTTTGAAATCATATATATTTTATATTTCAAAATGGACTTCATTTTTGGATTCGGAATATCGAAATTAGTCTAGGGTGAAATTTTGGTACTTTTCGGATAACTTTCATATTTTGATGAATAGTGAAAATTACTAAATTTTAATTGAAAACAACTTTTTTAATCAAAATAATTAATAGTGATAAATTATGAATTTGAGTGGTTTTAAAGTATATTTAGAATATATTTTTACCATTTAATATAATGTTGGTCATTGGACATAATTTTACAATTAAACCGAACATAAACAAGTGTCAATCTTTTGATAGTTATTATCTCTTAAAAAACACGCTTTTTGTTTTGACAGCGGGAATTAATTTTAAATTAATTTCTGCCACTTCTGTGTTTTGAATTTAGGAAAATGGATTCCATATTTGGAATCAGGATGTTCAAATTGTGTAAATAGGTAACTTTTATTTTTACACATTTTGAATAATTACTGCGGTAAATATTTTATTTACCATGGTTAAAGGGTAAATCCGGTAAATAAGGGTTAAAAAAATAATATTATAATAATACTAAATTACCCTAAAACGTGTCTTAACCCTATTGGTTGATACATGGTCGACCATGGGCATCCTTGTGTCAATTTTGGGACCCCATGGATCCACTTGTAAGTGATAATGACACTTTATTTTAATTAAGTCAAAATGAATACAAAAATGACACAAGCATATATCTTTTAGCAAAACAATTGTTACATAGGGTTATATAAGTTGGATTTTAGATTATAAATATTCATTAGAAAGATAAAAAGATTTCCTACATAATGATGTTTTATTTATAATTTTTAGACATTAAATAATTTATTTTATTTATGACACAATGATGATGCAGTAATTACTAAAATAGTAAAAAATTAACATAATTGATATTATAAATACCCAAATAAATATAATATGAAACTTTTAATGAATTAAACTAATTTTCTAGGATAATATGATATATTAGGATTGATTTAATGGACTTTTTTTGAAGTAATCAATCTGTTATGAGTTTCACAAAAATCAACTATTGAATAGTGTCAAAATTGACATAAAAGAGTTCTTAAAACAAATATTATATTATTAATTGATATTAAATTCCTAAAAATCTAAGGTTCGGCCAAGAGAGTTATATTATGATAGGTTAATCATTAATGGACCACTTGGGGGTCGCTTGGATGTATATAGTAAGTTTATTAACCATATTATATAAAAATACAAAGAGACATTGTAAAAGTGAAACTAATTAACTTAGAGTTAATACTTAAAGATAAGGTTAATATAAGTACCCAAACCTGTCTAAATTCTATTGGATGAGTTGTTTTCGACCTATCCCCACCTCATCCTTTGAATAGTCAACTTTGGAGCCTTTGGAAACCGAATATGAATTTATTATAAATTAATATTTCTAGCTTTTCCAAAAGTGCCCCTCACCCCTCTTATAAAAGGGCACTCCTCCTTCTCATTTCTTCACACCTTCAAAACCTTTTGGTTCGGCCAAACTCTGCCCAAATACTCTCCCAACATCCCTCACTACAACCTAGAGGCCTTAGTTTGATCAGAAAGCCAACCTAAGGAGCCCTTTTGATCAAAT
Source organism: Viscum album (assembly GCA_963277665.1). Lineage (NCBI taxonomy): Eukaryota > Viridiplantae > Streptophyta > Magnoliopsida > Santalales > Viscaceae > Viscum > Viscum album. The sequence goes on along the minus strand of OY728131.1, from coordinate 2,094,418,297 downwards.
CAAAAGGAAGAACCCGAAGAAGAGGTAATGATTTCACCACCCTTTTCTAAGTTCATTTCTTCTTCCACTTCTTCTTCCTTTGTTCTTACCATTCTGAAATAATAACTCCAGTATCTCACATATACTGTGATGTTATTATAAATATGGTACAATCATATTCAGTATTCTATCCACCCTTTGAATAACATGTCACCATACGTGCGTACGTACGGCTTACCGTCTCCACGTCGTGGTGTAATTGTTATTCAATATAATATTATTTGGATGGGTATAATAATGATGTGTAACTCATGTAAATAATAAATATAACATGTTAATGATTCTTTATATATGATATACCATCCATTTATATATTATTTTAATATCAAAAGAATGATATTGTCGCTCGTGCGTACGTACGGACTACCGTCTCCACGAACGCGATGAGATTCATTCTCCATCGTATCCATTCAAGTATAATTATCATTTGATGATTTAAAAATGATGTTTAAGGACTGTATATCATTCTGGATATGAATAATATACAACAACCATGGCTTATGTAACAAAACATATAAAAGAAAATGAGTAAGTTAACTCCCGAAACGACGATAATTCTAAGATATTATTAACAAATCAATGTTAAAAGATCATATATGATATCATATTAATATATATGATTCTTGTATAATTTAATAACAACTATTTCACCATTATACAGGAGGTTAACCTACCCCAACCAAGGAAAAGTACAAGGTAAGGGTTATTTCACAATCTCTTCATTATCCGAGGTTGTTTATATGTAATAATCTACTGGGATCTCTTTATCATCCACATCCATGTTTCTTCAAAATGTATTTCAAAACATTTTTACTATTTACAAGAATATGGGTTAAAGTCATTTATACCCTTGTTTGACTTTTTATAAGAGGTTTATAAAGGAATCTTTCCGTCGTTTTCAAAACAATGTCCTTTTTAACCTTTTCGACAGAATTGAGGTAAGAATGTTTTTTTTAACTTATACGGCGGGTGCGGTTATTTTACGCCGTTATAAAATCTTCAAAGCTTTCCTTACAAGCTTATAATAATATTTTCAAAGAAAATGTTTTATTTTATATGGATCTTAAATTATTTCAAAATAAAAGGAGATATTTCTTTAAAAAGAATTTTGATTTCATCTATGTCAACATCCTTTGATGGATTTTAAGATTATTTGAAGTTGATTTATTATGATACAAAACTTCTATATTGTATTGAAGGTTTTGTGATATGTTTGACTGTGGATGTGCTATTTTTATACCATTCATAGTTTATTGTGAAATTATTGACATTTCGTATGCTAGTTTTAATACGAATGTTTATGTTATGTTTAAACCTTTTCATATGGGAATGCATTGGACTTAATAAGTGACGGGTGGAGCCCGCTATAGCTCCTCGATGCATCGGTAGGTCTCATGAGACAAACTAGTGTCTTGGCACAAGGCCTTGACAAAATCTTATTTGTAGTCTTGGCACGAGGCCTTGGCTATGTGGTTATGATAGTCTGGCATTATGCATTCCAACATTATGAAAGTGGTTATTGATATTGCATGTGATTATTCGATTAGTAGAATATCCATGTGAACAAGTAAATGGCATTATTTCATTTTACTTTTTCCATACTATGTTGAAGTTCAATTTTAAAAGGCTTTTGTTTTAGTAATTCATTGCCTTAAATGTTTATGCTTATTTTGAATGTTCCGCTATATTGTTATCCTTACTGGGAATTTGAGCTCACCCCTTTTCTATGTTTTATTTTTCCCAGGTAGTGAAGAAGTAATTTATGAATGACTTGCAGGGATATTATGAGGGGTTAATAGTGTGGATATGAAGACTTTGTTGTTGTAGTAGTTTTTCACTTTGAAATGTAATGTAAAACTTTATGATTATATCTAGTGTTTCCAAGGCTACTAAACCAATCGGTCTTTCGAGATTTGATCTTTCTTGTGATCATGCCAATGTTATGTAATTAATGCACCGACTCTAGGCAACTGGGGTCGGGGCGTTACAGTTGGTATCAGAGGAAGTTTAGTACAAACCTTGGAAACTAGATTTAGATAAACTCTGATTAGAGCACGTAGACCTAAGATGAACTTTGAGGATTAGTATAGAAGAACTTCCTAGAATTTTGGTATTGTAGAGATTTTGTGAGTTTTCCGAGCAATACATCCCTGTCTGGATACGAGCAGGTAGAGGCGGCTCTGGAACAGATGTACCTAGGGGTAAAACCCGAAAACACCGCTTTGAGCTAGACTCGAACGGGAACTGGTGCACGACGACGGGCCTTGATGCACTCTTGGTTACGACACTCCCGGGGGATATGCTTAGGATAACTCTCATTATCTTTACAAATCATTATGAATGGTTTATGAGTATATACTTCCTCAAAGAAAACATTTTTATGATTATGGATTATATCCATAAATAGTTCAATTTATGTTAAGTGTTTTATAAGTATGGGATTATGTATTTTGATTCATAAACTGATCTAGTTTATGCCATTGTTTAGAAATGGCGCCTAGTGGAAGAAATGGAAACCGTATCAATGCACGCACTCCATGTAGGGATTGCCCTCCTGCTCAAGATAATTATAGTGGGGCTGGTGATGCAACTGGTGCTGATCAGCTAATCACCGTACTGGGACAACTTACTCAGGTTATGAATAATAACCTTACCCGTATGGAGCACCCTGATCCGCAGCGTGGAGGATCAATGTTAGATCGATTCATGAGACAACAACCACCAACGTTCAATGGGAGTACAAATCCCTTAGTAGCTGAGCAATGGATATTTTCCCTAGAGAAAATATTTCAGGCTTTGGGGAGTAGTGAAAGGGAAAAAGTTACCATGGCAGTTTACCGCCTCACTGGAGATGCTGATCAATGGTGGTCATTGATTCAAAACATGAAGGAAGATGATGAAGTATCAAACATGGAATGGAGGGAGTTCAAAAATCTGTTTTTAGAAAAATACTTTCCTCGCGACCATCGAGCAGATATGGAAAGGCAATTTCTGAGTCTGAGACAAAAGGAGGATGATAATGTCACAAAGTATGAGGCTAACTTTACAAGGTTAGCGAGGTATGCTGGAGATTATATTCGCAACCCAAGAAGTAAGATTGATCGTTTCTTTGATGGGTTAAAACCATTTCTCCGTCGAGCATTAGTCTCACAATCCTTTTCGTCGTACGAAGACATTGTCTCATGTGCTATCAAGACCGAAAAAGAATTCTCTAAGTCTTATGACTTTAAAGCGAAGCAAGAGAAGAAGAGACCTGCTGATCAATCTGGGAATGGAAATAAGGGGAATAAGGGAAAGGTTGAATATCCATCTTGTGGTAAATGCGGGAAGAAACATCCTGGTACTTGCTTGAAGGGAATGGGAGTCTGTTACAAGTGTGGTGAAAAAGGCCACCAAGCTCATGATTGCAAGGGGAAGAAGGAAGCTACCAACGTTCAGTGCTACAATTGCAGGGAGATGGGGCATTATGCAAATGCATGTCCTAAGCGTCAGGAGAACTTACCTCATAAAAGGCCAAGGGATCAAGGCCAGGCTTATGCTATCACTACTGCTGAGGTAGAAGCTCCGAAAGACGTGGTGGCAGGTAATTTAATGGTTTCCTCAAGTTTAGAAAATGCATTATTTGATTCTGGATCATCGCATTGTTTCATATCTTCCCAGTTTGCTAAGAAAATTAGATATTTCCAATTTGATTTAATAAGGGAGTTGTCAGTTAAAACTCCTAAGGGAAGTATCGTTGCAACAAAGTTTTGTGAATCAGTCCCCATTAGAGCACATAAATTTTCTTTATCTGCTGATCTCATCGTCATACCTATGATCGAGTTTGATATAATCCTCGGTATGGACTGGCTTTCGGACTATGATGCGAAGATTTATTGTAAGAAGAAAGAGGTTACGATTCTTGATGATAATGATAAGGAACACCTTATTTTTAGAGCAGAATCGTCACCACCTAATTCTTATTTAGATCCACCCCCAGTAGCTCAACTTAATTCAATTATTGGGGAGGAAGAGAATGAAATAACTGTCGGTGAGGAAAGGAATGTTCAAATAGAGGATGTACCTGTTGTGAAAGAATTTGTAGATGTATTTCCAGAAGATTTACCTGGACATCCTCCAGAACGATAAGTTGAGTTTTCTATTGATTTGATTCCTGGATCAAGGCCTATATCGAAGACCCCTTATAGAATGGCCACTGTAGAGTTAGTCGAACTAAAGAAACAACTAGAGGAATTGAGTAATAAGGGATTTATTCGCCCTAGTGTTTCTCCATGGGGAGCCCCTGTTCTTTTTGTTAAAAAGAAAGATGGATCTATGAGGTTATGTATCGACTACAGGGAGATCAATGCTATAACGGTAAAGAACAAGTATCCCCTACCTCGTATTGATGATTTATTTGACCAACTGCATGGAGCTCAATACTTTTCAAAGATTGACCTTCGATCTGGATACCATCAGTTGTGTGTAAAGAAGGAAGACATTCCGAAGACAGCATTTCGAACCAGGTACGGGCATTACGAGTTTACTGTAATGCCGTTTGGATTGACTAATGCACCCTCTGTATTCATGGATCTGATGAATAGAGTTTTCAAGGAGTATCTCGATGAATTTGTGGTGGTATTTATTGATGATATCTTGGTATACTCCAAAACCTACGAAGATCATGAAAATCACTTGCGCATTATCTTGAAGACTCTGAGGAGGCATGAATTATATGGGAAGTTTAGCAAGTGTGAATTCTGGCTTCAGGAGATTTCTTTTCTTGGCCATATTGTCTCTAAAGATGGAATCTCTGTTGATCCTTCTAAGACCAAGGCAATCCAAGAATGGCCAGCACCTACGAGTATAACTGAGGTACGTAGTTTTATTGGTTTGGCAGGTTATTATCGACGTTTCGTCCAGAATTTTGCCCGATTGGCTAACCCATTAACGAAGCTCACACGTAAAGGGGTTAAATTTGTTTGGACAAAAGAGTGTGAAGAATGTTTCGAAGAACTGAAGAGAAGATTAGTCAATGCTCCTATATTGACTCTACCATCGGGGAATGATGGGTTCGTTATTTATAGTGATGCATCGAAGAAAGGACTTGGCTGTGTCCTTATGCAGAATGATAGAGTTATTGCCTATGCATCACGACAGTTGAAAATTCATGAACAAAACTATCCTACTCATGATCTTGAGTTAGCAGCTGTGATCTTTGCTTTGAAGATATGGAGGCACTACCTCTATGGTGAAAAATGTGAGATTTATACTGATCACAAGAGTTTGAAGTATATTTTCTCACAAAAAGAACTCAACATGAGGCAAAGGAGATGGCTTGAATTACTCAAGGATTATGATTGCACGATACACTACCACCCAGGGAAGGCAAACAAGGTGGCAGATGCTTTGAGTAGAAAAGACCATGGAGTTTTGAACAATATGAGAATTGAAAGGGATCCAATTTTCATGGAGCTAGTGAAGATGGACATGGGAATAACCAGGGAAGGCGAAACATCAATGCTTTTTCAAATGGTTGCCAAACCATCTTTACTAGAAAGGATTAAGAGTTCTCAGACTGATGATGAATAATTCCAAAAGAAGATTAAAGCTGTGAATGATGGGAGATTGAGAGACTTTGCGTATGAAGGTGGAATTTTGAAATTCGGGAAGAGACTTTGTGTTCCCAATATACCTGATCTAAAAAGGGAATTGCTGGATGACGCTCATAGTTCCAATTTCTCTATACACCCTGGGAGCACCAAAATGTATAGGGATTTGAAGGAACATTTTTGGTGGGACAACATGAAGAGGGAGATTGCTGATTTTGTGTCAAGGTGTATGGTTTGTCAACAAGTGAAAGCTGGAAGGCAACAGCCTGGAGGAGTCATGCAACCTCTTCCCATACCGGAGTGGAAATGGGACAATGTTACGATGGACTTTGTCATGGGGCTACCAAAGACTCCTAGAAGGAATGATGCAATATGGGTGATTGTTGATCGTCTTACCAAGTCAGCACATTTTCTTGCTATAAGATAAGATCTACCCCTGGAACGTCTAGCAAGACTATATATTAATGAAGTTGTGAGACTTCATGGAGTACCCCTATCGATTGTTTCTGATCGTGATCCCCGTTTTACTTCAAGATTTTGGAAAAGTCTTCAGAAATCCCTGGATACTGAACTTCATTTGAGCACTGCTTACCACCCTCAGACAGACGGACAATCAGAACGGACTATTCAGACCTTAGAAGACATGTTGAGATCTTGCTCACTTGACTTTCAGGGTATGTGGGATCAATATTTACCACTAGTAGAATTTTCCTATAACAATAGCTTCCATTCGAGTATTCAGATGGCACCATATGAAGCGTTATACGGAAAGAGATGTCGTACACCAACCTGTTGGGATGACGTTGGTGAAAGAAAACTTGTAGGCCCAGAACTGGTGGAGGAAACGGTGGAAAAGGTGAAGGTAATCCAAAATCACATTAAAGCAGCTCAAAGTAGGCAGAAGAGCTATGCCGATAATCGAAGGAAGGATTTGGAATTTCAAGTCGGTGATCATGTTTTTCTGAAGGAATCTCCGTGGAAGGGAGTCATACGTTTTGGTAAGAAAGGTAAATTGAGTCCCAGGTACATCGGACCTTTCGAAATTCTAGAACGAATTGGGGTTGTAGCTTACCGATTGGCAATGCCGCCAAGTCTCTCCAAAGTTCACGATGTATTCCACGTATCTCTATTGAGGAAATACATGCCTGATCCGACGCATGTACTCACCTATGAGGAATTAGAACTGGAACCCGATCTGTCTTATTGCGAAGAGCCCGTCAGGATTCTTGATACAAGAGAACAAGTACTGAGAAACCGGACGACGCGTCTGGTAAAAGTTTTGTGGAGAAATCATAAGATGGAAGAGGCAACGTGGGAACCCGAGGAACTTATGATGAAGAACCACCCGAGTCTTTTTATGCAGTAATACCCTAGAAATTGCGAGGACGCAATTATTTGAAGGAGGGGAGAATGTAACACCCCAAGCTTCTACGGTACGTTTCCCTTCGAATAATGCGATAGCGTGTGTTGTACGCAACCTCGAGTTCTAACACACACCACAACTAATTAAACTAGCCGTTGTGAATAGTAATACCTACTTTTTGAAATCATATATATTTTATATTTCAAAATGGACTTCATTTTTGGATTCGGAATATCGAAATTAGTCTAGGGTGAAATTTTGGTACTTTTCGGATAACTTTCATATTTTGATGAATAGTGAAAATTACTAAATTTTAATTGAAAACAACTTTTTTAATCAAAATAATTAATAGTGATAAATTATGAATTTGAGTGGTTTTAAAGTATATTTAGAATATATTTTTACCATTTAATATAATGTTGGTCATTGGACATAATTTTACAATTAAACCGAACATAAACAAGTGTCAATCTTTTGATAGTTATTATCTCTTAAAAAACACGCTTTTTGTTTTGACAGCGGGAATTAATTTTAAATTAATTTCTGCCACTTCTGTGTTTTGAATTTAGGAAAATGGATTCCATATTTGGAATCAGGATGTTCAAATTGTGTAAATAGGTAACTTTTATTTTTACACATTTTGAATAATTACTGCGGTAAATATTTTATTTACCATGGTTAAAGGGTAAATCCGGTAAATAAGGGTTAAAAAAATAATATTATAATAATACTAAATTACCCTAAAACGTGTCTTAACCCTATTGGTTGATACATGGTCGATCATGGGCATCCTTGTGTCAATTTTGGGACCCCATGGATCCACTTGTAAGTGATAATGACACTTTATTTTAATTAAGTCAAAATGAATACAAAAATGACACAAGCATATATCTTTTAGCAAAACAATTGTTACATAGGGTTATATAAGTTGGATTTTAGATTATAAATATTCATTAGAAATCTAAAAAGATTTCCTACATAATGATGTTTTATTTATAATTTTTAGACATTAAATAATTTATTTTATTTATGACACAATGATGATGCAGTAATTACTAAAATAGTAAAAAATTAACATAATTGATATTATAAATACCCAAATAAATATAATATGAAACTTTTAATGAATTAAACTAATTTTCTAGGATAATATGATATATTAGGATTGATTTAATGGACTTTTTTCGAAGTAATAAATCTGTTATGAGTTTCACAAAAATCAACTATTGAATAGTGTCAAAATTGACATAAAAGAGTTCTTAAAACAAATATTATATTATTAATTGATATTAAATTCCTAAAAATCTAAGGTTCGGCCAAGAGACTTATATTATGATAGGTTAATCATTAATGGACCACTTGGGGGTCGCTTGGATGTATATAGTAAGTTTATTAACCATATTATATAAAAATACAAAGAGACATTGTAAAAGTGAAACTAATTAACTTAGAGTTAATACTTAAAGATAAGGTTAATATAAGTACCCAAACCTGTCTAAATTCTATTGGATGAGTTGTTTTCGACCTATCCCCACCTCATCCTTTGAATATTCAACTTTGGAGCCTTTGGAAACCGAATATGAATTTATTATAAATTAATATTTCTAGCTTTTCCAAAAGTGCCCCTCACCCCTCTTATAAAAGGGCACTCCTCCTTCTCATTTCTTCACACCTTCAAAGCCTTTTGGTTCGGCCAAACTCTGCCCAAATACTCTCCCAACATCCCTCACTACAACCTAGAGGCCTTAGTTTGATCAGAAAGCCAACCTAAGGAGCCCTTTTGATCAAATCAAAAGGAAGAACCCGAAGAAGAGGTAATGATTTCACCACCCTTTTCTAAGTTCATTTCTTCTTCCACTTCTTCTTCCTTTGTTCTTACCATTCTGAAATAATAACTCCAGTATCTCACATATACTGTGATGTTATTATAAATATGGTACAATCATATTCAGTATTCTATCCACCCTTTGAATAACATGTCACCATACGTGCGTACGTACGGCTTACCGTCTCCACGTCGTGGTGTAATTGTTATTCAATATAATATTATTTGGATGGGTATAATAATGATGTGTAACTCATGTAAATAATAAATATAACATGTTAATGATTCTTTATATATGATATACCATCCATTTATATATTATTTTAATATCAAAAGAATGATATTGTCGCTCGTGCGTACGTACGGACTACCGTCTCCACGAACGCGATGAGATTCATTCTCCATCGTATCCATTCAAGTATAATTATCATTTGATGATTTAAAAATGATGTTTAAGGACTGTATATCATTCTGGATATGAATAAGATACAACAACCATGGCTTATGTAACAAAACATATAAAAGAAAATGAGTAAGTTAACTCCCGAAACGACGATAATTCTAAGATATTATTAACAAATCAATGTTAAAAGATCATATATGATATCATATTAATATATATGATTCTTGTATAATTTAATAACAACTATTTCACCATTATACAGGAGGTTAACCTACCCCAACCAAGGAAAAGTACAAGGTAAGGGTTATTTCACAATCTCTTCATTATCCGAGGTTGTTTATATGTAATAATCTACTGGGATCTCTTTATCATCCACATCCATGTTTCTTCAAAATGTATTTCAAAACATTTTTACTATTTACAAGAATATGGGTTAAAGTCATTTATACCCTTGTTTGACTTTTTATAAGAGGTTTATAAAGGAATCTTTCCGTCGTTTTCAAAACAATGTCCTTTTTAACCTTTTCGACAGAATTGAGGTAAGAATGTTTTTTTTAACTTATACGGCGGGTGCGGTTATTTTACGCCGTTATAAAATCTTCAAAGCTTTCCTTACAAGCTTATAAGAATATTTTCAAAGAAAATGTTTTATTTTATATGGATCTTAAATTATTTCAAAATAAAAGGAGATATTTCTTTAAAAAGAATTTTGATTTCATCTATGTCAACATCCTTTGATGGATTTTAAGATTATTTGAAGTTGATTTATTATGATACAAAACTTCTATATTGTATTGAAGGTTTTGTGATATGTTTGACTGTGGATGTGCTATTTTTATACCATTCATAGTTTATTGTGAAATTATTGACATTTCGTATGCTAGTTTTAATACGAATGTTTATGTTATGTTTAAACCTTTTCATATGGGAATGCATTGGACTTAATAAGTGACGGGTGGAGCCCGCTATAGCTCCTCGATGCATCGGTAGGTCTCATGAGACAAACTAGTGTCTTGGCACAAGGCCTTGACAAAATCTTATTTGTAGTCTTGGCACGAGGCCTTGGCTATGTGGTTATGATAGTCTGGCATTATGCATTCCAACATTATGAAAGTGGTTATTGATATTGCATGTGATTATTCGATTAGTAGAATATCCATGTGAACAAGTAAATGGCATTATTTCATTTTACTTTTGCCATACTATGTTGAAGTTCAATTTTAAAAGGCTTTTGTTTTAGTAATTCATTGCCTTAAATGTTTATGCTTATTTTGAATGTTCCGCTATATTGTTATCCTTACTGGGCATTTGAGCTCACCCCTTTTCTATGTTTTATTTTTCCCAGGTAGTGAAGAAGTAATTTATGAATGACTTGCAGGGATATTATGAGGGGTTAATAGTGTGGATATGAAGACTTTGTTGTTGTAGTAGTTTTTCACTTTGAAATGTAATGTAAAACTTTATGATTATATCTAGTGTTTCCAAGGCTACTAAACCAATCGGTCTTTCGAGATTTGATCTTTCTTGTGATCATGCCAATGTTATGTAATTAATGCACCGACTCTAGGCAACTGGGGTCGGGGCGTTACAATATGGGTCATATTCGGTGTTATTGTCACAATGCTCTGAGGTCGGGTATTTGTGACACTCCTCAGGTGTCGCAGGCATCCTATGCCTCAACGGGAAGGGGGCAGCAACATACCCCTTGTTAGTAGAACAATGTTAGTCATGGAAATTCTAGGAATACCATGACTCTATGGAAAGAAAAAATTTAGTAGGTTAATAGAGATTAGAGTGTGTCCATCAAGAAAGTGTTCAGATCTGATTAGGTTTTGGTGGATGATCAGTTAGGATGATCCATGGTTATAGGTATGATTCTTTTGAATTATACATTTATGAAAGTATTTTTTTTATATGGGTGTGTCTCATTCTTCCATTGATTCTCATATCATTGATTTTTTGGTTTAAATGTGGAAATTATGCCTTCTATATTAAAAATTCAAACTCCTCTAGGTCAAAGAGAGTGTTGAGCCTTCTTGTGTAGAGCATGTTAGCTAGTAGTTGATGGGGTTGAGTTGTTGTGGTACTTCTCGGTTTTCGATATTGATGTTTATGATATAATCTTGGGTATGGATTGGTTGATGATTCTTAAGGATCACATCAACTGTTATGCTCAAACAGTTACATTCACAATGGATGATGGCATCAAGAATCTCTTTAGAGGAGAGAATACTGAAAGGGTAGGTGAAAAGGATTTATTAGAACTAGTTTTTGGGATAATATCATATCAACTGGTGGATTTTTCATTGGCATTGGTGGAACAATTTTGGACAAGTATCTTTCTAGCAGTGGTGGATTAGTTTATGGATGTCTTTCTCAAAGAATTATCAGGGTTTCCACCCATGTTATAAGTGGAATTTATGATTAATATCCTCTCAGGTACTAGTCCTATCTCACTTATATCTTAATGTATGGTTCCAATAGAGTTGAGGGAATTGAAAGTTCAATTAGAGGAGTTGTAAAATAAAGGGTTCATCTAGACTAGCACATCTTTGTGGGCAACACTAGTGTTGTTTGTTAAAAATGAGGATAGAACTCTTCGGTTGTGTGTTTATTATCATAATATTAATCAAGTTATAATAAAGAATTTATATCCACTCCCATGCATTGATGATCTGTTCCATCAGTTAAGGGGAGCTTAATGATTCTCTAAAATCGACTTGCAATCAGGATATCATCAATTGTGGGTACGAAAGGTGGATATTCCAAAAACAACTTTTAGAATTAGATATGTACATTATGATTATGTGGTTATTCTCTTCAGTCTAACAAAATCACCAGTTGTCTTTATTGAATTGATTGATCAGACATTTCAGAGATATCTAGATTCTTTTGTGGTGGTTTCTGTCAATGATATACTGGTGTATTCTAGGACAAGGGTTGAACATGAGAAACACTTGTCAATAGTGTTGGAAATTTTGAGAGATCATTGGTTGTATTCCAAATTATCAAAGTTTTATTTTTGGATACAAGAAGTTTGTTTTCTTGGACATGTTATTTTTAAGAGAGTTGTTTTGGTGGATCCGGAGAATATAGAGGCTCTTACCTCTTGGAAACCTCCAAAGAATGTCTTTGAGATACATAGCTTCCTTGTTCTAGCTAGGTATTACCGATTCTTTGTTCATGAATTTTGATGACTAGCTTCACTAATGACAGCTTTGATAAGGAAGAGTGTTCCATTGCAATGTAATGAGTAATATCATAAGTATTTTAAAGATCTTAAGTTATTCCTTACATAAAAACCAATATTGGTTTCTCTAGAACCAGGGAAAGGGTACGTGGTATATTGTGATGCATCGAGATCAGGGTTGGGATGTGTTCTCATGCAAGGGGATTATGTTGTTGCGTATGGCTCATGGAATTTTAGGTGTCATGAGAAGAAGTAACCAATTCATGATTTAGAGTTAGCGGCTATGGTTCATGATTTAGAAACATAGCATAATTATCTCTTTGGTGATAATTTCATAGTTTTCATTGATCATAATAGCTTGAAGAATCTTTTCTCACAAAGATATTTGAATTTGAGGAAAATTAGATGGATGGAGTATCTCCAGATGTTTAAATTCGACTTTATGTACACATTGGGTAAGGTAAATTCAGTGGTAGATTAATTAAGTAGAAATTCATACATGCAGGTGGTGAAACAAGCATTGGATCAGTGGCAGTTGATGTTAATTATAGATGAAATGTGGTTGGAATGTAAAGACTGGGGTGATGATGTGGTTTTCTTTCTAGTTTCATTAGTTCTTGACTTGGTCGGTTTGGTTAAAGAGGCATAGATGTCTGATTCAGAGTGTGTGAATATGAGGTTGAAACTCAATGGTGGGGAGACTATTAAGGGATGAAAAATGGATGGGAATTCAGTTTTATGATTTCAGAATTAGATGGTTGTACTGGTGTCTTGTCAGTAGAAACTTTTGAGTGTGTATCATCATTCCAGATGGGTTGTCCATCCTGGAATTCAGAAAATGTACAAGGTGTTGAAAGTGCAGTTTTGGTGGGCTAGTATAAAAAGAAAAGTGGCTAAGTTTGTTTCAAGATGCTTGACTTGTCATCAAGTCAAGGAAGAGCATCAGTGGATGGAAATTATGTTGTAGTCTTTGCTTATACCTCTGTGTAAGTGGGAATAGATAGCGATGGATTTTGTTACATGTCTCCCAAGAATGGTTCATAAAAACTATGATATATGGTTGATTGTGGATTGGATCACAAATTCAGTTCATTTCATCCATATTCTTGAATCCCATATTATGGAGGATCTATCCAAAATCTATATTTGTGAGGTGTTAAAGAGGCATGGTGTACCAGTTTCGATTGTATCAGATAGTGATATAAAGTTCACATCTCATTTATGGAAATCCTTGTAGAAATCCCTTGAGACTAGTTGAATATGGGTATGGAATATCATCCTCAGACAGATACGTAATATGATATAATAATAAAAACATTGGAATAGATTTTTTAGGCCTATGTCATGGATTTTGGTGGCTCATGGGAGGATATCTCAGCCTTGGTGGAATTCTCATATAAAAATAGTTTTCAGGCCTCGATACATATGGCTCTATTTGAAGCATTGTATGGGTGTTTATGTTGTTCTACACTTCATTGAGTGGAAACATGTGATACTTTGATGGTTGGACCGAGCCTTGTCCAAGAGACTTCAGAGAATATTAATTTGATCAAAAAGAGAATGGAGACAGGTTAGAGTCGTTAGAAATCACATGCGGATCATCATCTATGATCGTTGTTGTTTGAGATGAGTGATCATGTGTTGTCATGAACCAAGTTGGTTCACCATCAAACCGATGCCCAACCCAGTCTATGGCAAGGTCCGAAGGGCATTCTCGATCTCCACGGGCTGGTATAAGTGCCAGGGTATCAAAAATAAGACTTGGGAATGATTTACCCAAATAAATAAATATAAAACAAACAAAAAACAGAATAAATTGAAACTAAAATTATACAACCAAACAGACCCTTACACCAAGTTCATATTTAAAGTTTACAACTTGAACTAAAAACCCAAAAGAGACTACATCAAAGGAAAACCAAAACTCCAACTCAAACCTCCATACAACATGAGGATTCAAATCCCCAATCCACCACCACCAAACCAACATGAGGGTGCCACTGACAACCCAAACCACCAATGCTATGCTCGATGCCTCAACCTGGAATATAGAAGAAACAAAATTTATATACACCAAAAGGTGTATGTAGGTTGTGAGCTAAAATCCCAGTAGGATGCCACCGAGAAAAGGTTCCATGCATAATTATTAAATGACAAATACATTTTCAATTTAACAGATGAAAAATAAATAAATTCTTAAACAATTTTAATGAAAATAGTTTTAAGGAAAACTAATTTAAAGAAAAAAAACTTAAATTAAAACACACACACACACACTTTAATGGTAATCCCAACGTCACACTGTGTGATGACGGTGAGCACAAAGCAAAAGAGGAGTACAAAACATGGGAGAGGCCCTAAAGATACTAGCGAGAAGTGGGACCCTAGAACATCATGTCTCAGTGATCAACGGTATAGAAACACAAAAATATATGTTCTCGTGCATGAGCCACTAGTAGGGAAACACATCCATAACCTAGTGGTCTTCAAACATCATCCAAAATTTTAGTTTGTGTTGTAGTCATCAATCCAGCTAAGTGAAATCGGGCCAATGCCACTTTTGTATCACTAGTGCACTAGTCCTAGTCTGCCCACCTAGTACCCAGGATTTCCATTTTTGCTCAAGTAGTTTAGAGTTCATTTCATATGTCAAACACAAACAAACAAAACAAATGAGGTGTTATCTCTACCCAACACTACACTCACACACACAAAAAACCATTTAAAAATAATATGCACACTAAAAATATCCCAAAACCAAATCTGCATCACTTACACAACCAATTAACGACTGCACGGTCAAAGAAAGCACTTACACGGTCAAACAAACCATTAAAAAGGAAACAATTTCCACACATGTCACATGACTTTATGCACTGGAAACATTTACACCATTTAACCAAAACAATTTTTTACCCTTAATAATTATTCAATAAAACAATTAAAATTTTCATAAATAAATTTTAAAGAGCAAAACACCGCTTTACACACTAGACCGACCCAAACCCTCTTTCATAACCAAACACACAGTACAATCTTATCAAAACATGGTTTGCACCACCAATATCATTTAATTAAACATTTTACAATTTATAAAAATGGGCCCATGAAGCACCACATGGGATTATATCAAAAACACACCCAAAACACCATTGAAGCCCTTAAACATTTTATTAAAGTAGCAACAGAGTTTATAAAATAGTAAATAGATTGGCATAGTATTTTTCACAGAAAAGTCAACTCATATGGCATAAACATGCTACTAGTAAATAAATGAAAAATGTCCATTCTGGAATGATGTGCACCCCAATATGGTTTTCAAAAACCAATTCGCAACTTCCATATCATTTTATAAACCATTAAGAAATTAAATAAAACAATTCCAAGTGACGTCACATGATTTTTCACACACAAAACTCACACAAAAACTCCTTTTATTACAAAATTCACAATATCACCACTTCATAATCCAATTCACAGCTCTTCCTAAATTAAATAAAATTATTGCACAACTCATATAACACAATAAAATGACTCAATAAGGGTTTTCAAAAAAATTCACTATGCACTATACTAACATGATACAAAATAAATCAATGCATGTTAAATTATTATTAAAAACTAAGCTCGCACTCAAGTAATTAATGGAAGTCCAAGCTAAATTAATCAAACAAGAAAATTAATCCATCAAGAAATAGTTATACGCATAACCACCTACCTCAGTGTAGACCAACTTCATAGATTTGGTTTGCAAAATCCACCACACATCAATCGCACCGCAAACAAAATAATTAATCCCTAAAATAAAGCAATCGGATCAATTACGCCATAAATGAACCAAACGCAAACCAAACACTAACCAAAAAATTACCCAAAATGAAAGAACAATCCGGTCAGAGGGGAACACACTTACAACAAGGGTGTGGGAGGTCACTTGAAGTTCTGAGGAGGTTGTCGGGCTTGCACGACGCCGAAAAAAAAGAGTTAAAGTAAAATAAAAAATGAAATAAAATAAAAAGAAAATGAATAAAATAGAAAGAGAATAAAAATAAATTGAAAACAAAATAAAACCCAAAAAAAGAAACTTCATCCATTTAAAAATAATAATAATAATAATAAGTTAATAATTCTATAATTATAACATTAATTTGACATCCATGACCAAATTAAAATATCAATTGAAATAATAATAATACCCAACAATATTATTGTTATTATTATTATCATTATTATTAAGAAAAATCTTAAATAATATTATTTTATTTGTTCATTATTTTATTTTATAAACACTTTAATTTTTACCTCACTAAAAAATTAATTAACCGTGTACCGGGCAGGGCACATGGAAATTTAGCAAAGTGACGCGGCTTCGACCGAGCTTTGTCCGAGTGTCGGATGCTGCTAAGCCAAACGTTCATTTATCAGCAAACTGCAAAAACTCACATCGGACTCGGCCTGCACCTTGGAAAAACAATTGAATCAAATAAAATTATCAGATAAAGGTAAAAATTAAAAAACATTACCAATGTGCGAATTCAGGGTATGAAAATTCTCCCCATCATGACACTTTATGCCCCCAGAAAGTCCCAAGGACTAGGTCAACCAAGGGTTCCAAGTGAGACCATAAAGACACCTAAAACAAAACCTCAATCACCCGAAGATCAGGCATTCAAAACACCCATGACCCGAAACCTCAAAGAACTCAACACCAGAATCACCAAGCAAAATAACCAGTAATAATAAATTCACCTCAAATAGAACTACAACATGAAACACCCTGACCCCTAACTTATGGATCATTGGGGCCGCTTGAGATCTCCAAGAATACTTTTTCAGTGACCCACTACTCGAGATAACCAATTAGCACAGTCGAGGTCGGGCAGAGTAGAAGGGGATGCCTTGCCAAGTGTACTTTGAAAACATAGTCTTTCATAAGTTATTCCTATGGTAGTCTCCCCACCATATTAGGATTCTTATCAAATATTGGTTCTCTAGACAACCTATAACACTAACTTGACCCTCTAAGTTCCCTAAGTTTAACTAAACCAATATAAGAGAATACACTGACGAGACCCGCACTGGGTCTCCCCACCATTTTAAAATTTTCTTAACACCACAATACCCGTGCGGGTATTCCTAGTTTACTTTGAGTGATACAGACTGAACTCTTCATTACGAACCTACCAACATAGGCCGACCTACACAGATGACACCTACACTGGACAAAACTCCACCCACAAGAGATGGATTTGATAGCAGAAACCCCTAACCTAGCGGTAAACTGGACAGGCACGTGTCAATCCCACAAGACATGAGCATCTCTAAAACGAGTACAATTTTGATCCATAAATGATCATGAGAAGGTTCACATAGCACACCCACTATCTTTACAAGAATACAGATTCTCCAAACCTCTTTAATGTTGAAGAGAAACTCCCATAAATTAAGACCGAAGTAAGGAGACAGGGGCTTCATGCCCCTCACGACAAAAATAAAGCCTTCAAAGACGATACCACAATAGGGAAATTTAAGTTGTTCTCATCCTGACACTGTATACTTAAGTCGGACCAAGCCCATCCCACGTCTGAAAATTTTTGACTATGCGCAACCTTCACCCCAAGACCTATGGCTGGGGCTCTGATATCTAAAGCATCAACCACCTCGCTGTCATAAGTTGACCACCTCTGACTGAAACTTCCTCTGCTAGAAAATTAATCTACATACTTATCCTCGTGTCCCAAGAATCCACTTCGTCAACATACCCACTGAGAATTGCAGTGAACAACTTATAGTTCTAGACTGGCCACACTAGAGATAAGAGATTGAGTGGTATGTCTGATACGCAACACGAACCGAGGGAAGGAGCACTCCAAGAACAGACCCCTTTGGTTCACACTCCTCATCAGATGAGTAACCTTCACTTCCTTAGGTACAACCATGGGATGAGTCTAGTCTTGAGGATCGCTTAAGACATCCCCAATCGTGATGAAAATGGAACGATCATCGTTTACTGGTGTAGTCTCACTCCTCCAAAAATAATCGAGACAACTTACGCATGCACAACATTTAGAGTACCTCAAAAACTGGAGACGTTCCCAACATTCTCAAATCACACAACAATATCCAACTGACCTCAACACAGTCGACACAACCAAGCAGAACCCAACTCCGCTACTCCACTGGGAGTCCAGGCTAAGCCAAGAACTGAGAGACCCACTAGAAACCCATGAGACCTTTCTAGGGGGTATATCCTGAACAAGAACACAAAAAATCCTTCAAAAAATACAAAAGCATCAAAAAACAAATATCCACACCTCAAAAACAATTCCAGTAATTCCAATTTAAAACATCAATTATTATTTTTTTCAAGGAAAAAAACCCACTTGAAAAACCAAACACTGCACAAAAAAGCCTAAAAGATCTTTTGAAAAATTCATCTTCACTCTGAACTCAGTGTCATTTTACAATTTCCAAAACCATTTAAGCACAAAAATCCATTTTAGAAAAAATACCACTTTCTAAGAAACAAGAAGTAGCCTTAGAAATTAATCAATCACCACTGATATTCCATGGTACCTCACAAGTATGCATTTTTGTGCCACTCAGGAACCCGTCCACGTGATCCACCAACTATCCATTAATCATGTCCACATGCACATGAGAGCACCCATAGGAGTACCACTGGAAAAAAACAAGGCTACTTCACTTTCAAAACAAAACATTCTCAATATCCGAAAATACCTTTTTTCAAAACCATTTCAAAAATTCAAGACAATTTTTCAAAATGATTCCCATTTCCAAAATAACTCACTTAAATTTCAAATAACCCAAGATGTTCTTTTATAAATTCGACTTCGACAAATCAAATTCCAAATTCCAAAAACAAGGTTAAAAAGAAACACACCCCAAGAATCATGCCAAAAACACACCAAAATAAAATAAGAGCAACTCCAAAGTCCACTTTCCTTAAAAAAACACTTTCACGCCAACCCAAAACTAAATCAAGACATCACAAACATTAAATAACCTGGACGAAGGACTAGTGGTCGTGTCTAATTTGGATACATGGTTTAGCAGACCATGCCCTAGACAAGCACCAACCACTAGGAGTGTCGAACCGTACTCTCAGGCATCACATGAGTCACTACTCCATGTGAAACTACGGGCAGTACCGATTTACTAATATCGTCACCCCCCATCTACAATGAACAAATCCAAAACTTAGATCCTAAACTATCCATGGTTACTCGAGGATCGGAACGAGTAAGAGTTTGCAACGCTCTTCTCGCACATACCGCTCGAGTACCGACAGTCCTATCTCTGATCTACCTGATTCCCTAAATAATACGAAAAAACCTCCTCTGATACCATTTTATCATGAACCAAGTTGAGTCTCCATCAAACTGATGCCTGACCCAGTCAGCAGAAAGTCCTGAATGGCATTCCAGATCCCCACGGGTAGGCACAAGTGCCTAGGTATCAAAAATAAAATTTGGGAATGATTTACCTGAAAAAATAAATATAAAACAAACAACAAGCTGAATAAATGGAAACTAAAATCAGAAAACCAAACAGACCCTTACACCAAGTTCAGATTTAAAGTTTACAACCTGAACTAAAAACCCAAAAGAGACTACATCAAAGGAAAACTAAAACTCCAACTCAAACCTCTATGCAACATGAGGAGTCACATCCCCAAGCCACTGCCACCAAACCAACATGAGGGTGACACTGAAAACCCAAACCAGCAATGTTATGCTTGATTCCTCAACCTAGAATGTAGAAGAAACAGAATCTACATACACCCAAATATGTATGTAGTGTGTGAGCTAAAATACCAGTAGTATTCCACCGAGAAAAGGTTCCATTCATAATTATTAAATGACAAATACATTTCCAATTTAATAGATAAAAAATAAATAAATGCTTAAAAAATTTAATGAAAATAGTTTTAAGGAAAACTACTTTAAATAAAAACAACTTAAATTAAAACACACACACACACACACTTTAATGGTAACCCCAACGTCACAATGTGTTCTGATGGTGAGCACAAATCAAAATAGGATCACAAAACATGGGAGAGGCCCTAAAGATACTAGCGAGAAGTGGAACACTAGAACATCATGTCTCAGTGAGCAATGGTATAGAAATATTACAATATACGTTCTCATGCATGAGCCACTAGTAGGGAAACACATTCATAACCTAGTGGTCTCCAAACATCATCCAAAAGTTTAGTTAGTGTTGTAGTCATCAATCCATCTAAGTTAAACCAGGCCAATTCCACTTTTGTATTACTAGTTCACTAGTCCTAGTCTTCCCACCTAGTACCCAGGCTTCCCATTTGTGCTCAAGTAGTTTAGAGTTCATTTCATATGTCAAACACAAACAAACAAAACAAATGAGGTGTTATTTCTACCCAACACTACACTCGCACACACAAAAACCCATTTAAAAATAATACGCACACTAAAAATATCCCAAAACCAAATCTGCATCACTTACAAAACCAATTAACAACTGCATAGTCAAATAAAGCGCTTGCATGGTCAAACAAACCATTAAAAGAGAAAAAATTTCCACAAACATCACATGACTTTACGCACTGGAAAACATTTACACCATTTAACCAAAACAATTTTTCACCTTTAATAATTATTTAATAAAAAAATTCAAATTTTCATAAATAAATTTTAAAGAGAAAAACACCACTTTACACACTAGACAAACCCAAACCCTCTTTCATAACCCAACACACAGTATAATCTTATCAAAACATGCTTTTCACCACCAATATCATTTAATTAAACAATTTACAATTTATAAAAATGGACCCATTAAGCACTACATGGGATTACATCAAAAACACACCCAAAACACCACTACAGCCCTTAAACATTTTATTAAAGTAGCAACAGAGTTTATAAAATATTAAATAGCTCGGCGTGGCTTTTTTATAGAAAAGTCAACTCATATGGCATAAACATTCTACTAGTAAATAAATGAAAAATGTCTATTATGGATGATTTTCACCCCAATAATGTTTTCAAAAACCAATTCACAACTTCCATATCATTTCATAAACCATTAAGAAATTCTATAAAATAATTCCAAGTGACATCACATGATTTTTCACACACAAAAACTCCTTTTATTACAAAATTCACATCATCACCACTTCATAATCCAATTCTCAGATCTTCCTAAATTAAATAAACTTATTGCACAACTTATATAACACAATCAAATGAATCAATAAGGGTTTTCACAAACACTCACTATGCACTATACTAACATGCTACAAAATAAGTCAACACATGTTAAATTCTTTTTAAAAACTAAGTTCGCACTCAAGTAATTAATGGAAGGCCATTATAAATTAATTGAACAATAAAATTAATCCATCAAGCAATAGTTATATGTGGAACCACCTACCTAAGTGTAGACCAACTTCATAGATTTGGTGCGCAAAGTCCACTGCACTTCAATCGCACTGCAAACAAAACAATTAAGCCCTAAAATCAAGAAATTGGATAAATTACACCATAAACGAACCAAACACAAACTAAACCCTAACTAAAAAATTACCCAAAATGTAAGAACAACCCAGTCGGAGGGGAACGCACCTATGGAGAGGGTGCGGGAGGTCGGCCGAAGCTCTGAGGAGGCTTTCGGGCTTGCGCGACGCTAGAAAAAAAATAGTGAAAGTAAAATAAAAAATAAAATAAAATAAAAAGAAAATGAAGAAAATATAAATAGAATAAAAATAAATTGAAAACAAAATAAAACCCAAAAAAAGAAACTTAATCCATTTAAAAATAATAATAATAATAATAATTTAATAATACTATAATTATAACATTAATTTAACATACATGGGCAAATTGAAATATCAATTGAAATAATAATAATCCCCAAAAATATTATTATTATTATTATTATCATTATTATTAAGACAAATCATAAATAATATTATTTTATTTGTTCGTTATTTTATTTTATGAACATTTTAATGTTTACCTCACTGATTAATTAATTAACTGTGTACCGGGAGGGGCGCATGGCGATTTATCGAAGTGATGTGGCTTCGACCGAGCTATGTCCGAGTATCGGATGCTGCTAATCAAAACGTTCATTTATCATCAAACCGCAAAAACTCACGTCGGACTCCGCCTGCACCTCAGCAAAACAACTGAATCAAATAAAATTATCAGATAAAGGTAAAAATTAAAAATCATTACCGATGTGTGAAGTCGGGGTGTGACATGTGTTCTTTAGAATCTCTCCTAGGATTGTACATCATCATTTTGGAAAGTATAGTAAGTTATATCTTAGGTATATTGGGTCTTTTGAGATACTTGAGAAGATTGGAGAGGTGGTGGCATATTGTTTGGCTTTTCCACCATGGTTCAGTGTGGTGCACAACATGTTTCATGTGTCTTAGTTGAAGAAGTATCAGCTAGATACTGACCATGTGATTCGATGGGATCATATTGAGCTAGAGTCGGATGCTTTATTAGTGCACATGCCAGTTTGGATTGTGGATAGGAAAGAAAAAGTATTGCATAGTAAAAGCATCATTCTAGTTTGGGTTTTATGGAAACATGGTCATATTCAGTAGGAGACTTGGGAACAGGATAAAGAGATCGTTGATCAATGGCCCGGTCTTTTTTGGGAAAGGTGTGGTTTTCTAATTTTTGAGGACATAAAGGCTAATGGTGGGGAGAATTTATTACCCCTGTTTTGAGGTATGTATCCCTTTTTATGAATTTTTATGTGTCTAATGTGGTTGGGCAATGTTTGGGATGGTTTGGATGGTTTTTGGGAAGGTTTTGGGGATTTTCTAAGGGTTAACGGTTTGACTACGGTTAGTGAAAATCATGAAACACTTGCAAGAAACCGTGCAAGTTGACACAGGGGCAAGGGAGATAGTACACGATTAAGGAACATGGTTTTCCAAACCATGCAACCTCCCCAGGTAAACCATGAAACATGGTATAGTGGGATTTCAAATATTTGGCCCATGGGTTGTCTAACTATGTGGGGTCCCTCTTGATGTAGTAGCAGGTGCATGGTTAGCACATTATTTCCCTAACCATGCGGCTAAACCATACACGGCTTAAAAAGTAGGTATTTAAAAATAGGTCTTGGTCGGTATTTTTCCTAAACACCCCATTCTTCCTCCTATATGTCCCTAACTCATGATTCCTTCTTATCCAAGGTTAGGGAGGCACTCCCACTCATTTTTAAAGTGATTTGAAGGGTTTTAAAGGTGCTTTTAAGGAGATTCTTCTTTGGTAAGTCTTCTCTCTTGGTGGTTTAGTGGTTTTCTATAGATCTACTTCTCTCTCTCTCCCAGTTTCCTAGATCTAATTCCATTACATGTAGATATAGTGTTTTTATTTCCTATAATGGTAATATTTGGGCTTGTTGATGTTAGGTAAAGAGATATAAGGATATTTTGTGGAAGTTTCACCCATTTTTGGTGTGCGGTTGTGTGATGGGTCGATTTCTCCAAACTCCAAGGTATGTGTCTTCAATCTCAACTCTATTTTTCTAGAACTAGAAGTCTTAATTTTAAATTAATTGGTTTTTCTTGAAATTTATTGTTAATTTGATGTGCTAAGCTTGGTGGAAACCCATTTTGTGATGATTTGTGGATTTGGGGGAAAATGGGTTATTGTTGTGAAATGTGATTTGTTGTTGGATTTTAAAATGATGATTTTAAAATTGGTATCTTGGTTGATTTATGGAAAATTTATTGTAAAAAATGGTTCTCAATAAAGTTTTTTTATTAAAGTGTGGTTTTTCATGGATAACGGATTAATGGTGTTTTTAATAAATGGGTGATTTATTGAAGAATTTTTGGCATGTTGTTGGAATTTTTTATTGGATTAAATGGTTTTTTGGTTTAGAAATTGTTGGTTAGTATGTCTTGGAATGTGTTTGTTGATATGATATTGGAAAATTTTTATTTTCATGTTATTGTGATTTTAGAAAATGATATTGACATGGTTGTTGGATTACGGGGTAAGCATGGGTGGTAATGGAAGGATAGTGGGCGTGAAGGACCACTATAAAAAGGGGATGGATAGTGGGCATGAATGACCACCATCAAGGCTATGTTAGTGTAAAGAACCACTATAATTAAAGGTTGTATGGTTTTGTATGTGAAGTTCTATCGTTATGGTAACATCGAGCTCAAGTGTGTGTTTGTGGAACTTGTGAAGATGGTTGGAATATGTGTGTGTCCATACAAGGTGAAAAAGGTTATAATAATATGTGTTGGGAAAATGGTTAATTATGTGTTTGGTTCCTTTCCTTGGTATTATGATGATTTGGGTAAAATGGTTTGTTAAGGGTGTGTTTGGATTGTCGGAAATTATTATAATGGTTGTCGGTTTTATATAAATGTGCTAACAGTTCTATCCTAGTGGCATGTGTAGGGAAGTCATTTGGGGAAATCCTAATGAGTATTATTACTCACCCCCTACTTTGGAACTTTGTTTCTTTTGTAGATGTCATATTTTGATACATGGTTAAAGGTAAATCATCTCATTCCTTTTGGGGTGCATCATGGTGCTTGGGCAGTCTTGTGGTGTTGGAGCTTGGAGCTTGGTGTGGAACTTAGGAACTATGTTGGATTCTTTGAGATTTTTTGTTTAGTCTTCCACTTGGTACTCTGATTTGGTGTTGGTATGGTTTTTTGTTATTGATATGGGTATGAGTTTTAATTGTAATAAATTATTAACATACATAATGTAGTTGTGTTTTTAATGGAATATTTGGTTGGTCGTTTTATTTTCAAAGGAAAAAATGATCCCCCACTTTTCATGAATCCCTTAACATTTATTGTCAGCCTTTAGCACCTTGGTGATGTCCCTTAAGGCCAAGTAGTACCTCCACCTCAAGTCGAGCCAATGAGGAGGGTAGGGATGTTATAGCATAGGTCCTCTACTTAGAGATTATTCCCCCCTGACTGTGTGGCACCATGGAAAGTCATGGTTATTCCATATAGTTACTTATTCAAATAGATACGCGGTATTCTAGAATCAATGATGTACTCTTGTAACTATTGTAAAACTCTTTGTTCTTAGCTAGACTATGGAGATCTAGATCCCCTTTATCTCTTTTTTGGGCTTCTTTTTGAGAATATATGGGTTTTTCATTATGGTTTTTGTCTCATATACTAATTTACATACCTTTTTGTGATGATATAACTACTTCTCTCATATCTCATATCTCTCCCTCTTCAATTTTCAAGGTGTCCTACTAGGTATGTATATACTAAGTCCTGCATGGTATTTTCCCACATGTGTCATGTCTTATGAAGGCGACATAAATATTATTGGTGATTTTAGAAGAGCATAGGGATACATTAGTTCATCAACCACATACAGTGGTCAAGCTTGGAGATTTGGAGTTGGGATCTCTCGGCATTTACATTTCCAATTATTTTTATGTTGGGACATCTTTTCTGGTTGGGTGTATATTTTTTCCCTTTACTTTTCAAATTATGGTGTTTTAATCTTTTGTATTCACTAGAGTTTATTACATGCATGACTTTTACTCAAGATATTACTATATTTTATTATTATTCCTTTTCACTTTTGTATGGATATGGTTGACTGTGTTCATATAGGAACATTGAGAAAAGGCCTCTCATTTTAGTTATGTCTTTCGGTGCTTTTCACCAACCCCTGGCCTATGAAGGAGATCTTGGGGTAGCTGTGGCTTGGCCTTCCATTGGCCAAGCAGGCCCTGGTGGGTTGGGTCATAAAAAATCAGTATCAGAGTGAATGACCAGTTTGAAGTGTTATGAAACTTCTTGGTTTTGAGGTTTAGGTTTTTCATTGGGTTGGTGTTTTGGAGTTAAACCCATGATGATGATTTGGTTGGGACTTAGGTAAATAATGTCAAAATGTCTCAAGTGTGGATTTCAATTCAAGGAACCTGGTGTTGGTGTAGAGACCAATGTATCCATACACCAGGACTTTGACTACTTGTTAATCGACTCGGTATACCAAGACATAGGTTTCAGGGATCAATGTTACATGCATCATATAGGACTGAAACTTTTATCTCAATGCCTAGTTAGATACAACAATACATTACTTCATGTTTGGAATGAATTTTTTTATGGTGTTTCATAATTGACTAATAGTTCAATAGTGATTGATTCATAAACACCCAATATCATCAATGAATGATGAATATAAAATAAAAGGAACATACCCTTTTATGGAAAGATAATTCTTTTTCATGTAATGATATAATTAGTTGTCAAGGATATACCTAGTTGAAGCTAAAACTATTAGGTATTAGAAAAACTTACTTATTAAGTTTTAGGCAGAGAAATACTTATAAATAAAGGTAATACACATAGATTTTAGGGTTATTTTATCCATAGTGAATGAACTATTCTAAGGATAATTTAGAGGTAAGTTTATATAATCCATGTTCCTTTAATAAATCTTAGGAATGAAATGTAAATAAATGAATACACTTAGTAGAAGATATAGGATCCTTTGGATGGGCTTGTTAGAGTGTAGATTAACCACGTTTTCATCGGTCATTTAAATGTAGAGTGGATATACTCTAGAACTCACATAAGAATATGCACATTAAAGACTTAATAATAGTACCAAGAAGATCAATGAAGAGTCTTATATGTATTTCAAGTCTTCTATGATTCTTTTCAAGATATGTTTCACAAATAGAAGTATAACAACTAACCATATTTCAATTATATTGACTAATGGTTTCATTTAAGTTATTATATGAAATAAATCTATTATATCATAGCTTCATGTGTTTTTTATAAGAACTATTTGTTAAAATACGACTTTAGCTACACACATACATCAAAGAAAACACTAAGTGAATCTTGGTTAATTTTCCTATATCTACTCAAGAAAATTATATCCCTAACATATAAAGTTATTAGGTCAGTACGACTATGTTTCTAAGAGAGAATAATTTATCTTTTGAGATAGTGAGTAGACTTGGCTTCTATGAGGTTAAGGCTCCATATGTGTATGAGTTGGCATATAAACACTTTACTCCATTAGTTTCAGTAGGAGTAGTTGTCCCATAGAAACATACTGCATAGGAAAGTTAAAACCAAAGAGTTGGTTTTATATTCACTGAGACTGGTGATATATTATTTGATTAGAATAATGAATCTTAAAGAGAATCAGTAAATGGAAACTTGTTATGATTGGAAAGTTCATATGAATTATAATATTGGCACCGTGTAATAAATACCAATCCCATGTTTTTTGTAGTTTATCTAGTTGATGTAAATTCATTGGGGGTATTCAAGAGAAACCATACATGAATGGTATAAGATTGTACTAATAAAGTCTTGATTGGTTACTAAAAGGTTTCAAGTGATTCCTAGACATAGTCTATAAAAAACCTTATTCCAACCATCATGCTAAAATCCATTATAATTATACTTGTCATAGTAATCTTCCATGAACATTATATTGGTTGATTGGATGTCAAGACCACCTTCCTTGAAGGAAACCTTATGGAAGATGTGTATAAGATGTGACCACAAAGGTTGATGACACCAAATAAATACAATAAGGTATAAAGGCCATATAAATCCATTTATGGATTAAAGAGATAATTATGATCATATAATATTCATTTGATAAAACCACCTGATTATTTTTTTTATAATGAAAAAATCCATTTTTATATAAGAGGTTAGTGGAATATCTAATGTTTTAACATATATATATATTAATAACATATAAAAAATAGATGATTAGTCTTACAATTAATTAAGACTAAGGATAATTTCTACATGAATAACTTAAAGTAATTATCCAAGTTCTAGGAAACTAGATCTACTAGTATAGATCTATGGGGTTACTTATATCAAATCATAGTACATACATTTATAGGATATTAAAAATGCATGATATAAAAATTCAACACTGAATTTTTTCCCATGTCACGTGGAATAAAATATCTCCTTGTTTATGTGTTGAAACATATGAGTATGTTCTTGTGATAAATATACTACATATTACTTAGGGTAAATTCATCAAGACCCGACCCGTACCAGGGCTCGAGATGCAACTACCCCAAGCCCGCCTCCATAGGTGAGGGGCTGGCGACTAGTGTCGAAGGCACAACAAACTAGGGGAGGACTTTGCTTAAGAAACTGTACACACACACGCAGCTAACTCAATACAAAAGTGCAGGAAAAAAAAAGAAAGCAAGATACAACACTGCTACAAAAGGGAAACCAACATACATGCATCGACCTCTAACCAGTACAAGTAAAGTTCTGAAAAGTAGACTGACAAGTAAATTGAACAGTAAAAGGGGAAAAACACACGCCCAACCACAAATGTGCCACAACCCGGCAATAGGTAAAATGAAAGTAAACCGCTGGTGAGTCTCGCACCTGAAAGACCTACTTTGGCCACTGAACGGAGCCCAAGCTTATGTGTCCTCTACGCTCCTCTGTAGTCTCAACCGACCTGTCTATTTTCTAAAAGGTCACACCAAGTGTGGTCAAAGACCAAGTAGGGGTGAGTATAAAGATACTCAGTAGGATGCCCTGAAAGCTCAAGGGACCAACAAAGGAGGTACTAAACGGTGAGCAGTGGACAGAACAAAGAACAGTGTAAGAGTACAATAGTGAGAGTATAGCTCAACCCAACAAAAGAAAGGAAGTGGACTCATCCAATCCAAGAGGAGCTAGACACAGAAAGCATGTGGCATACCCCGCATGTCTTAGCCCTCCTAGAAGGAGATTAACTAAACCCAAAGAGTGGGAACAAAAGTAGGGTGTATATATATGCTCAACAAGAAACCTGAACGAGTGTGTAATGGGATCTCAATATCCAAGCTCAGCCCAAGAAAAGTCTCCAACAGTTCAAAGGATATCCATTAATGATTCCCAGTAGTCCCACACACCAAATATGCCTCATCACTGAACTGTACAACAAAGGATCCCACTCCAGTAATCATGGAGAAAATTCAATAACTAGCCACATAGAAAGGGCTGAGTCTAAAAGAAGTCGTCGGGTAACCCACTGCCCAGTCCAGCTGGAGGGTGAACCCCAAAAGGTCGTCGGGTAACCCATTTCCCAGCCTGCTAGAGGGTAAACCCTAAATGATCATTGAGTAACCCACTGGCCAGCCCTGCTGGAGGCTAAACCCTAAAAGGTCGTCGGGTAACCCACTGCCCAGCCTCGCTGGAGGGTAAACCCTAAAATCAACGGGTGACCCACTGCTCATCCCCACTAGAGGGTAAACCCTAAGGTCAACGGGTAACTCACTGCCCAGCCTCGCTAGAGGGTAGACCCTAATACACTGGCGGGTAACCCACTTCCCAGCCCCACTGGAGGGTAAACCCGAAACTAGTCTGGTATCTCCGCACTACCCATGCCATCTCTGGGTGTCACTAACACCACTACCGTGCGTAGGTTCGAAGTGCATCAAAGGAACCTCTGACCAATGACCTTTCATGTTTCCACATTTAATGAGATCCCGAAATAGGCTCTGCTCGCCCAAACATATTACACAGTTGTAATCCTCGTGGAAAAACAGGACAAAACGACTACTCATTCTCCCCAAATGGACGTCTGATGAAAAAGTCTCAAAACGCTGCTCACATCTTAAAAGACGGCCCATGGGGCCCATGCCTCAACTTTAGCTTCAATGCCTGAAACCACCCCGGTCAACTTCATCTCGATGATAGGGTCACAACACCACTGACGGTGCCTAAAACGGACTCCGGATACAGAAGTTGCAACTCCCCGCATTATGCAAATGGGGCCCACACCTAGACCATGAAACAGGTCACATAGATCATACCATTGCATTCCTTACAGATAACCACACGGCGTAGGCTATTCATTTGCCCTGAATGAACTTATGAAGCATAAGTCATCAAAATGCAGCATACGTCTGAAATCCCCCTCGTGGGGTCCACACCTTGGGCCCAAATTTGGGCAGGCAGATTGCGCCATCACAATCCCCTCGGAACAACACTTAGAAATGAGTACTCAAACACCCCAAATGGATATCGGGTGAAAAAGTGGTGTTTCACTGTAAAACGTGTGAACTAGGCCATGTGGGTCCCGCACCTTGTCTCCAACTCGGACGCTTCAGAAAGCATCTCAAAAAGTCTGCACAGGGACTGGGGTCATGCTTCCGCTGACAGCGCGTCAATCAGACATCCCAAACAGGAGTTAGGTCCGATGCAAGATTAATTAATTAATTAATTAAGCAATTAATTAATTATTCGCATTAAGCTTTTCATGTCACCAAGAAATGAAACCAAACCTCAAGGGTTCAAAACCAACTTTGGAAAGACGGTCTCAACTCCAGCGCCTCTGACGGCGCGTCAAACGGACGTCCGGCTAGCGAACCACGTCCGTCGCAACTTTAATAATAATAATTTAATAATATTATATTAAAGAATTTCGGGTCACCCGTCTTTGGGCGCAGAACCCAAAAACCCCGAAACCCACTTCAAAAATTCCACCTCGCCAACACGAACCCGAAATCACAGACGGCGCGTCAAACGGATGTGCCGTTTAGAAGATACGGTTCCTTGATCACAAGGGGCCCAACCGGGCCGGTTCACCCCAGCCGGCCTGGTCTGAACCGCCAGCCCGCGACCCGCTCTAGCCACACTGGACACCCTAGAGTCCAGTTCTTCAAGAAGATGGGCCTTTTGGACGGTCTTCATCGCCCAGCAGGACCCGCGAAATGTGGGTCCTTGTTTCCTCCACACACCTAAGGTGGTCAGCACCTTGGGTTCCCCCTGCCGAGCACGACTGGCCACTGTCAGACGTCAGCGCCTCCGCCTCCTACAGCGCACCACCGAGCTGCCCTGGCTGCACCGGCTGTGCCCCACCCACTCGATGCTGCCAGTGCTGCCTGGTCCTCCGCGCTCCACCCGGCTCTTCCCGGTCACCATGCCGCAGCCACTGCCTGGCCTCGCCGGCGCTGCACCACCCGACGCTGTCGGCCCTCGCGAACCCTCCCAGCCGCACCCCATTGTCGTCCCTCCGAGCTCCACCTCGGGCTAACGCTCGCTGCGCTCCACCGCCTCCAGCTTGACCTTCGGCCGCCACCCACTTTCCAGAGTCAGACCTTCAGCTGGTTCCCCCAACCACTCCAGTGGTCGGAAAAATTATCCATAGCTGGTTTCGGAAACCTCGGGGTCGGATCTTTAGAGCATCACCCCTCGCTCAACAATCCGTCAAAGATTTGTGCGTCCGAAAATTGGGATGAAGAATGCCCAAGAACGGGATGTATAACGGGGCTCGGAGGATGGTCGTGTTTGTTCGGTCACCATCCCAATTCCAAAATTATAGAATTTATACGACGAAATTGGAAAAAAAACTCAAGAATTGATGAATATGAAAAAATTAATCAGAAATCCTACCTCGATTCGGCCGTTCATCGTTGGCGACGCGTTCGCTATGATCCCACTTCAATCCGCCGGAGTTTGTTCCTCAATCCGGGGAAGAACGGTGAAGAACACTGAAGAACAAGAGAGAGAGAGAAGAAGAAGAAGAAGAAGAAGAAGAAACATGAGTTCTCCCCTTATCTCAAGTGTATTTATAAAAACACACTGAAACGCCACCCATGGTCGCGGATTCCAAAACCTCCGCGCCTGCTTATTTTATATCACGCCTAGGAAAAACGCCACATTTCAAACTCAACGGAAGTCTCGGATTTATATTCCAAGGCTTCGTTCGAAAGTTATTCAAAAAGAACGCCAGTGATAAAAAAATCACTAATTTGTTAATTTAAAATGATGATTTTGCCTCTGGGTGACATCTCTCACAGCAGGCATGCACCCGCAACTTTTATACCCTTCCTGGGGTAAACGGAATGCTCCAGACGTAACCGTGCCCTTTTATTTCCAATCCAAGCTACCGTTTAAGAGAAAACATGACTTCGCTACATGCATAGTATAAAAATACTTAATATTTTTATAAAAAATAATTCAGGGCACATCGGGCCTCGGAATCGCACGTCGTCTTCGCACCTAGATCTGAAAATATATGTAGAAATATTCCAAAGTCTTACAGGAAAAAAACTGGGTCTCTGCATCATTCCTTCCTTCAATATTTTCATCTCTGAAAATAAAAACTAGGAAAAAAAACTCGGGATACAGAGCTCACACCTAGCTCTCCCACTCCCAAGAAAACTTGCACAACACCATGCTGGCACAACACGTGAACCAAGGGATGGTTCGTACTCATATGGTCTGCTACTCTCGAGGACATGCGTAGGAATACGCACTCACCTCATCAGCTGTGACACGTGGAAGACATCGTGTGCCCCCTCCTACTTTTGGGAGGGTAGTGTAAGATGGTAGGAAACCTCTCAATCTCTTACATGATTCCCGAACGGTCTAAAGAAACTCGGAGGACTTCCCCAACTGAACCTTTACTTTCCACATCGCGACCAAAATCACGGTTTTTTCCTGGAATAGGATCTCGTGATTCCCTCCATCAGAATTTCCATCGGGTGTGTCACCCATGGATATCTAATCACGTATTACCTCGCTGTCGACATCCCCCAGCTGCAACTCTCTCACACACTCAAGGAGCGAAAGAGTCAACACCATTAACTGCAGGAAAGTCATACCCTCCTGCTCTACCAAGGTCAGCCATAGGGAATCCAACTACTATGAAACTTCTCGTGCCTGATGAGTCTAGGAATTTCTGATAAGGGAACCTGCTACAACATGGCCATTTTCTGGAACATACACTACCTCAAAGTCGTAGTCCTACAGAAATTTCCAACCAGCACCATCGCCTCAGGTTCAAGTCTCTCTGGGTGAGGGTGTATCGGAGACACTAGTGGTCTGAGAAAACCACAAAGCACTCTCCCAGAAGATAGAGTCTCCACATTCTCAGTGCAAGGACTACCACTACCAGCACCACATATTGAAACTCATAGTTCTATTTATGGGGTTTCCATCACCTCGACCTGTACTTGATAACGATATCAAGATTGACGTAGAGCACGCAAAGTACCAACAAACAGGTCAGGTGAGTAAACTCATCCAACCGCTAGAGGCTAGACACGAAAAGAACGTGGCATACCCCACGTGTCTTTTCCCCTCTTGGAAGGAGAGTAATCCCCAAAACATGCACTCTACCAAACCCACTAGTGGAAACTCAAGAAAAGGGGGGGTCAAGCGGAAAAGCCCCACTGGAAAAACCAGAACCTGCTCTGACACTCCACCGCACAACCCTACCATGAATGCACATATCATAGGGACTCATCCACTGCACCTCAATACTATCCTCTTTGGATGGTACTGACTCTCCCTCATGGTTTTTATCCCATCACAAAGACGTGTCTCAGTGGGGGAAGAACCCCTCTTTCTTGTGCATTCAAAGCTACATCATAAAACACCAACACAGGGTTACACTGATGCCCTACTTCACCCTCGGTAACCCCTCGAACAAGGAGTTAGACGAAAAGAGTACCTCACATAGTGTATAACAAGTTATAGTGAGAAAAGTAGAAAAATACATCGACCATACCTCTTATTATATCATGTGTTGTAGGATTGTAGACATACATTACACACAGCTGCCCGCAACCTCGTCCGTCAGCTCCCTGAGCCTGACATGGGCTGCCTAGTGGGGGTGAAAGGACCTCGAAACATCGTCCTCCAACCACAGTTATTCCTACTCTTCTGCCAACACCTCCTCCCTGGGGACTGCCCTGTCCTCACGTGGGAGTTCTCTTGATCACAACACCACCTCTATCGTGGTGGTGCATCTACCAACTATCTGGAAAACTCAACACATTTGGTTGAGTAGTCTCACACCACGTGACCTCGCACATCACAACCATAGCACTAGTCCTCCCTGGGCCATCTCAGTTCTCTATGATATCCTCGACCATGTGCCTGAGTCTCAACAAGGGGATACCTCCGGCATCGAGGCCCTGCCAATCGACATCCCTCTAACAGAAATCTCTCTGTTACCAGTGCCTTATCCAGTGCCCTGAGACTGGTGAGGATGCACAAGGGCACTACACTGGAATGAATATCCTCTCCTGAGACCTCTCTCAAACTTCTGTTCTCAGAATTTTCTGTCATGGACCATGTCCAAGGAGTACCAAGTAAGGTCAGTGAACCTAGTCGCGTACTCATCCATTTCCATCACTCCAGGCTAAAGCTCCAGCAGCTCCTGAAACCATATAAATCGTAGTAGGAGGGGTAGTAATCCTCAAAAAATAGCTGCTAGAAGTCATCCCATGAGATTAACAACTCATCGTGCATCTGAGTAACCCTGGCTCTACTACGCTAAACTGCTTGGTGGAAAAAAAAAGACTGGTTGTCAAATCCACCATCTAACCTGTCAGTGTCTGAACAGACTTGAAGAGGTGGACCACCGACTCTAGCCAACCCTTCACTGTCTGAGGGTATGGCTCACCATGGAACCTCAATGGTCTCTGACGCTAAAACTCACGTAGTGCGCCCAGCCTGTGCTCATCATCAGCCTTCGCTGCTGGTACTATCTGTTACTCCACAGGTGGAGGTGCTACTACCTGTCCTCCTTGAGAAAGGGTAATCGTATGATGGATCTTGAACTAAGGCCTCATCACTCATGGAGTCATCGTCACGAACCGGAGCTAGTATCCTGGCTGGCTATCATCGCGGAGACATCTTGAATCTAATCAAGGAGTACCGCAGTCAAATGAGCATATATATACCAACAACGATGGGGAGATGACTCAAGAAGGATAGTCAAAGACTCAATCCTATATGATGCACGAACCAAATTTCCTGCAACAAGTGTCACAGTGTGCCGAGTTGACAAGCGGGTTATCAGGGTCCTGGTGAATAGATATGTCAGCCGCCACACCATCACTGGACTCCCTGACCTAAGAGCCACTCTCGAGACATGTTGACGCTATTTCCCCAAAACTCAACCAATTCCTTTTTAGGGACATCCGAACAACTCCCCAAGGAACAAACCACCTTTGATACCACTTTGTCACGACCCGACCCATACCGGGGCTCGAGCCGCAACTACCCCAAGCCCGCCTCCATAGGCCAGGGGTTGGTGACTAGCACCAAAGGCACAACAAACTAGGGGAGGCCTTTGCCTAAGAAACTGTACACACACACGCAGCTAACTCAATGAAAAAGTGCAGAAAAAATAAAGCAAGATACAACACTGCAACAAAAGGGAAACCAACATACATGCATCGACCTCTAACCAGTACAAGTAAAGTGCTGAAAAGTATACTGACAAGTAAACTGAACAGTAAAAGGGGAAAAACACGCGCCCAACCACAAATGTGCCACAACCCGGCAACAGGTAAAACAAAATTAAACCACTGGTGAGTCTCACACCTAAAAGTCCTACTATGGCCACTAAATGCATCCCAAGCTACTGTGTCCTCTACTCTCCTTTATAGTCTCAATCGACCTGTCCGTCGTCTATAAGGGCACACCAAGTACGGGTAAAGCCCAAGCAGGGGTGAGTATAAAGATACTCAGTAGGATCTACCGAAATCTTGAGGGAGCAACAAAGAAGGTACTAAACAGTGAGTAGTGGATAGAACAAAGAACAATGTAAGAGTACAATAGTGAGAGTACAGCTCAACCCAACAAAATAAAGGAAGTGGACTCGTCCAATCCAAGAGGATCTAGACACGAAAATCACGTGGAATACCCCACATGTCTTCTACCATCCTAGAAGAAGAGTAACTGAACCCAAAGAGTGGGAAAAAAAGTAGGGTGTATATATATTCTCAACAAGAAACTCGAACGAGTGTGTAAGGGGATCTCTATCTCAAAGCTCAGCCCAAGAAAAGTCTCCAACAGTTCAAAGGATATCCATCACTGATGCCCAAAAATCTCGCACGTCAAAGCTACCTCATCATTGAACCATGCAACCAAGGGTCTCGCTCCGGTAATCATGGATAAAAGTCATTGACTAGCCCCATATAAAGGGTTGAGTTTGAAAGAAGTCATCGGGTAACCCACTGCCCAGCCCAGTTGGAGGGTGAACCCCAAAAGGTCGTCGGGTAACCCACTGCCCAGCCCCGCTGGAGGGTAAACCCGAAAAGGTCATTGGGTAACCCACTGCCCAGCCCCGCTGGAGGGTAAACCCTAAAAGGTCATCGGGTAACCCACAGCCCAGCCCCGCTAGAGGGTAAACCCTAAAATCAACAGGTGACCCACTGCCCAGCCTTGTTGAAGGGTAAACCCTAAGGTCAATGGGTAACCCACTGCCCAGCCTCGCTGGAGGGTAGACCCTGATACACTGGTGGGTAACCCACTACCCAGCCCCACTGGAGGGTATACCCGGAACTGGTCTGATATCTCCGCACTATCTGTACCATCTCTAGTTGTCACTAACATGGCTACCGTGTGTAGGTTCAGAGTGCGTCAAACGAACCTCTGACCAACACCCTTTCATGTTTCCACATTTAATGAGATCCCGAAAGAGGCTCTTCTCTCCCAAACAGATTACACCATTGTAATCCTTGCGGAAAAACACACCAAAATGACTACTCATTCACCCCGAACAGACGTCTAATGAAAAAGTCGCAAAATGCTGCTCACAGCTTAAAAGACGGCCCATGGGGCCCAGACCTCAACTCCAGCTTCAATGCCTGAAACCACCCCAGTCAACTTTGTCTCGATTCCAGGGTCACAACACCACTGACGACGCCTAAAATGGACTCCGGATGCAGAAGCTGCAACTCCCCGCGTTATGCAAACAGGGCCCTATGGGGGCCACACCTTGACCTCGAAACACGTCACGTAGATCATACCATTGTGTTACTTGCAGATAACCACATGGCGTAGGCTATTCATTTGTCCTTAAAAAACATATGAATCATAAGTCATCAAAACGCAGCATACATCTGAAATCCACCTCGTGGGGCCCATGCCTTAGGCCCAAATTTGGACGGGCAGATTGCGCCGTCACAATCCCCTTGGAAGAACACTCGGAAACGAGTACTCAAATACCCCAAACGGATGTCAGGTGAAAATGTGGTGTTTCACCGTAAAACGTGTGAACCAGGCCCTGGGGTCCTGCACCTTGTCTCCAACCAGGATGCTTCAGAAAGCATCTCAAAAAGTCCACACAAGGACTGGGGTCACGCTGCCGCTGACGGTGCGTCAATCGGACATCCCAAACAGGAGTTAGGTTTGACGCAAGATTAATTAATTAAGTAATTAATTAATTATTCACATTAAGCGTTTCATGCCACCGAGCAACGAAACCAAACCTCAAGGGTTCTAAACCAACTTTGGAAGGACCGTCTCAACTCCAGGGCCACAACACCTCTGACGGCGCGTCAAACAGACATCCAGCTCGCGAACCACATTTGTCACAACTTTAATAATAATAATTTAATAATATTATATTAAAGCATTTTGGGTCACCCATCTTTGGGCACATAACCCAAAAACCTTAAAACTCACTTCTAAAATTCCGCCTCACCAACACGAACCCACAGCCGCAGACGGTGCATCAAACAGACGCGCCGTTTAGAAGATACGACCCCTTGATCGCAAGGGGCCCAACCGGGCCGGTTCACCCCAGTCGGCCCGGTCCGAACCGCCAGCCTGCGGCCCAGCTGCGGGTCCAGCCAGACTCGCTGCGGCTTGCTCCAGCCACACGGGACCCCCTTGGGTCCGGTTTTTCAAGCAGACCGGCCTTTTGGCCGGTCTTTGTCGCCCAGCAGGAACCGTGAAATGCGGGTCCTTGTTTCCTCCGCACACCCGAGGCGGTCAGCGCCTCGGGTTCCCCCTACTGAGCGTGATCGGCCATCGCCGGACGCCGGCCCCTCTGCCTCCCGCAGTGCACCGCCGCACTGCCCCGGCTACACCGGTCGCGCACCGCCCACTCGACGCTGCCTGCGCCGCCTGGTCCTCCGCTCTCCGCCCGGCTCCTCCCGGTCATCACGCCGTAGCCACCGCCTGGCCTCGTTGACGTTGCACCACCCGATTCCACCAGACCTCGTGACCCCTCTCGGCCACACCCCGTCGCCGACCCTCTGAGGTCCACCTTGGCATAATTTCCACCGCGCTCCACCGCCTCCGGCTTGACCTCCGACCGCCGCCCCCTTGCTGGAGCCAGACCTTTAGTCGGTTCCTTCGACCACTCCGGTGGTCCAAAAAATTATCTGAAGACGGTTTCGAAAACCTCGGGGCCGGATCTTCACAGTGCCGCCCCTCGCTCAATGATCCGTCAAAGATTTGCGCATCCGAAAATTGGGACAAAGAACGCCCAAGAATGGGATGTAGAACGGGGCTCGGACGATGGACGTGTTCATTCGATCGTCATCCCAATTCCAAAATTATAGAATTTAAATGACGAAATTAGAAAAAACTAAAGAATTGACAAAGATGCGAAAATTAATCAGAAATCCTACCTCGATCCGGTCATTCGTCGTTGGCGACGCGTTCACTGCGATCCCACTTCGATCCGCCGGAGTTCATTCCTCAATCAGGCAAAGAATGGCGAAGAACACCAAAGAACGAGAGAGAGAGAGAGAGAAGAAGAAGAAGAAGAAGAATAAGAAGAAACATGAGTTCTCCCCTTATCTCAAGCGTATTTATAAAAACACACTGAAACTCCACCCACAGTCACGGATTCCAAAACCTCTGC
The DNA here is from genome assembly GCA_963277665.1 of Viscum album. Taxonomy (NCBI): domain Eukaryota; kingdom Viridiplantae; phylum Streptophyta; class Magnoliopsida; order Santalales; family Viscaceae; genus Viscum; species Viscum album. The sequence goes on along the minus strand of OY728131.1, from coordinate 2,094,379,232 downwards.
GCCCACTTATTTTATATCACGCCTAGGAAAAACGCCCTATTTCAAACTCAATGGAAGTCTCAGATTTCCATTCTGAGGATTCATTCGAAAGTTATTCGAAAAGAACTCTAGTGATTAAAAAAACACTAAGTCATTAATTTAAAATGACGATTTTTCCCCCAGGTGACATCTCTCATTGCAGTCTTGTGCCCGCAAATTTTACACCCCACCTAGGGTAAACTGAACGCTCTGGACACAACTGTGCTCTCATATTTCCGATCCGAGCTACCATTTAGGAGAAAACACAACCCCGCCACATTCATAGTATAAAAATACTTAATATTTTTATAAAAATTACTTTTGGGCACATCGGGCCTCGGAATTGCACACCGTCTTTGTTCCTAGCTCTGTAAATATATGTAGAAATATTCCAATGTCTTACAGGGAAAAAACCGGGTCTCTAGAAAATTAAAATATATCTTTTATTCCATGATATGTACTAAATTTTGATATTGATTATGCGTAAATCATAAAGTGATAATATAAAACAGAACCTAGATAACTACACAGACTTATAATTGGAACTCTATAATAGTACTTGAAAAAGAATAAATGGATAAGTTACTGGTTTTAGAGAAATGGGAATACTAGTTTCAAAGGGGATATAGAACTAGTCTTCTTTCAGATTTATTTGATCTAGTATCATGGTAAATCTAAGTTAATTTGAAAGATAAACTAATTAAAGCTAGTGGTTTACATGTATACATACTCTGAGTACATTATGGCTTTTAATGAATCTTAAGAAGAATTTTTAGCAATGTTTATTCCAAGACATTGTTTTAGCCAATATGTCATGATTTTGATAGAAAATAAAAGGTAAATACTCGATAGAATCACCTACTGGGGGATTTTCTCAGAGTGGTGAAGTATCGATAAGCATAACACCCTAAAAAATGTGGTAGGCCCAACAAGTATATCCATACTCAATAAAATCATGTTTATCATGTGGGATATGACTAGTTAGTTATTAGTTGGATCAAGTGTAAGTGGGAGTTTGTTGGAGTTAGTGTACTAAAACTATCTAACTCTGTACTTTCAATTACTGATAAATTAAAATACATGAATATTAATAATGTATTATCACATGATGAGTGTTATTTTGTGTAACATTAATTTGGTAATATCATTAGAGTAGTTTTCACATAGAAATTTTATATTAGTTCCCAAATATAATGAGAATCTTTAAGTGTTATGATAATATTCTTAAACATATGTTCTATAGTTAGATAGAATCTATATGATAGTACAAAAATGATTATTTCCTATTAGGAGTTGGAGGCTCATAATACATTGATACTTTTTCTCATAAATTCAAAACTTGGTAATCTCCAAGATAGGAGGTTATGAGAACAGATGATCTAATAGGAATTCCATGTGTTATATATCTAATTGGATATTCCTATCTACGAACGTGTGTATTAATCCTTAGTCTTGAGATTATTATTAATATATATCATGAATCATGTACTTTTATGTATTAATGAAAACTATGAAAACATATTCTCATGAAGAGGTAGGATATATTGGTTGCATCATAAGTGGTATGAAATTAATGAATAAGTCTAAAAAGGGTCAATCTATTCCATCTTATGGAAGTAGATATCACAGGCCCTTTGATTAGAATGGAAATGTATGATTAAATCTATAGTCATATTGATTCATCAATGAGTTCATTTTAGGTAGATAAAGAAATATATGTCAATAATATGTGTTTATGGTGCAAGGATGCAACCCACTTGATGAAATATCATGAAAAATGGATTATATTATATCGTAAGTATCTATATGAGGTTTTTTTGGTTGTTACAACATTAACTTATTTATCTATGGGTGAATTGACTTATTTATAGATGTTAATCTTAGATTTTTTGAAAGAATTTATAATGTCACTAAGAAAGAGGCGTATAGGGTAATATAATAAGTTTATCCAAAAGATAAATTCAATTAATATAGATTTAACAGTTAGAATGAATATTTTTCTCAAGACCAAGGGATAATAATCATTCATGTTATATTGATCATATAAATTTAATCACTAGTTATTCTATTTTAGAATAAATGTGAGTTGGATATTAAATAAATATTTATTCACAAGTTAGTGAATATAATATTTATTTATTTATTTAATGAATGATATAATGAAATTTATTTTTTGAAATAAATATTTATTATTCAAGGTCTGATAAATGTCAAGGATGAGTGACGGACCAAGATAAGGACCTGGATAGAAATGATATATTTTATTTAATTTAATTTAAATAAATATTGATTTATATATTTAATAAATGATTTTTAAATATTTTTAATTTATCTCACATCATAAAATATAACAATAATATTATTATTATAGACATGGGGTTTACTTAGAATGAAAAAAAAATTAAGGGCCTTTGTGTAATAACTAATTATCTAACCCTAACTATATAACCTAACTTATATCACTTCTAAGGTAAGATGAGATTGGTTTTTTACAACACATTATCTCTTGAGAATTTCCTCCAGATTAAGAGAACCACTCAAGAACTCTCTCAAGATTGATAAGATATATTCTTTCACTCTCTCCAGACTGAGATAAATAAAGATATAATTCTTCAATTCTGAAGGAATTCATGTTGTGATCAATGGTGAATGACACAAGATAAGTAGTGTCACTACGCTAGCACCCCAAGATCAATTAGTGATGTTACAATATTCATGTAGCATGTATAGATACCATTAAATGAATTCTATTTTGGATTATTCATAACAGATAAAAGTCTATAATAGCAACCACTAAATTCATCAAAGTAAGAATTATCAATCCAAGTTAATTCATGTTTATAAATTAATTATAAATTATTTATGGAAAGATCCTCTATATGAATATTATGGGATTGTGTTTTTCTATTTCTAAGTATTTATCTAAAAAATTAATGAAAAAATTATTAGGTATGGGAATAACCACTTTCATTGTGCCCTATAACCTTCATGTATTTTATTGATTATTAGACAAGTTATGACATGGGTGGTCCAAGAATTACATAGTTCCCCAATGCAATAGGTAATGTTTCATCTCTGAATATACTATATATGTGGAATGATTATGATACCATGAAATTTATGGGTATACTTGTTATAGGATCCATTATGATATCATGATTGTGATTCCCTATACCAGTACCACTCACCAGTGTCATGGTTGAGGTGCTACATGAACTCAATCGCACCTCCCTATATGTTAGAGGTTGTCGAATAGAGGTGAAGATATAAATCATACATTGGATAGATTGTTCCCTATGATTATATTTAAATACACAGTAATAAAAAACAAAAAAACATCCATATAAAACATCTGGGTATATATAATCAAATAAAAACATGTCATAAAAAATGTATCATGTGAAAGTATACAGTCATACATCAACTGATTTCCCACTAGATCGATCACAAATTAAAATAAAAAAAAATACAAAAAAATACAAAGAGTTTACACTATCATCCCTAAGATTCACCTCATCACAAACTATAATACTCTATCAAGATACTCTAGCTTGATCCACCACACAATTTTTGTTTAACCTGTAAAGTAGACATAAGGTCAACACGTGTACTAGAATTATCATGCAAGGTATGAGAAATACTTCTCAATAGGGCCTCTACAAGTTCCCATAATATACACCATAATATATATATATACAGAAGGAAAATAATCATGTTATACAAGTGCAGCATGCATCCTGTGTTAACTAGGACACCAAGACTCCATGTGCAAGAGATCATCATGTGCTAACCAGGCCACGATGACACCAGATAATACCTAGTTCAATGAAATATTAGAATCTTATCATATCCACATATAATAGAACTCGTAACTCATCCAATACCCAAAGGATCAAGGTAAGGCATTTCACTAAGTCCTGACCACTACCTGAAGGTGTTTTGTGGGGTTCCACATCTAAGCCATGGACTCACCTTCTTACTCAAGGTGGTCCCACAACTATATCTTTGATTGTCCCTTATCACTCAATATATTTCATCCATCATGCCCTAGAAACTACCTTATCACTCAAGATAGGGCCCAAAATCCATCAATATCTATAAACCCACATCCTCTTACTTAGTATGTGGTCAACCATACCTTCTCACTCAAGGTAAGGCCCCTTATTCAACCATTACCTTATCACTCAAGGTAGAGCTCAGATCTACCATCACCTTCTCACTCAAGGTGAGGATGTAATAGTTTCAATTCATAACTTCTCACTCAAGTTAGGCCTATACTTTATACACAACCTCTTCCTTCTCACTTGAGGTAGGTTACTTCCAACACCTTATCACTCAAGGTGAGGCTAGTCCTTAGGATCTTCCATCGTCCATGTCAAGATACATCACTTATATCATGCATGCAACACAATAAGGGGATATATCTAGTCCTACAAGCTCAAATATCATCATAGGGAACTTATCACTCAAGAACTATCCTCTTATCTCAAACACATCCCATCATCCAAGAATAATATGTCATCCTTCTTAGCATTATCATCTCACGCACAAGGGCATCCACTGGGATCCACCAAACCTACCCCAGTATCTTCTCACTGGAACTAAACCACATCAAACACCATAGGGTTTTTTACACAACTCATAGTATCTTCCTAACCATGGTCTCAAGTTTCAGTCCAAACCTCATCAAAATCCTATAATTACCCCCTTGGCATCCCCATTCCAATATTTTATACAATTCTCATGACCCACACTAGGTCCTATATCGCATCTATCTCAGAGGATCTCTCAAACCAAAAATCATAGTAAATCCATCTCTATCATTCCCATTATAGTCCTAGAGGAATCATCTCACCCATGGTGTACACAAACTCTCAATCCACCCTCAGGACGGTGCTCCTCACTTGGAGTGAGGCATACAACTATCTCACCCATCACACTAGGCTAAAGCCTCCCATACTAGCCCAACTAACCATATAAAAAACATAGGCTACATTGAATCACATATAATATCTCGATATCTACCTTATTTCTCTCATAAACTCAAGTGTCACCTTTTTCCCTTTGATACATGGTCTTCAGGTGATCCCAAGTCACCCAAGTGCTGAAGAGTACTTATTCTAACACAAGGGGGGTCAATGCCACCCTCTCTTTTTCTCTAGGATTCTCTTAGTACCTATCCCTCTTCCCAATCCCATGAAACATATAGGTAGATAACAAATCATGCGTAATCAAGCATATGAATTTATATTATAGGGGCCACCTACATCAAACACAGAGTTACGATCCTTGTGATGCTCCATACAACCTCAACCATGCCCACCCATTCTTTGCCCATGCTTATATCACCACCCAAGCTCCTATATCATGCCACAACATTAAAATAATTAATTATAAAAATTTATAATTAACTATTCAATTTAATCCAAAGAGTAATGTTCATTTAAAAACTCACTGATCAACATCTACTAACTGAAACATCGTACAACGACACATCGAGCACTCATGAAATGCTCTCGACACACTCACGAACAAAATACCTAACACCTAGAACTTGATCAATCAAAATTTTCATCCAATTTAATAAAATAAATCTTAAATAAAATAAGGAATCAACTTAACTCAACCAAAATAGAGAAATAAGACATGTGATCATCCTTCAAGGACCTCCTCTTACTAAGATAGAAAACACCACATCGAATCAGGATGATTTCACCATGATTCAGTGAAATCATCATTGAAACCCTAACCTAAATTCATCAAAAATAAGAGTTAATCCAAAGGGGGATATACATAATATGGGGGGATAATAAACATACCCAAAATCACTAAATAATTTCCACTAAAATCATCTCCTTGTAAGGGGGGTTGAAGGGAGGAAGAGGGAGGTAAGAGTCGACCAAATTGGCCCTCTCCCAACATCCCTTTACCTTAAAATACCAAAGGGTATATCCCCAAAAATAAATATTTTACCCTGCTAAAAAATAGACCTAGTCCTCGATCACGATGAAACTAGGGGTTCATGGCACAATGCACCCCTTTACTCGATAGGGTCATGGTGTGACCGCCTAGGTAGAGGGCTTATTCCTCAGCCTGCCTCCATCATGATATGTCCTATAAAGGTCATGTTGTGACACCCCACATAGAAGAACCACCCCCAAGGCCTTAGGACTTTTCGATGTATCTTTATCACCCTTCACAGTGCGACACCTTACTATTAGTTGTCACAACGCAACCTGAAGCATTATAAATATCTCAGTAAGGCCTTTGGGACTTGCATTGACACCCATCTAAGTATCCAATATAATTTTTTGGGCCTTGATCAATATCCAAAAATACCTCCTAGTAATTTTAAAATACTCAAATTCTTCTTCTGAATCCTAATTCATGAAATATCCCCTACTCTAGAGAAAAAATTAAAATTTCCTCTGAATTTCATAACTCGTATTGACATGGGTCATTAAAAACTTCCCACCATAACACTTATCATCCCCAAGAATTCATGGTAGTCATTAAAACACCAATATTAACCTACCATGGTAATAAATTCACTTCCATATCATTATGTTCTATCCTCAAACACCAAACATACTTCCACTGCACAACTCCAACCACCTCGAGCATTATCCACTAAAATTCAAGCCACCCACTCATCGCCATTACGGACACCAAGATGGAAATAAACCAAACTAGTCTCTATTTAGACACTAAAACATTTCTAATTGATTCATATTGAGGCTTATGGTGCTCCCCACCATAATACTCTGATCACAACATCTGATTTCACATCAATGTGCTCCCCACCATAGCAACCGACTATCAATAATGCACTTCCAGTGGTCCAACAACATGCTTGATGTGGTTTCCACCTCATTATATACAATTACAAGCAAAAAAATTAGCCATTACTTCTCTTGAAAACCTCTTACGAAGACGCTTGGCCTCATCTATAGATATATAATCACACCACCTCACTCGATCATAGTGTTTTAACACCCGAAGGAATCAAAAAAATCACCCAAGTGCCCACATCAAAGTCTAAACCCAACACTCAGTGTAATTCCATGGTTGGATCACCAACCAACCACACTAGTCATCATTATATCACCTTGAGAACTAATTCACCATCAATATTATTCACTCTTAGATCACACTCAACTCCATCTCGAGCCTGATGACAACATTTAGACTTTATCTAAAACCATATCTAAATTCTAAATCTGTTATTATTCTAGGGACCAAATATCAATGGATCATACCACACATCGGCATCTTAGCATCACCTTGACTATCCACGATTGGTCTCACCACATCTACGACCCATCCAACACATGAATCATACCTCTATGACTGATGTGATTCTCTCTATAATGAGAGTATCCTTATCATCTCCCAATTTAACTAAAACACCTAATCTCTATACCCCATGTTCTTCCCATTATCATACACAATGGATAGATTTTGTTGTCTTTCTCATACCTAAGTGTCAGCACAAAACACAGTCACCATCCATTCTTGGATCACTAGGAATATCATCTTTAATGACCATCAAAATTTACCTGAAACGAGGGTCACACCCTTCAATATCCAATAGTGCGCTCTCTACTATATGGATTCTCTTACACCTCTCCTTGATCATGTCACCCAACAAATTTACATCATTTCATGCATCTCTATTTCTGATCTATGTGCACCCATCCTATCTACCCCTAACACCATAATTCATGATTTCACTATCTTATCATAAGGGGAACATCTCTCAACCTCATTAAGGATTTGAGTCACCATGATTACAAGCACTTCATCAAACCCATCAGTCCCCTACCCACACATAGTTCACCATTATTTTATTTTTATTATTCAAAAAAACACTTTTAAAGAAAAAGTGATAAACCCCAGGAGAAGACATAGTTATTAAAAGAAAACTTAAGCTTATTGACCTGCTTATCCTTAAAAAGTTCCCAAGATAAAGAAGTTATCGATGTTTCTAGATCATCCTTAATAAGGTCTTCAAATCGACATGCCAGTCTGTCCCAAGCTTCCATGTACTCTTCTTGGTTGATTTTCCCCGCATTAAAAAATCTTACCAGGATAAGATTCTACTTGTAAATCCAATAACTATATTCTCTATTAGTATCCACACAAATGGTCCTTTCCATAATTTTATCACCATCTTCAGCTGAAGCATTAATCACAAGGGATTCCTCCTCCATTTCTTCTCCAGAATGCAGTAGTAGCTCCAATGGTTGCACAACCTTCATGCCTATCTTCTGCAGGACATTCCTAATGGGATCAGCCCCGTAGTCCGCAGCCTCTGCTCGAATAGAATTTCCATTAATGATAATAACACCTTCTATCACTTGGGACTTCAAATTTCTGGTATATCGTCTCTCCATTGGTAAAGGCATATATGAATAATCTTTTCAGCTTTTCTTATCGTCTCGATGGCGCTTCCTCCTCCTTAGACTATAGACATCGCTACCGTGAAAATATTGATCATTGTCTCTTAAAAACTGACTAGATGAATCATCACCAGACTCCTCCCTCAGAATATCCTACTCCTCAATGAATATTTCTTGTTGGTCTACCTCCTGGGTAGGCCCTTCATTCTCCAATCTCTCGAAGTGGTTACTTAGTTTAATAGCTGGAAACTCTCTTCTCAGGCTTGGCTTGATCATTGGATCATCCCCCTTACATCCAGTGTTATCAATCCCTGAAAGCACAACCTCCACATAAGAAGAAGCCTTAAGGTCCTTTGAACCTTCCTCCGCAGCCATTCTAGTTTCCACATCCCTATTAGTACCATTATCAGGGGCCAGAACATCTGAAGCAGCAATATTTTCCGGACCAGATTCCACTTGTCCCAAAGGACCTTGCACTACAGGTGTGGGAGTACCCAAGTCGCTCCTCAAGCGGTTGAAAACTTCAGCAACCAAGGGATTAGTCTCCGGAGAATCTCGTTGAACAACCTTTGCCGAGGCTGAGTCAGAACCAGCATCCAAATGGCTCTTCCCAGTCGGACCTTTTACAGGCCCTTGTCCCTTTCCTCTATCTTCATAAGCCACCACCGCTTGGCCATCATGTTTCCTAGCTCCACATCTATAGGACTCCGATGTATGACCGATTTTCTTATAAGCAGAGTAGAACTCGACCTAAGTCTCAAACTCCACGAACTGTTTCCAACGAAACTCTTCCCCAACGCAAATCCACACATACTCGGTTGAAAATTTTTAGACATCAACTTCCATGAATATTTAAGGAGCCACTGGACAAACTAAATGTGTTCTACTGTATGAGCATAAGTACCTTCCCACTAGATTCCCTAACATACGCAAGATAGTAGGGTTTTGAAACGGTAAGGGAAGTTCAGGGAAACTTACCCAGATCGCCGCAGATGGGGATCCCTGTTTCATGTGAAAGTCGAAAGACCATCGAAAGAGATAGAAGAAAAGTTCGTTGTAGCTGCGGGGGGCACCAAACCACACCCTAATCAGGTCATCCTCGGAAGAAAATTGAATCATCATATTTCTCTTATCAAGAAGACCAACTGTAGCCTGATCCTGTAAACCCCAAGTCCCGAAGATCCATCAATCTAAGGCATCCACTGAAGGGTGGTGTTTCTTAAAGCGAGAAACTAATGTAAAATGAAGAAGACTTGAAGCCTCGGTGAACTCTGAAGAGGAAATCGACAGTTGAGGAAAACCACCGAAGAGATCTAGGACCTTAGGGCATAGAGAAATTTTCAGGAAAAAGGGAAGAAAATAGGGATTCTAAAGAGGGGGAAAATATCAATATGAGGCTTCTCCAATGGGTGGTTAAGGTCCCTCCCCCACTGGAGGGGGAGGGACCGGCGTGGAATCCATTGTCGTCACGCTGAAGCCGAGAACCTCCGCTCCCCCCGCGTCCCGGATCCTCTCGTTTTTCCATACCCACACATAGTCATTAACTGACTCACAACCCAAATGTGAATCACATGTAACCAGAACACACCTACCCTCACATAATGATACTTTTCCCTGAAAAGCCTTACCGACCTCACTATCATGAAGCAACCAAGATCACCCCTCAATAGGACACCTGAACCGACCTGTGGAAACTCCTAAAGGGAATTCTCGATCCCTATAGGTTGGAAACTAGTGTTAGGGCATCAAAACATACTTAAGTGTGAATGAATGTAACACTCCAAGATTTCATAGTAAGTTATTTTCATTAAATTAATTCAATAGCTTGGGCTACACGCAACACCGAGTTCGAGCGCACCACGACTTACCAAACTAGCCGTCCAAAAATCAGTTATGAATAGTATTAACTGAATTTTGAATTTTTATATACTCTATATAATTTTAGAATCTATATTATTTGTTTCCTAGACATAATATAAGAAAAAATTCATTTTTTCAGATAAAAGAGAAGTATTTTCCAAAAAATACAATTTTACCACCTTTTAATGGAAAACCCTTTTTAAACCCAACATTTGACACTTTTATATATTAAATTTAATGAAATTAAATTATTCTTTATAATTGAGACATAAAAATTTATTTTGGATAAAAAAAATTTACTTTTATGATAACATTCATATTTTGATGAATGGTGAAAAATACTAAATTTTAATTGAAAACAACTTTTTAATCGAAATAATTTATAGTGTTAAATTATGCATTTGAATGTTTTGGAAGTATAATAAGATTATATTTTTATCATTTAATAAAATTTAGTTCATTATAATTAATTTCACATTTAAATTTGACATAAACACATGTCAATCTTTTGATAGTTTTTACTTCTTAAAAACCTGTTTTTTGGTTTTGACAACGGGAATTAATTTTAAATTAATTAATGTGACTTATATGTTTTAAATTTGGTAAAATATAATTAATTTTTTAATTTGTAATATAAAAATTAACTTAGGGTAATTTTTTGGTATTTTTCTGAAAACATTCAATTTTTTTGATGAATAGTGAAAAACACTGCGTTATTGTTTAAAAACAGACTTTTTATTTAAATAATAATTTATTTTATTTATTTAAGTCAATATAGATACATAATACCTATATTATTTCAATTTGATTCATTGGAGTCATTTTTATAATAAAATTAGATGTATAAAATTTTATTGAACTTTTTACCGTCTTTTACCCACCTTCTAGGAGCATTTGCAAATTTGTATAAAACTTAATTTTACCACTTTTGTTAGTTGAATTTCAAAAATCCGAGAGACACAGTTGATATTAGTAAGTAAAATGTGGTTCAATAATATGAAAATAATTTTTGGTGAATAGAAACTTTTGACTTTTATTTACCACGGTTAAAAGTAAATAGGGTAATTAAAGGTAAAAATGATATTATAATTACCCAAAAACATATCCTAATTCTATTGGATAAGTATAATTAGACCCAAAAAAATTTATGAATAAAATATTATCCTTTTGGTCCACTTGGATTAGATTAGGACATTTATTATTATTTTATTTAAAGAAGATTTAAAAGTGTTAAATTCAAAGTTTAATAACTAAACCATTTTTAATATAGGTTTATACATAAGATAAATTAGACTATAAGTATTAATTATAAAGATAAAAATATTTCCTACATAATGGAATTTTATTTATAATTTTTATACATTAAATAATTAAATTTATTTATGACACAATGATGATGCAGTAATTACATTATTAATGAAAGATTAAATTAATTGATATTATAAATATCCAAATAAATCTATTTTGATAATTTTTATGAATTACACTAATTTTATAGGTTACTATTACATGTTAGGGTTGATTAAATGAATTTTTTTCGAAGTAATCATGATGTTATGACTTTAACAAAAAAAATACTAAATAGTGTCAAAATTGACATAAATGTGTTTTTAAAAAAAATATTATATTATTAAATGATATAATATTACTAAAAGTATAATATTCGGCCAAAGTACATATATAAGGTTATATATATTAATAATGAACCACTTGGGGTTCTCTTGTCTTGTTATAGTAAGTTTATTAACCATATAATATAAAAATACAAAAAGACATAGTAAATGTCAAACTATTTAACTAAGAGTTAAATCTAAAAGATAAGGTTAATATGGTAACCTAAACCTGTATAAAACATATTTTTTGAGATTTTTTCAACCCATCTCAACCTTATACTATAAATAAATCATTTTTTATCCATTAAAACTAAAAGTTATTTTACTATAAAATAATATTTCAAGCTTTTCCTAAAGTGACCCTCACCTCTCTTATAAAAGGTCACTTCCCCTTCTCTTAATTTCACACCTCCAAAGTCTTTTTTCTTGGCCAAAACCTACCCAAATATCCAGAAAAATTACCTCACTTAAACCTAGATGTCTTATGTTAATAATAAATCTAACCTAAGGAGCCCTTCTGATCAACTCAAAAGAAAACGCTCGAAGTAGAGATAATAATTTCACCACCCTCTTTCAAGTTCTTTTCTTCTTCCACTTCCTCTTTATTTGTTTTTTCCATACCAAAATAATAACTCCAGTACATCCTACATATTTTTATGTTATTATAAATATGGTACAACCATATTTTTTATTATGTCCATCCTATGAATGACAAAGTCATTGTACGTGCGTACGTACAGCTTACTGTCTCCACATCGTGGTGTAGTTTGTTATCCAAACACTTAATTATTTATATGGGTATAATAATGAGTATAACTAATGTAAATAATAAATATGACATGTTAATGATTATGTAAATATGATATACCATCCAATTACATACGATTTCACCATCAATATAATGATATTGTCGCTCATGTGTACGTACGGATTACCGTCTCCAAGAACGTGATGAGATTCATTACCCATCGTAATCATTCAAGAATAATTTTAATTTTAGGATTAAAAATAATGTTTAAGAACTTAATATAATTATGTATATTAATCAAATACATCCTATTCATAACAAACATGGCTTACATAACCAAGCATATAAAGGAAAATGAATCAGTTAACACCCGAAACGATGATAATACTAAAATATTATTAACAAATCAATATTAGAAGATCATATATGATATCATATTTATGTATATGGTTCTTTTATAATTTAATAAAAATTATTTAACTATTATACATGAGTTTAACTTACCCTTTACCAAGTAAAATTAAAAGGTAATGGGTTTCTTATCTCACTTTTAATTCCGTGAGATTTTCATTATTCGCCACTAATTTATTGCATGTGGTGTACTGTGTACTGAAATTAGATATATATTATCATTATTATCTTTATATTCATGGTATTTTGTGATTAATTTGGTGGTTATTAACTTTTTGTCATAAAAATTGATTGATTACAATGTGGTAAGGGGTTTTCATCTCACTTCATATTCTCGTGAGATTCATGCTATATTGCCGCTATTTCCTTTTGTGTGGTGTATGAACTACCCATGATTGTATTTTTTGTGTAATATAATTTAATTTATGGGTATTTACATCTTTATTGTATGATAATTCTTTCATGGGGTGTATGTTTCGTAAGTTACCAAATCGGTAAGGGAATTTCAATTTTCAGTTTCCACTCATTGGGATTTACACATACTTCATTGATTATTTTACTCCAAGATTATGTGTGGAATCACTGTTTATTATTTATGTAGTAATTTACACTACCCTTTATTTGTATAGACCTTTGATACACATAATCACTCCATTGATAAATTCACATTCCATTGATATGAACATGTTAAGGGTAATCTTAACTCAATTTCCATTCATTGAGTTAAACATCAAAGTCATTGGTTTTGTTTTTACAAGATTATGTGTGAATGTAATATGATTTATTTTCACTTAATATCCAATTATATTGAGTGTATTTATATTTTTCACACATAATTTCTTCATCTATTTGTCCTTAATCTAAGGATACGGTCTTTATAAGGTATTTCGTCTCAATTTACATTCCTTTGAGACCTCTTTGTCGTTATGCACCAATTCACTTGTATATGGTGTATATAATGTCCTTTGACATATTATATCATGAATCTATTTATTCTAATGATATTATAATGTTTTGATTAATTTTATTCCTTAATTACTTGTATTCAAGCGTCTATTATTTGGTTAGTAACTCTTTAACTAAATTATTGTTTTAAATGTTTTAAATATTTATTCTTCTAAATATTTCTCATTAATGTCCATGTTTTAAAAATGGTTTTAAGTGTTTATTTATATGGACATTAATGTTTTGAAATTAAAATTTCTTTTAAAAGTTTCAAAGTGGTATGGGATATTTTGATTCAAAAATATCTTTTAAACGACTTCTTTGATAAATAGTGCGACATTTAAATGTTTTCAAGAAAAAAGGGATATTTCTCTCAAATAGTTTTAATGACTATTTTCATCTATGTCAATATCCTTCAGCGTATTTTATTCTTGATTTAGGTTGATATATCATAATACAATCATACATATTATATTAAATGAGTTATGTTTGACTTTGGATGTGTTATTTTTATGTCATTCATGGTTTGTGGTTAAAATATTGACATTTCGCATGCTAGTTTTAATACGAATTTTTAGATTATATTTCACCCTTTCATATGAGGAATGTATTAGACTTAGTAAGCGATGGGTGGAGCCCGCTATAGCTCCTCGATGCATCGGTAGGTCTCATGAGACAATTATACGTGGAATTGGTCGAGGCCTTTCCTAATTTGATATATGGTTTTGGTCGAGGCCTAAATCATTTTTAGACATCTTGGCTGAGGCCTTAACAAGATGTTTCAGAATTTCTAGCATTATACATTCCCTAATTATGAAAATAATAATGATGGTTTATGTGGTTATTCGACTCGTATAATACCCTTGACTATGTTTTATTATGGAATTATTTACTTAGCTCATATTCCTACCATAAAGTGTCTATGTTTATTATTTGTAAAGGCATGTGTTTTTAATTATTCATCATGCCTAATGTTTATGTTATCTTCCATTCTATTGATTACCCTTACTAATAATTTGATCTCACCCCTTTCTTATGTTTCATTTTCCCAAGATATGAAGAAGTTAGTTATGATTGACTTGTAGGACTAATCTAGGAGGCTTGGATGTTTCTAATGGAACAAATTAGTGTTGTATTTATTTTCAATTTATAATGTTGAACTTATGTAAGTATCTTGTTTCCAATAATACTAAACTGATCGGTCTTTCGGGACATGATTACTTGTATCATTCCAATGTTATTTAATAAAGCACTGACTCTGGGTAACTAGGGTCAGGGCGTTACAGTTGGTATCAAAGGAAGTTTAGTACAAACCTTGGAAACTAGATTTAGAAAAAAAACTCTGATTAGAAAACACCACCCTAAGATAGACATTGAGGATTAGTATATAAGAACATCCAAAAATTTTGGTAATGTAAATATTATGTGAGTTTTCCAAGAAATACACCCCTGTCTGGATACGAGCAGGTAGAGGAGGCTCTGGTACAAATGTACCTATGAGTGAAAACTCTGATAATGAGTTTTGGGATTGACCTGGGGTATCCTGGTACACGACAACGGGCCTTGTTGTACTCTTGGTTACGACACTCCTGGGGGATATTCTTAGGATAATTCACATTTTTTTTACAAAACGATTTGAAGGATTTTAATATAAGATGAGAATAAATAACCTTGGTTAATCCTAAGGTGTTTTAGATTCAAAATAAGGTGTTATGATATTCTCTAAATGATTTTATGACTCACACTATTCTTTCTTGTGTTATTCAATGGTTGGATTCCAAGGAAGTCATAGTAACATTGAACATGATGTACAAGGTGGGAATAGTTGTGGAAATGAGTAACGAAATGGAATGTTGATAGGTGTAAAATATATTGTGTTCATGCTGAATCATTTTTCCAAAAATATGATCAATAACATATATATAAACCAACTCCTAAACTCAACAAATAAGAGAAAGACGGTGAATGATAAGAGCTCCAGTAGTGGAGACCATGGAGAAAAGAAAGCTCAATTTCCATCATGCAAGAAATGTGGAAGGATACACCTAAGAAATTGTCTCAATGGAACAAATAAATGCTTTATTTGTGGGAAAGAAGGACATAAAGTAAATAATTATCGAGGAAAAATGAAGAGTACTATGGAAGAAAATAAAAATTATCCCAAGAATCCATTTACAGTCATTTTCTGTAAATGTATGGGACATGGGTATTACCTGAGTTAATGCCCTATTCTATATAATAACCTCTTGGTCAATGAAGAACCTATGTGAAAATAAATGGATGGCGAAATGTTTAAATGTATTAGTGCTCTTTGTTGATGGGATTACTTTGGAATACTTTTCTCTTGTATGTGTAACCCTGTAGTTTGTTATGTGAAAATGCTATTTTAGGAAGAATTTTCTTTTCTATTGTTTATATAGTTATAAATAACCATTTGGGTTTATATGATCCTTGAATTTGAGGTAATTACAAGTTATTAAATTTTGGAATGAAAATGCAAGGTATGAGATAACATTTGTGGTGAAATTATGTTATGTTTATTTTGAGTAATTTATCCCATTTTGAGAATGTTATAAAATATAGTTTTTGAAAAATGACAACACGCAGACCGTGTGATAACCCGTTACGTCGGAAAAAGTTGTGGGAATCAAACCCACAACCAGAGTGCGATTGATATTTATCACCTACCACTGGACTATGTGAAGTCCATGGTTAGTGTGACTAATTCTTTTTAGTTAAATGATTTTATTGATCAATAATAATTTGATTTGGGATCTTATGTCTTATCAAATGGATATCCTTAGTATAGGATAATGATTTGGTGATTAAGTGATTAATGTTATTTTGGAAGATGTTCGCTCTGTTGGGAACACTATATGACTAAGGAAAATAGAATACTATGGGATTTCATTTGAGGAGTAATGGTGGATTTTTATCTATGTTTTTATTTTGGATTTATAGCGATTTGGGTTATTTATGGAAATGATTAACCTATCATAAAGAATATGTGATTAGGTTAATTACTTTTAAGTATGTGAATTTAAGAGTAGTCAATGTTATTTGGAGATACAATTTGACGTGTAAGACTGCGTAATAAAATTCTTCTAAGTTTTGGGTTTAAATATTATTTTAGATTATATTGAAGAATTTTAAGGACAATTGTTTATTAAATAGTATTTATTGAACTTTGGGTATTGTTGGTTTAATTTTAGAAATTAAGATTAGTGTTTATTTCTCTAATGGATTATCCTTTTTGGGATCATCTGATCTTGTACTAACCATTTTGGTTTTGGTTAATCTCTAAAGACAATGGAAATATATAATTTATCCTTTGTGTATCATGTGATTCTCTAGAAGTTTATTCTATCACTTCAAGTGTGACTAAGTCATCTTGAATACTCATCGTTTGAAAAAAAAGATGAGTTAGTGGTAGAAATTTATTAAAGGATGAAACTCTACTAAAAAAGTAAGTATATCTATTTATATTCTTAGTCAATATCATAAATAAATTCCTCAACTTTATGAAATGGAACTTAAAACAAAAAATGTTGTCCGTTTACTTTTCTTACTGAGAAACTAATGACCATTTATCCCATCATAAGTTTGTGGTTTTCTTATTGTCAACTTTCTTCTGATCATGTTTTCTATCACTCTCCATCAGAACATAAAACTTATTTTATCTTCCATATCCATGTTTTCCTACATGTAATCCTAGTATGGGTTATCTTGGGTGACCTTTGTACTTCTCTTTCTTTCTTTTAAAGTGATAGTTTTATTGACTCTTTTTCCGATGTGGGACTTTCAATGAAGTTCCCAAGCCCAATTTTAAAATTTTGAGGACGCAATTTCCAAAAGGGGGGAAGAATGTAACACCCTAAGATTTCATAGTAAGTTGTTTTCTTTAAAGTAATTCAATGGCTTGCGCTACACGCAACACCGAGTTCGAGCCCACCACGACTTACCAAACTAGTCGTCCAAAAAGAATTTATGAATAGTATTAACTGAATTTTGAATTTTATATAATCCATATGATTTTATAATCCATATTATGTGTTTCTTAGACATAATATAAGAACAAATTCATTTTTTCAGATAAAAGAAGTATTTTTCAAAAAATAAAAATTTACCACATTTTAATGGAAAACCCTTTTTAAAACCAATATTTGATACTTTTATATATTAAATTTAATGAAATTAAATTCTTATTTAGAATCGAGACATAAAAATTTATTTTGGATAAATTTTTGGTGCTTTTCTGATAATATTCATATTTTGATGAATAGTGAAAAATACTAAATTTTAATTGAAAACAAATTTTTAATTGAAATAATTTATATTGTTAAATTGTGAATTTGAATGGTTTGGAAATATAATTAGATTATATTTTTATCAATTAATACAATTTAGGTCATTATAAGTAATTTCACATTTAAATTTGACATAAACACATGTCGATCTTTTGATAGTTTTTACTTCTTAAAAACCCGCCTTTTTGTTTTGACAACGGGAATTAATTTTAAATTAATTAATGCTAATTCTATTTTTTTAATTTGGTAAAATATAATTCATTTTTTAATTTGAAATATCAAAATTATCTTAGGGTGAATTTTTGGTATTTTTCTGAAAACTTTCGATTTTTTGATGAATAGTGAAAAACACTACGTTATTGTCTAAAAACTGACTTTTTATTTAAATAATTATTTATTTTATTTATTTAAGTCAATATAAATACAAAATAACTATATTAGTTCGATTTTATTCATTGGAGTCATTTTTATAATAAAATTAGATGTATAAAGTTTTATTGAACTTTTTACCGTCTTTTACCCACCTTCTAGGAGCATTTACAAATTTTCATAAAACTTAATTTACCGCTTCTGTGAGTTTAATTTCAAAAATCTGAGATACACGGTTGGAATTATTAAGTAAAATTTGGTTCAATAAGATGAAAATAATTTTTGGTGAATATAAACTTTTGACTTTTATTTACCAGGTTAAAAGTAAATAGGGTAATTAAAGGTAAAAAATGATATTATAATTACCATAAAACATGTCCTAATTCTATTGGATAAGTATAATTCGACCAAAAACAAACTTAGGAATAAAATATGATCCTTTTGGTCCACTTTTATTAGATTAGGACATTTAGTATTATTTTATTTAAAGAAGAGTTAAAAGTGTTAAATTCAAAGTTTAATAACTAAACCATTTTTAATATAGGTTTATACGTAAGATAAATTAGACTGTAAATATTCATTAGAAATAGAAAAATATTTCCTACATAATGGTATTTTATTTATAATTTTTAGACATTAAATAATTAAATTTATTTATGACACAATGATGATGTTGTAATTACCTTATTAATGAAAGATTAAATTAATTGATATTATAAATATCCAAATAAATTTAATTTGAGACTTTTGATGAATTACACTAATTTTATAGGTTACTATGACATGTTAGGGTTGATTAAATTAATTTTCTTCTAATTAATCATGATTTTATGACTTTAACAAAAACAAAATACTAAATAGTGTCAAAATTGACATAAATGTGTTTTTAAAACAAATATTATATTATTAAATTATATAATATTTTTAAAAATCTAATTTTCGGCCAAAGTACTTAAATAAGGTTATATATATTAATAATAAACCACTTGGTGTTCTCTTGTCTTGTTATAGTAAGTTTATTAACCATATAATATAAAAATAAAAAGAGACATGGTAAATGTCAAACTATTTAACTAAGAATTAAATATAAAATATAATGTTAATATGGTGACCTAAACCTGTATAAAACATATTGGTTGAGAGGTTTTCTATCCATACCCACTTTATCCTCGAAATAAATCATTTTTGAGCCATTAGAAACCGAAAATTATTTTATTATAAAATAATATTTCAAGCTTTTCCAAAAGTGACCCTCACCTATCTTATAAAAGGGAACTTCCCCTTATATTAATTTCACACCTCCAAATCATTTTAACTTGGACAAACCCTACCCAAATATCCTCTCAACTTCTCTCACTTTAACATAGAGGGCTTACTTTTATCATAAATCTAACCTAAGGATCCCTTTTGATCAACTCAAAAGGAAACACCCGAAGTAGAGGTAATAATTTCACCACCCTCTTTCAAGTTCTTTTCTTCTTCCACTTCCTCTTTCTTTATTGTTTCCATACCAAAATAATAACTCCAGTACCTCCTACATACTTTTATGTTATTATAAATATGTCACAACCATATTTATTATTTTATCCATCCTATGAATGACGAAGTCACTATACGTGAGTACGTACGGCTTACCGTCTCCACATCGTGGTGTAGTTTCTTATTCAAACACTTCATTATTTGGATGGGTGTAATAATGAGTATAACTGATGTAAATAATAAATATAACATTTTAATGATTCTGTATATATGATATACTATCCAATTACATACTATTTCACCATCAATATAATGATATTGTCGCTCGTGCATACGTACGGATTTCCGTCTCCACGAACACGATGAGATTCATTTCCCATCGTAATCATTCAAGAATAATTTTCATTTTATGATTAAAAATAATGTTTAATAATTTAATATCATTATAGGTATGAATAAAATACATCATATTCATATCAAACATGGCTTACATAACCAATCATATAAAGTAAAATGAATCAGTTAACACCCGAAACGATGATAATGCTAAAATATTATTAACAAAGAAATATTAGAAGATCATATATGATATCATATTTATGTATATGGTTCTTTTATAATTTAATAACAATTATTTAACTATTATAAAGGATGTTAACTTACCCTTGACCAAGTAAAAGTACAAGGTAAGGGGTTTCTTATCTCACTTTTAATTCCGTGAGATTTCCTTTGTTCGCCACTTATTTATTGCATGTGGTGTATTGTGTACTGCCATTTGATATATATTATCATGATTCTATTTATATTCATGGTATTTTGTGATTCATTTGGTGGTTATTAACTTTTGTTCATACGACTCGATTGATTAAAATTTGGTAATGATTTTTTATCTCACTTCTTATTCCTGTGAGATTCATGCTATATTGCCACTATTTCCTTTTGTGTGGTGTATGCACTGCCCATGATTGTATTATTTGTGTAATATAATTTAATTTATGGGTATTTACATCTTCATTGTATGATACTTATTTTATGGGTTGTATGTTTCGTAAGTTACCAAATCAGTAAGGGAATTTCAATTTTAAGTTTCCACTCATTGGGCTTTACACATACTTCATTGATTATTTTACTCCAAGATTATGTGTGGAATCACTATTTATTATTTATATATTAATTTACACTACCCTTTATTTGTATAGACCTTTGATACACATAATCACTCCATTTATAAATTCACATTCCATTGATATGAACATGTTAAGGTTAATCTTAACTCAATTTCCATTCATTGAGTTAAACATCAAAGTCATTGGTTTTGTTTTTACAAGATTATGTGTGAATGTAATCTGATTTATTTTCAATTAATATCCAATTATATTGAGTTTATTTATATTTTTTACACATAATTATTTAATTGATTTATCCTTAATCTAAGTATACGGTCTTTATAATGTATTTCATCTCAATTTACATTCCTTTGAGACCTCTTTGTTGTTATGAACCAATTCACTTTTATATAGTGTATATACTGTCTTTTGAAATATTATATCATGAATACCTTAATTCTCATGATATTATAATGTTTTGATTAATTTCATTCCTCAGTTACTTGTATTCAAGCGTCTCTTATTTGGTTAGTAACTCTTTAACTAAATTATTGTTTTAAATGTTTTAAATATTTATTATTCTAAATCTTTCTCATTAATGTCCATGTATTAAAAATGGTTTTAAGTATTTATTTATATGGACATGAATTTTTTGAAATTAAAATTCCTTTTAAAAGTTTCAAAGTGGTGTGGGATACTTTGATTCAAAAATCTATTTTAAATGACTTCTTTGATAAATAGTGTGACATTTAAATGTTTTCAAGAAAAAGGGGATATTTCTATCAAATAGTTTTAATGACTATTTTCATATATGTCAATATCCTCAAGTGTATTTTATTCATTATTGGGGTTGATTTATCATAATACAATCATCCATATTGTATTAAATGAGTTATATTTGACTGTGGATGTGCTATTTTTATGCCATTCATGGTTTGTGGTTAAAATATTGACATTTCGTATGCTAGTTTTAATACGAATGTTTAGATTATGTTTCACCCTTTCATATGAGGAATGTATTGGACTTATTAAGTGATGGGTGGAGTCCTCTATAGCCCCTCGATGCATTGGTAGGTCTCATGAGACAATTTTACGTGGAATTGGCTGAGGCCTTTCCCAATTTGATATATGGTTTTGGATGAGGCCTAAATCATTTTTAGACATCTTGGTTGAGGACTTGATAAGATGTTTCAGAATGTCCGACATTATACATTCCCTCATTGTGAAAATAATAATGATGGTTCATGTGGTTATTATACTAGTATAATACCCATGACTATGTTTTATTATGGAATTATTTACTCACCTCATATTCCTTCCATAAAGTGTTCATGTTTATTATTTGTAAAGTCATGTGTTTTTAATTATTCACCATGCCTAATGCTTGTGTTATCTTCCACTGTATTGCTTACCCTTACTGAGTGTTTGAGCTCACCCCTTTCTTATGTTTCATTTTACAAGGATATGAAGAAGTTAGTTATGAGTGACTTGCAGGCACAATCTAGGAGGCTTGGATGTTTCTAATTAAATAAATTAGTGTTGTATTTATTATCAAGTTTTAATGTTGAAATTATGTAAGTATATTGTTTCCAATAATACTAAACTGATCAGTCTTTCGGGACATGATTCCTTGTATCATGTCAATGTTATGTAATAAAGCACTGACTCTGGGTAACTGGGGTCAGGGCGTTACAATTAATTCACCCAATAATTAATAATTAACATGTATTGAAACTATCGTAAAATTATGGATTGATGTGTCTATACATTGTATGATCTTGCAGAACTAGATAAGCAGATACGAAATAATAAAAAAAATGAATTATAACAAGAGGCATCCTGAAAAAATTCAAAATAAATATATAATTATATTAAATTTGATACAACAACCATAATATAGGAGGTTCGTCATGAAAAATACATCTATGATAAAAAATAAAAACCAAAATACCTGACACAATCTCCATGTGACCTCAAAGTCATTGTCCATCATCTAAACCAGCCCGCTCTATGATTGATACCAAAACCAAACCTAGACCTATAAGTAATCCACTTTTTCTGTAAAAACTAAGTGGCATAAGTAGGTTGTGAGCATAACAGCTCAGTATGATACCACCAAGAGTTCATGCATTTACTTTTTCCAAAATAGACCATAAATTCTAGTTTGAAATACATATAAAAAATAGGTTTTTATACCTTAAATAAAAAAACAATGATATTTCCTAGAACTAGTTTTTAAAACTCAAAACATGATTTAAATAGACATTAAAAACTTTACCTTGATTTAAAATACACTTTTGGAATCCTCTTTTAAAACAACCTTTTAAAATATACATGGAGGAACTTGAAAAGAACTAATACAAACCTTAATTAAATTAATGAAACAAAATAATAAAAAGTATAAAGTTAAACATTGGAACAATGTAGATAATAAAATAATAATAAAATAGGGAATGAAATAGTAAAGAGTGTGAGTAAGGTTGAAATAGAATGTAAAATAAAAATTGGTTGAAAAAGTCATGTGAGAGAAGCAAGTGGAATAGTAGTAAGAATAAGTGTTTTAACTAGAAAGTAATAAAGAATAGATAATCATGGGAAACCCCAAGAAAAAACATGGTATGATCCTAGATGTACTTGGGTGGGACTACATATAGTCCTATTGATGCAACCCTAGTCTATTACCTACCTGAATCTCTAACCTAGACTCATCAATGGAACTCCCCAGGGTCAAGGTGTATCCCACACAAGTGGGATCTAGTAAGTATCATCATGACTAGATAGTAACCATCTCTCAATCCCTCACTAAAAATTCTAAAACTCCATAAAGTAATCGATATGAGGTAAGGTAACATCAATCATATATCGATCACAAATAAATAAGTATCCCTTCTTCCTGCCTCCTTACCCCCACCAATGTGAAGCCCCTTGAGGATATATGTAGAAACATTATAATCAAATGAGAAGAAAAGGATTCCATTGGGGTGTAGATCATTATATAAAACCATTTATAAGGTTCCAATCAGGCCTTGATATTTAAAGTTAGTAATCATTTTTCAAATCCCTTTGAAAACCATTCCCAAAATTGATGTCACTTGAAATGCCCTTCTAAATTTCCAAATATGCCTAAATGTTTCATCTTTTAGAATATCATTTGGAATCTATTTTGAAAAATAAATCATCCTCTTAAAACATCCTTTAATTTTTAGAAAAAAAACTCTAAATAAAAACAACCCTAATATAACATATATATCAACAATATTTCGAGAAATAACTAATAATGAATCATAGTCCAAAGTCATACATGAAAGAAATCAAATTTTACAAGAAAAGTCCATCAAAATTCATAAAAAATAAAAATAAAATTCAAAAAATACCCATAAAACATAACTCAAAACTCATGAAAATATATTAAGGTCTAAAACATAAATTAAACAACCAAAATTCTCAAGAAAACAATTTTGTAATTTCATCAAACACCTAACATGAGAATATTTTCTCAAAAACAATAACAGGAGTTCATATACTTTATATAAACTAATCATAGATTTCTAAAACAAATATTTAGGGAAACATGTTTTATAAATCCCATGAATACCTAGTTTGTTTAAAAAAGGAAAATGCATGAAAATTCCTACATCAAACAGAGTGTGGATGGTGATAAATCCTTGAATATAGAAGGAGAATGACCTAAGGATAAATCCACAAAACCTTACATCACAAACCATAAGGTATTAGGTCTAATATCCACCAAAGGGTTTATCCAATAAGGTTTTAAGGTAATATAGGAATATAAAATTGCATAAAAAGATAAGGTAAGGAGGAAAACAACCCAAACCTTGAATAAATCCACCCAAAGTCAAAGGAGAAAGCTCAAATGGAGGGGGAAGCAAATGAGATGAACTCTTAGGGATCCCAAGTGTGCATCAGATGAGTGGGAGGGGTGGAGACTCATTTTGGGTCTTATTTAATATGATGGTATATTATAAATTTCATGTTTTTAAGATTTTGGGTAAGTTTCATAGTTTGGCTGCACAGTTTACCAAATTTTGTGCCAACTGTGTGCTCTTTACTTAACATGCCTGGAGAGATACATGGTTTGGATATATGATTGGGAAAACTATGTTATAACCATGGAAATAACCATTGATAATGGATTTTAGGATTTTCATGTTAGGTCACATGGTTAGTGTTAACTATACACCGACCGTACGCCCAATATTCCACCCTCAAATTTTTGAAAAAAAAATCAAGGAATTTAGAAATGAAACTGAGAAAAAATATTAAAGAAAAATAAATAGATAGAATAATACAGAAAATCAAGGTCTAAGTATGATACTCACTATTTTTTTCAAGTTAGAGTGGATCATTAAAGAACCATATCATAGGTTATTATACATGATCTTATCCTGATCACAGTCAAACACAATGGGTGTATGCTCCCATAAAACTCAATTAATCAACTGAAACCATGCTTAAATGAATCATGTCCTATAAAACCTAGGTTATAAAGTCTAACCCATTCAAAATTTCCCATTACATCTTTGGCTTACAACAACCTAATGCATCTCACTTTTTCTAAGGATAATCACATAATTACTCACCACATGGGTTTCATCCTTGAACCATGAGTATAAACCCACACTCCCACCGCTCTAAAAAAGTGAATCTAGAATCAAAATAACTAGTAATACAATTGATCCCACCATCCAAAAAATAATATTTAATTCTAAGAACTCGAGGTTCTTCCTATCACAATAACCCAAGTCATTTCTACGTGCCTTTCCTCAACCCACTCATGGGTTCCTGCATAACCACGCAATTTGATTAAGTAAAATTCCCCTAAGAATATATATGGTAAAAACCATATAGGTTATTGTTGACACTTTAAGTAACTAAAATTGTATCCCCAAGTAAACTTTTTCCCATCCTTGGATTTATTCTTAGGAATAAAATTCTTGTATCAAGCCACTAAGGGTCATTATACATCCCTTGTAAAAAGGGATTGTATAGCCATCACTAGAGATTATCCTACACTAGGATCCACATGGAAATCCATCAGAAAATATATCATAGTTCAGGTGATGAAAATTCCACAAACAAGTTATATGGGAAAATTTAGTATAAGTTATTGTTGACACTTTAAACAAATAAACCTCTCATTGGTAAAACAATCACACACAAGCACATGAATGTCATGTGAATCCTACATGATAAATATGATGCATGTACACATGCCTATAGACAATGGACCAAGAGCCAAAAACCACAAATAATAATCTCTGGTAAACACATTATATTAAATAAACATCTCGGCTGCATCTACAAAAACCAAGAATAATAATCTCATACTCTTAGTAACTTGTATTCCTCACCAAAAAAATGGTCATGACTTGTCAAAAATACAATTTAATGCCATTTTGTTATGCCCCTACCTGAAAAAATTCACCAGTATCCTGGATGAGGTTCCACATGACCTTAATCATGCCTCCCCATATACCAAAGGCTACTTAGTAGATTCAAAGTCCTAAATTATATGTTGAGGAGACTATGACCTAGAATCACAGTTAAATATAGAATGAAAATGAACAAAAAATATCCATAGAAAACATCATAGTGTGCATAATCAAATAAAACACAATTTTGTAACAAATTTATTATGGGGAAACATACAGTCATGAATCAAATGATCACCCACTAGGCTGATCACATATACAAATAAAAAAAAATTAAAAAAATGCAAAGTGGATCTACTTAAATCCTCTAGCCTCACCTCATACCAAACTCTAATACCCTGTCTAGAAACTCTATCACAATATACCACACAACCTATGATCAACCTGTAAAGTAGACATAAGTTTTGGATGTGCATGAAATTCCCCATGTAGGGTGTGAGAAATACATCTCATTAGGGTCTCACTAAGTTCCCCTAATATACTTCATTATATATATGTATACATAATTAAAATAAACATGTCACACAATCGTATCAAAAATCATGTGCTAACCAGGCTACCATGACTCTATGCGCATTAGGTCATTGTGTGTTAACCATGTCACTACAACACATGATCATACATGATTTAATGCCATGTGAGAATACTATTATTTCCACATGTCATCAAACTTGTAACCTAAACCATGCCCAATGACTCAAGGTAGGTAATATCACAAAGGATCAAGGGTATGGAATCTCTTTGAATCCTTACCACTACCCAAAGGTTCAAGTTAGTGTCCTACATACAAGCCCTGGACTCACCTTCACACTCAAGGTGGTCCCATGTCCACATCCTGGATTATTTCTATCACTCAAGGGATATTGTCTATTATGCCTTGGACACTACCTTATCACTTAAGGTAGAGCCTCTCATCCAAGCCTAACCACTTCCTTATCACTGAAGGTAGGTCCCGTCATCCATCAACCCACATCTTCTTACTCAGGAAGTAGTCGACCATATCTTCTCACTAAAGGTAATTACCCTTCTACAATTATTACCTTATCACTCAAGGTAGAACATTAATCTTCCAATTCCTACTCACTTAAGGAGAGGTCATAACAGTCTCAATCCAAAACTTCTCACTCAAGTTAGGCCCAGACTTAAAACATAATCCCTACCTTCTCACTCAAGTTATGGTCCTGCCAACACCTTATCACTCAAAGTGAGGTTGAGCCTCAGGATCTGTCATCATCCACATTGATATTAATTGTAACAACCTAGATTTTAAGAAACATTTTATTTCCTAAAATAATATATCTATAATTCTAAAATATGTTTTTTATATTCTTTCAAAATAATTAAAACTTGATTATAAAATGAGTCATATAAGATATAAATCAAACTAATAACACTTTAGCCATTCATAGTATAACACTGCAACAAAGTTACATGAAACAATGTATTATATACAATGAAATATTACATATCATATAAAATTTCATCCATTAAAAGTTAGATTAAAATATAACAATAAATATAAAATAATAACATCTTCAAAACCAAGATATCATATGGATCATATTCACCCTTGAGGATCACCATTAGTAGAACTAAACCTATAATGATAAAAAAAATCATTAAAGGAGAAAAAATTATGAAAAATATTTAATATAAATGTATAGAATGAGAAGTGTGATTTCATAAGTGATAATGGAATGAATTTATAGGATGTAATGGGGGACATATAGTCATTATAAAAGGAAATATATTCATTTGAAATATAGTCATTGGATATACATGTATTTGATAGGTAAACTGATTTTTTTTATTATTATAAAAAAATAAACTAATATAATGCACAAATAATAAATAATAAAACCAAAAACATGATATTTAACAAAAATATTTAATTATAATAAAAAATTGTGTGTTAGATATTATTATTATCAAAGTATGATATGATATATTTATAAAATTCAAAGAAATATTTTAATATCAATGGATTGATAAAATTAAATGTTTAGGATGTAAATAATTAATTTTAATGGTATTTGGTAATGATTATTTAAAAGCGATAATTTTCAAAGAACTATTTTTTAAGTGTTAAGTATCTTTAACCTAATAAAATTAATGACTACAAAAGAATGATTTTAAATGAAATATATTGATAATATATATGAGAAAATAAATTAATATTCATACAATTTTTATTACTAGGAAAGTAATAAGAACAAATTCATTTTATGATTAAAAATACATTTTTCTTTAAAAAATAATATTATGTATTATGCATGCCTATATTAAAATTAAATTTTTATCACATTTAGAATTTGAATCTAATAAAATGGTTTTCATATTTTTATTCAATTTGTTCAAATTATTTAATAAGGACAATTTCATTTTAAGGCGTAAAAATAAGTTTTCAAGGTTAAAGTAAATTACCATAGTAATGATAAAAGGGTTATTTTCAAATAATTGTTTTTATAAACATTGTGTAATTTTTATATAAAAAAATTAAATTTATATCCTTTAAATAATGACTATAATATGTTTTTTAATCATATAAAAAATATATTAACACTCATTTAATTAGTAATTTATAGGAAATGATAATAGAATCACTTAATGTATAAAAAGACATTTTTCTCTAAAAAAACGTTTTTTATATATTATTTTTTAATTTAAAATTTAATTTTCTCATATTTAGAAATTGAATTAGATTAAATGGAGTCCAAATTCTGAATATTCGCATCTAAATTAGGTAAGAAGGTTCATATTATATTTTTATTAAAATAATAATTATCATGGTAAAAACTGATCAAGGTTAATAAGGGTAAAAAGAGATAACTTAATATGGCTCAAATTTTGATAAATTAACTTGAAACTTAGGCCTTCTAAAAGACCTTTATTAGGTTGGAAATTAATACCCACATGTATCTCCAACCTTTCCTCAGCTAACTCACCTAACTCCCATTTGATTCCCTCTTTACACCTCACTTAACTTAAGTTTCCAAGGAAAAGTCCCTCTTTTTCACCTATAAAAGGAGCTAAAATCAAGAAACTTCAATACTTAAAAATTCCACTGAACCTATGTCCATTTTTACTCCCCTAGATTCCAATTCTACTTTTTAAATACCTTGGTTACAATAAAGTGTCTCAAGTCCTCCATTTACAAGAATTCTTTTAAGATAATAATCACATTCTCGATGAGGATAATTTCATGACCCATCCCCTAGGGCCCATGCCGTGACTACCCCAATCCCACCTTCCATAGGCTAGGGGTTGGAGACTAACACCTAATAGGCATATCCTAAAAAGTTAAGGCATTTTCATTTAAACCTGTACACACGCATATTGCTCAAACTATGGAAAGTAAACATGAAGTAAACCACAACTGTCACTGAGACAACTACAGAGAGTATAGTACAAACTGAAAGAACAAAGGGGCCATAATACAAGCCCAAAACCACAAAGGAAAGTACAACTTCCATGGTCTGTCCACTCGAGACCCCACCTGAAGGGTAGGTGAAGGGTAGCTTCCTGTAGCCATAGAAGTATGCCCATATGTCCCGTCTCACTGAGAACTACCTGGTGCAGGACCACCAAATTCTTCGTTGAAGCGTCCTTTCTTCCCCTCTCACTGAGAACCACCTAGTTCTAGACCACCAAGGTATCCATCGAATCATTCATCCATCCCATATCACTAAGCACCACCTGGTCTTGGACCACCAAGGTCTCCATCAAAGCATCGATCACCTGCACTGGACACAATATGTGTGGGTGAAGCCCATGTAGGGGTGAGTAACACAATACCCAGTAGGGACCCCAAACCAAAAAGCAAAGACCAAAAATAAATCCACAAAGAAAACCATGATGCAAGACAACTCACACAGGTATAATCTAAAGTAAGGAAAGAAAGACTATCAGTCATAACACTGAACACCTTATACTATTGAGGTACTCATCCCAAATGAGTATCATGGGTCTACTGGGTCACACAAAGGCACTATGAGTTGATCCACATAGGGTCACTATGAGCTAATTCACATAGGGTCGCTAAGAGATAATCCACACAGGGTCGCTAGGATCTGATCCACACAGGGTCACTATGATCCAATCCATAAAAGTTCTCTAGGATCTGATCTATATAGGGTCTCTAGGAGCTGATCCACACAGGTTCTCTAGTCTTCAGGTCTCAGACATTCGTAGGATTCCCGCACGAAGCACACTTGATTTCAAGAGAATCTAACCTTCAAGAAAATCATCATATTTCAACTTTCATAAAATTATCCTTAGAGAAATCCAAAAGAAAAATCTCATCATGAGGTTTCCAATGCCACAAATGTCTTGTCAATCGGACACCCGGTCTGAAAGATATTGACGTTTTAGTAAACAGGGGCATGTTGCGTCCACGCAAGGTCCGACCCGGTCAGACCGACCCGAACAACCTATCATATGGGTCCTTCATGAACCAGCCCAGTTTGATTAACCTGACTCAACCCAATTTGGTTTTGGTCTGGTCCGGTCCGGCCTGGACCATGGGCCAGGCCCATTGGTCCTTGCTGGACCCGACCCGGTTCGGCTGTGGGTCCAAAATGTCGGGTCGCCCAGCGACCCAGATTTATCTGGCCCAACCCACACTGGTGAGTCAGTTTAATCCAGCCTGGACCACTAAGAGGTTTGGTTCGCGCGACTCGGACCAGCCTACAAGGTGGGCCAGTTCGGCTGCACGCGGCCGGTAGGAGTTGACCGCCCCACCTGGTTCGCACGTGGTATTTGGACTACATGCCAGCAGGGAGTCGCATCTCATCCCCACCTATCGCTGGCCTACTACTGGTTGCTCTTGACACACTGTCGCAGCCCAAACCGGTTACGGTGTCTCCCCCGGTGTGTTATCGTGGCACGCAGCCACCTGCCCGTGACCGCTGCCACCGCCGCCAACGCGTCGGTGGAGTCTTCCGCACACCACCGAGTCTTCTCTATTGGTTCATTCTTCATGTCATCTATGCCTCTAGCCTCCATGGGATTCCACCATTCCTTATAAGGTCTCAAAACCTCCTTGCCTCTATTCTGAAGGTGCGGCCATGAAGAGCACACAAGAACGTACAAGATGGAGGGGCTCAGGCCTTGTTCGTGTCAGCCTGCACCCTCTGTGTTAGAGTTTCAAAGAAGGAATAAATATGGGGAAAGTTTTTGGGATTCCAAAAAATAAATTTACCCCGCAATTCAAAACCCCAAGTTCAAAAAACCCTCCCGCAAGAACATACGATATGCGGATCAACCTGTTCGTAGGTTGATTTGTGTTCTTTGTTTAGAAAGAATAATGGGATACTATAATTCAAAAACAATAAACCCCTACCTGATTAAGTCGTCCATTGGAGATGATCCATTTGAAGGGTGGAAGAAGAACATGTATGTCGTTCATCACTCCACGATCCATTTTTTAGCGGTCGTTAGCGTTCATCATCGTCACCCACCAGAGCTTCATAACAGAACTAGGATTGTGCCATCAACCATGCGTTGTTTGCTCGACCATTAAAGGTAAAAATGTGAAACAAAGTTTCAGTTATGTTATATTAATAATTCTTTACACTATTTCATTTATGAAACAGTGTTTTTGGTTTCATTCCGTTATACGTTTTTTCGCTGCAACGGTTTGAAAATTCATAAAAATAAAATAAAACAAGTTTATTTTATTTTTAACTTTTTCTTTAAAAATTCTGAAAAATAACTTTTTTCATCGACACGTGTCGGTCGAGGTTAGTTCCATTACTAGGTAATGTCACCATTCCGGTCACAACTATGCCCTCGTATTTTCAATCTAGGCACCTGTTTAGAAGTTTCCAAAACTACACATGCACGCCATTTTAATTCATATAAAAAAAATTCCAAAAAATATCTTTCACCCTCAACCTGCGCTGGTTGAGGTTAAGATCCACCGAAAGGGAACACGTCCTCAAAAGATTAATGGTACTATCATATTTCCAATCCGATTTAGCGTTTAAGAGTTATAAGGATTTGAAAATAAAATAATTGTTAATTATTTTATTTGTAGCCAAAAACTAACTTCCAATGTTGTCCCATGCTGGATAATGTTAGGCTCTGCCTAAGAAAAGCATACCCTCACAATCTCAATGGTGGTTTCAGATTTTCAATCTGAGTTTCCATTCGTGATTTATAAGCATTTGAAAAATAAAATAATTTTTATTTAATTATTTTATTTACAGTTATGCTATTTTCGGGTTTTCTCACTGGAGGCATGTGCCGACTAAACTTAAGTCACACCTAGGGTAAACCCACCTTCCTGAACGCAACGGTGCCCTCCAATTTCTGATCCAGACACCCGTTTAAGAGTTATTCTACTTTTTCAGGAAAACTGCTCATGTGCGCTATTTAAAACTTAACATTTTTTTATAGATCATTCCAGGAACTTCGGGCCTCAGAATCGCACGCCGTCTTAGAGCTTAGTCTCAAAATAATCCCATATAATTTTAAAAAATACATGGAATTCTGGGACATTACATTATCCCCACCTTTAGGGATTTACATCCTCGTAAGCCAAAACAAGGGCTAAAAAAAATGGGGTACTAAGCACGAATCTGAGCCTCCCGCTCCCATGTACTCTCCTAGAGATTCTTGTGCTGCCACCGGGTGCGCACCAGAGGAATCGATTATCCATGAAGGATCCTGATTGTCCACAAAGGACCATGTCATAAATGTCCATCTCTCCCCAGTTGATGACATGCGATGGATAATGCACGTACCTCCTTAGCTATGACACGTGAAAAACACCATGCACTTGGTGCATCTATGGGGGGAGAGCTAGCGATATGCCACCTTTCCAACTCTGCTCAGAATTTGGAAAGTTTTGATGAACTTCGAAGATAACTTGCCACCCCGAATAAATCTTTGCAATCCATTTCGGGGTGAGACCCGAAGGAACACATGGTCTCCCTCCTAGAACTCCAAGGGCCTCCATCTCCTATCATCATAAGATTTCTACCTACTCTATGTAGTCCACATCTGCTCTTGGATAATCTGAACCTTCTCAGTGATAACATGTACCAAATCTGGACCCATGAGTGTTGACTCCTCTAGGTTAGTCCAGCATAGTGGTGACCTGCAAGGTCGCCCAGAAAAAGCCTCGAATAGTGTCATACCAATGGTGGAGTGGTATTTTTTGTTGTATGTTAACTCCACCATTGGTAGGTGGTCCTCACAACTACAACCAAAATCAAGAACGTGAGCATGAAGCATGTCCTCAAAGGTCTGTATGGTCCGCTCCATTTGACCATCCGTATGTGGTTGAAAGGCTGTGCTCAAGCACAGCTGAGTCTTGAAGGCCTCCTTTAATCCCTTCCATATTCGGGATGTGAAATAAGCATCACAATCTAAGACAATCATCGAGGGAACTCCGTGAAGCCACACTATCTCCTAGACATAGAGTCGTCCCAATACCTCTATCGATCCTTGCTCCCAGATGGGTAGGAAGTAAGCCGACTTGGTGAGTCAGACAATGATCTCCCAGATAGAATCATGGTCCTTGGACGTGGGTGGTAATCCCATAACTAATTCCATCAAGATATCATCACACTTACACTCTAGTACCTCAAGTGGTTGTACCAATCCTACTGGAACCTGATGTTCGGCCTTCACTTACTGACAAGTGAGGAATCATGAAATGAACTCCTCCACTGCTTTCTTCATCCCTGGCCACTAGTACTGACATCAGAGGTCTTGATACATCTTCTCCACACCTGGATTTACTTCCAAAGGGGATGTATGGAACTCCCTCAACACCTCCTCTCACAAATTCACTGGTACTATGGTGCTCCCTCTGAAAAAGATGATATGCTCCCCATCTATCAAAAATCCATCGGGATCCCATCCTGAGGATAAATGAGCACATCGGGCCTTGCATTCAACATCCACAAGTTGTGCCTCCCTAAATCGTTGTAAGAGTGGGGGAGTGACATCCATTAACTAAAGGTGAGCTACTCCATCACCATCCAAGAAGGATATCTATATCGTGGCTAGCTGCTCTGTTACCTCACTCAGCAACTACAAATCGGATCTCCTATTGAGTGTGTCTTCCACCACATTACCCTTCCCAATAGTATAGACTATCTTGAAGTCATAGTCATGTAGGAGCTCCAACCATCGTCATTGTATCAAGTTCAGTTCCTTCTAGGAGAAGATATACTTGAGACTCGTGTGGTCGGAGTATATGGTAAGCAGTTCACCCATCAAGTAGTGCCGCCACATCTTCATATCAAAGACTACTAC
The DNA here is from genome assembly GCA_963277665.1 of Viscum album. Taxonomy (NCBI): domain Eukaryota; kingdom Viridiplantae; phylum Streptophyta; class Magnoliopsida; order Santalales; family Viscaceae; genus Viscum; species Viscum album. Next base: position 2,094,344,253 of record OY728131.1, on the reverse strand, counting down.
TATTGACTCCAGGTCATGGGTCGCATAGTTCTGCTCATGTTGCCTCAACTATTGTGAACCGTAGGCAATCACTAATCACTCCTGCATCAGGACACAACCTAGTCCAGTCCCTGATGTGTCACAGAAGACTACATACCCAACACTAACTTCTAGTATTCTTGATATGGGGTCACTCTTAAGTTTCCACATCAGCTCCTGGAAACTTTTTTGGCACTTCTCTGTCCACATAAAGGGTTTTCCCTTCTTTATTAAAGCTGATAAGGGTGATGATACTCTGTAAAAGTATGGCACAAGCCTCCGGTAGTATCCATAAAACCCCAATAAACTCTTCACCTCATTCACTCTCCTGGGTGGCTCCCAAGCAATCACTACCTCTATCTTCACCGGATTGACTAAAAAACCTACCTTTGAGATGACATGTCCCAGAAAGTGAACTTTCCAAATCTAGAACTCACACTTAGAGAGATTTTCGTAAAGATCGTGATCTTGGAGTGTGTCTAGAACCATCCTCAGGTGTATCGCATGCTCCTCCTCAGATGTTGAATACACTAAGATGTCATCAAATAATACCACTAAAAACTGGTCTAAGTATAACTAGAAGATCCTATTCATGATTCCCACAAACACTACTAGGGAGTTCATCACATCAAACAGCGTCACTAAGTACTCATAGTGGCTGTAGTGACATCTGAGGTCTATCTTCGAGAACCATCTCACTACCTTCAGCTAATTAAAGAGGTCATCCATCCTCAATAGAGGATGAATGTTCTTCACGGTCACCTAGTTCAAGCATCGATAGTCCATGCATAGCCTCAATCTTCCGTCTGCCTTCTTGGAAAACAACACTGGGGCTTCCCAAGGAAAAATGTTGGTCCTTACAAACCCCTTCCTCTGAAAGTCCTATAACTATACCATCAGCTCATGGAGCTCTTTGGGATCCATCCAATATGCAGGTGTAGATATCAACACCATCCCAGGGTACAAATCAAATCATAAATCTACCTCATCATAAGATTGGGTAATATAAACCCTTTCATCACCCTGCTGAGCCACGTAGAAGGTTCACTACCAGGACTACCATCTGATCTAATGGTGGCCTGACTAGATGGAAAACTTGATCACCACCTCAAGTCAGTCCTTAGCCACCTGTGAGTTAGGCTCACCTTAGAACCTGAGGGGTATCTATCACTAAAACTCGTATAAGATGTTGAGACTACATGCATCCTCTGCCGGTAGCGCCGGTAGTAACTGATAACCAACGGGAGGTGGTATTATTGGGACACTGCCCAAAGGTTCCATCTTGGGAAACGATCCCTATACTGAAGCCTCATCACTCTGTGGACCATCCTTGTGGTCACGTACTAGAATGGATGAATCTTGAAAGAGAATCAAGATGAACTATGGTCAACAGATTATACCTGCTGAGATGACTCTAATTCAAGAAGAACATGAGGAAACAATCAATTACTATATGATGCATGCAACCAGTGTTTTTATGTATAGAGGTGAAAAACAGAATTCAAGGTCCTGGTGTATGGATACGTCGGCCACCGCACCAATACTGGACCCCTCAAATCTGAAAGTAGAACTCGAAACAATTAACACTATTTCCCAAAAACAAAACAACAGACTCTCCGTCTTTAAGGTAGAACCGACCACCTTGGATAACACTTTGTCCCGACCCATCCCCCAAGGCCCTTGCCTTGACTACCCCAATCATGTCTTCCATAGGTCAGGGATTGGCGACTAGCACCAAATAGGAATATCCCAAAACAAGAAGGCATTTTTCTTTAAACCTGTATACATGCACATAGCTCAAACTGTGGAAAGTAAACACGAAATTAACCACAACTGTAATTGAGAAAACTAAAGAGAGTACAGTATAAACTGAAAATACAAAGGGGGCAGAATAAAAGCCCAAAACCACAAAGGAAAGTACAACTGCCACAGTCCATCTTCTCGAGACCCCACATGAAGGGTAGGTGAAGGGTAGCTACCTGTAACCATAGAAGTCTTCCCTTCTGCCCCGTCTCACTGAGTACTACCTGGTCCCATGCCACCAAGGTATTTATCGAAGCATATGTCTATCTTGTATCATAGAGCACCACCTAGTCCCAGACCACCAAGGTCTCCATCGAAGCATCTGTTCATCCCGTCTCACTGAGCACCACATGGTCCCAGACCACTAAGGTCTCCGTTGAAGTGTCGATCACCTGCAAGGGACACAACATGTGCGGGCGAAGTCCGTGCAGGGGTGAGTAACACAATACTCAGTAGGGACCCCAAACCATAAAGGAAAGACCACAAAGCAAACCATGATGCAAGATAGCTCACACAGGTATAATCTAAAGTATAGAAAACATGACTATCAGTCGTAACATTGAACACCTTGGACTATTTAGTTACTCATCCCAGATGATTATCGCGGGTCTTATGGGTCACAGAGAGCCACTAGGAGCTAATCCACACAGGGTTTCTAGGAGCTGATCCACACAGGGTCTTTAGGAGTCGATCCACATAGGGTCGTTGAGATATGATCCACATAGGGTCACTAGTATTCAGGTCTTAGCCAGCCGTAGGATTCCCACATGAAGTGCTCTTGATTCCAGGAGAATCTAATCCTCAAGCCAATCGTTATATTTCAACTTACATGAAAGTCTCCTTAGAGAATTCCAAAAGAACTGCCTCATTTCGAGGGTTCCAATTCTGAAAACATCTCATCAATCAGATACCAGTTTTGAAAGATATCAACATTTTAGTAAATAGGGGCTGATTGCGTCCAGACTCAGTCTAACCCAGTCGGACCGACCCGACCAACCCGACCCGTGGGTCCCGTATAACTCGGTCCGATTTGATTAACCTGACCTGACCTGGTTCAGGTCTAGGCCATCCCTATCCGACCTAGCCAGTGGGCCATGCCCATTGGTCCTTACTAGACTCGGCCTGGTTTGGTCGTGGGTCCAGCCCGCTAGGTCGCTCAGCAACCCGAATTTATCCGGACCGACCTGCATTGGAGGGTCAGTTTTTCTTTCCCTGCTCGGGCTTCCTAGTGATCCGGCCTGCAATAGTGGGCTGGTTTACTCCAGCCCAGACTGCTCAATGGCCAAGTTCACGCACCCCAGCCCGGCCAACAAGGCGGGCTGGTCTTCTCCAGCCCGGACGGCAGGAGGTCGTCCGGTTCGGCGCCCCATAGCCCGACCGCCCCACCTAGTTCCAAATGCGGTCACTGAACTGAATTCTAGTAGGGATCCTCATCTCATGCAATGTTGTCCGCATCCCTTCCCCACCCACCATTGGCCCGCCTTCAGTGGCTCTTGTCGCACCGCCATAGCCCGAGCCGACCGTGACGTCTCCCCCGACGCACCGTCGTAGCGTGTTTCCACCTACCTGAGGCCACCGCTCTGGTGGTCCATTCTTCATATTGTATGCACCCACAGTCTCCATGGGATACCACTGTTTCTACTAAAGGCTTGAAACCTCCTTGTCGTCATTCTGAAGGTGCAGCCATGAAAAATTCAGTAAAACTCACAAGACTGAGGGGCTCGAGCCTTGTTCGTGTCGGACCACACCCTCTGTGTTAGAGTTTCAAAGAAGGAATCAATAGTGGGGAAATGTTTTGGGATTCCAACAAATGAACTTACCCCACAGTTCTAAACCCCAAGTTCAAACATCCCTCCCACAAGAACATACGATCCATGGATCAAACTGTTCGTGGGTCGATCCACGTTCATTGTTTAGAATGAACAACAGGATAACGTAATTCAAAAACAATAAACCCATACCTGAGTAACTCATTCATTGACAATGATTTGTTTGAAGGGTGGAAGAATAACACATCTGCTATTCATCACTCTATGATCTATTGTTTGGCGATCATTGGCATTCATCGTCGTCACCCACTAGAGCTTCAGAATAGAAATAGGATTGTTCCAACAAACCTGCATTGTTTTCTCAACCATTAAACAATGAAACGTGAAACAACATTTCAGTTTCATTCTATTATGAAGTTTTTATGTTGTTTCATTTATGAAATAGTGTTTTTGGTTTCATTCTGTTATACGTCGTTTCGCTACAATGGTTTGAAAATTCAGAAAAATAAAATAAAACAAGTTTATTTTATTTTTAGCTTTTTCTTTAAAAAGTCTGAAAAATAAATTTTTCCCTCGACCCATGTCAATCAAGTTTAGGTCCATTATTAGGTAATTTCACCATTATGGATGCAATGGTACCCTCGAATTTTCAATCTGGGCACCCGTTTAGAAGTTACCAAAATCACGCACGTGCGCCATTTTAATTCGTTTAAAAAAAGTTCCAAAAATTATCTTTCACCCTCAACCTGCACTGGTTGAGGTTAAGCTTCGCCTAAGGGGAACACATCCTCACGAGATCAACGGTACTCTCGGGTTTCTAATATGATTTATCGTTTAGTAGTTATAAGGATTTGACAATAAAATAATTGTTACTTAATTATTTTATTTACGGCCAAAAACTAACTTCCATTGTTGGCATGTGTTGACCAATGTTAGGATCTACCTAAGGAAATCATACCCTCATGATCTCAACGGTGGTCTCAGATTTTTAATATGAGTCACCGTTCATGAGTTATAAGAATTTGAAAAATAAAATAATTTTTATTTTATTATTTTATTTACAGTTATTCCATTTTCTTGTTTTCTCACTGGAGGCCTACACCGACTAAACTTAAGTCATGTCTAGGTTAAACCCGCCTTCCTGAACACAACAACTCCCTCTGATTTCTAATCCAGACACCCGTTTAATATTTATTACACTTTTTATGGAAAACCACTCATGTGCACTATTTAAAACTTAACATTTTTCGATGGATCATTCCTAGCACTCTGGGCCTCGGAATTGCATGTCGCCTCAGAGGCTAGTCTCAAAATAATCCCATATAATTTTAAAAAAATCATGGAATTTTGGGACATTATAGATAAAGTGATTTTGTATAAATTGAGAGTAAAGGTAAGGGTTTCCACCTCAATTAACCTTCATTGACGTATGATTTTATATTTTGAACCAATTCTTATTTGATGTGGTGTAATTACTACCACATTGAGTTATTTAATCATAAATATCCCTTAACCATGTTATTTACAGGTCTATTTCACACTTTATCTTTCATATTATTTTAATTCATATACCACCTAATATGTAAGAGTTTTTTATCTCAATTTTCTTTTCATTGAGATTTGTTATATATTCACCAGTTCTATTATTTTTTTGGTGTATATACTTCCCTAAGGCTATATTTTATCATATTTTTTATGAAATTCAAGAGATTTATAAGTCCATATCAAGTTTTATCTTTCAAGGGGTTTTAATTCAAATATAACCAAATTCATAAGGGTTTCTTTCCAATATAATTTTTAAATAGATATTGTTATGAATGAATTTATATCTTGAGAAAAACTTTGAGAACTTTCTCTCTAAAACCCCCATCTTTTTTTTATCTTCGGACTATTATTTGGGGATTAAATGTCCTATCTTAATTTCATTTCATGTGATAAATAACTTATCCAATGTGATGCTTGTAAGTGAAACCGACCCCACATCTTCTTTTCAATTGTGAATATTCATCCTCTGTGTCTATATTCGTAGGATAATTTTTATGGATGTCCTTATCTATGATTAAATAATTGATTAAGGTAATTTTCTATTATTTTTACTTTCTTTTTAAAACATTTGAAAAGAATTTTTTAACGTTTTTTGTATGGTTTTTTTTAACAAAAGTGTGAAATAAATATATTTTTACCATTTTATATGTGAATAAATTCTTACACCCTTATATCCATTATTATTTATGAAGCTTCATTTCTATTTTTTTTAAAATGGTTTTTCAAATAATCTTAATTCTTAATGATTTTAAATAAAAGGTATTTCTTATTATTTATCCAATAGTCTTTAAAAGTTTTTTTCATCTATGTAAATTTTATTTGATGTTCCATATGATACACTAGGGATATGTTTTTATGATTTCATATGACTTATTTCTCTAGATGACTTATGAAATGTTCTTTATAATTTTTCATGAAACATATATCTTTCCTATAGGTTAAGTAATTTTTTAAATATGAATGTTTTTAGGTTCACTTGGCACACATATGTATGGTTTTCATTATTTGATGGGTGAGACAATAATTATATATCCCTCCAATCTATTGGGTAAAGTTTGATATCTCATGAGATAATTATGGGATTTAGGAACATGATTCTTAATCCACTATTTGATTTAAGGTGGGAATGTGATTCTTAATTCACTATGTGATGGGAGGAAATAATGTGATTGTTGATCCACTATGTGATGGGTGGTATGAACTTGATTCCTTGCCCACTATGTAATGGGAAGTAGGAACATGTTTTTTGATTCACTGTGTGATGGGAGGAATGAACACGATTCCTGGTCCACTATGTTAGTGGAGATAGGAATATAATTCCTGGTCCACTATGTTATGATTTTTATACTTATATATATATATATGTGTATGTGTGTGTGCCACATTCATATGACCATGTTATGTTCTCATGGCTCATGAATATTGACTCATTTTTCTGCACTCTTATTACTCATGTCTTATTTTATTCCAAAATCCTTATTCCATGAACTATGATTTATAATTTATGCTTTATTGGATATTATTCTCTTATGTTATGTCCATGCACCTTGATTTTTTACTCATAATAACATGTTTGAATTATGTTCGCTTATGATAATTGATTATTATCTCTTATGTTTACCCTTAATAATAATCTGAGCATGCCCTTTCTTATGCTTCCTTTCCCCAGGTTATAAAGAAAATTATTATGTGTGGCATTTCTAAAGGGTAGTTGTAACATCTAGTTACCCTGTTTCAGGTAATTCCATTCTCTTTACTTATTTTACTCTTTAATTGGGTGTGTCCTGGGACTCCTAAGGATGGAGATCATTTTCTAGGGAAAATGACCTAAAGTTCAGGGATATATGTTTGTTTGAATTAATGGAGTCTGGTTATAAATGTTTTAATGGTTTTTTGGGGTTCTCTCCAAGTTCAGAGGATGTATGAGGTGTTTTTTGTTTTTATGTAAGAATATATAGTATTTTCTAGTTTGTAGGAGAAGTAAATGTCATGTAATAGGAATACACGACATGTGAGTTCTACAGAGAAGAGGTTGTAAACCTGGTGCACAGCATGATGGGTGTACACGTCGTGTACCTATTTCACGTCGTGTAATGTTAAAAGATCAGTTTTTATTAAAATGTGATGGTTTTTTCAACGTATCTGAGTCCTGAGGATTACACGATGTGTAAAGGGATTTCACACCATGTAAAATTCATGGTGTTGGATTTTATGGTTCCAATTGGATGAAATTCTATTTCATTCATCTAAATCTCCTTTGTTTCTCGACCTAGAAGGCTTCTATGATAATTTTGGAAGTCTCCGTCAGTCTGGATTGATTTGTTTAGTGATTGATCATCGTTGTGGTTGGTTTATGTCTCTTTGGGTGAGTGAGATTTTTTTCTTTGTTTCTTTGATCGTGATAATGGTGTTGCGTTGGGTTATCGGGTCTGTTGACCCGTGGAGATCTTTCACTAAAAAATAATTAGCTTTTTCCAATAGGGGTATATCTATTGGTAAAAGTGTATTTTATGTTGGTAAAACATTTTACCAACAAAAATTGTCATGTTACTAAATTGTTGGTAAAAAATCTTTTTCTAAATGTTATTGTGATAAATAAAATAGTTCTGTTATAATTATAATAATACCGATAGATATTATATATGTTGGTTAAAATATTTAGAAATGGATTTATCTATTGATAATATTATCATTGGCATTTATAAACAATACCAACCATTAATATCTATTTATAAATTATATTTTAAATAAAATATTATGTGTGAATATTCTAATATTTATTGCTGAAAATTTATATTATATTTATTAATCTAATTATATATAATATATTTGTTATATATATATTATATAATAATTATAAAATTGGATTATTTGAAACTCCAACAAACTGAAAACTTATTTGAAGAAACATGTTCAAACATAATTTAAAAACATATGAAAAATCTGAGAAAGATCATAAAGCTCCAAAAAAACACATTACAAGCATGTTAAACATGTTCAGACTCCAAGATACTTTACATGTAAGTTCATCACACATCATCCATAATATGTTTCTCTCACACATCATGTGTCGCTATCATGGTTAACACGAGTGGAGCGATCCATGCTTGCAATTCACCACATAGTGATGGCATGGACACAATAGTAGGGATCACTCATCCAAGATTATATGTCCTCTACCACTACTTATAGAAACTATAGTGGAATATGGGTTTTCACCCAACAACTTTCACATCCTTTATTATCTTCACCATCTTCCTTGTCTGCACAAATATCTTATTGCCCACTCTCTCTTGTAGTTCCTCCAAGACTTAACTATGAACACCTGCATATTATATGAACAAAATAATACCCAAAAATAAAATAAATAAATAAATAAATGTTCCACCATTAATAAGGAAACCAATTAAAATGATTGGATACAATAAATTCATCACAAATCACTATGTATTATTAAAAATATACATGATTAAATATTTACAAAATATTTAATTTCACAATTAATGAAATCATTTTTGTGAAAATCAAATTAAATGAAATAATTTTACTTATATTTTAAAAAAAATTAAAACTTATTTCCTTGTAAATTGGATTTTAAATAGTGATAAAAACTTTTTTGAATTGAAAACTCAACTTCTTTTCATATCTTGTAGACAATATTGATGCATCCATATGATGTGATATAAAAAAATCATATAAATTTCAAAGGTAAAAATAAAATGATATATTTTTAGATAAATATGCATGTTAGCTACAAAATTTATAATATAAGTGTGGTAAATAATAAGTGTCAAAACTAAATGAATTCAATTACTCATATTTTCTTTAATGAAATAAATAATAGTAAGAGTCCTTTAATATAAATTATTGAAAACTACTCTGATTAGTAACCAATAATGATAGCCAATTCTATAAGTGTTTCTATATAGCTTAAAATTCATCAAACTCTTAATGAAAACTAATTATAGGACTTCCCACTTATGATAATTGCTTTTACACAAATGTTTCTATATTTCTTATAAATAACTAGTAATTTACCCATGAAAATGTACAAAAAAATTTAAAATTTATTTGATTCGGTTAGAAATTGTGTTTATTATGAGTTTAATATGATTATTATTATTATTACTATTTTTTGTTCTCAAGGTAACACAAAATCTTGGATAAAAACACATGAAAAATATAAAAATATATCACAAAATGTCACAAAATATTTAATATATTTAAAAAATATCCACTGCAAACAAAACATGCTACGTTTCTTTGTTTTTAGATTCTTTTTTTATAAGAAAACCAAGAAGGAATAGTGAATAAACATCATTGAAGTTCAGAACTCACCCAAAAACTAAGCTGATCCAAACACAACAGGTAATAAATAAATAAAAACTCTAAACACAATTATGGTGAATCCAAATAGAAACAAAATAATGGTGAATCCAAACAGGCAACACAAATTGAAGAAAACTTCACAAGCTAGTTGGAACCACCGTTATATGGATGGTTGATGGAAGTGAGGCTAAGTGACAGAGCTATATAATACATATTGAAATTTGATAACTTAGATGTAAAAGAATCAAATAACAAAAATAAAATAAAAATACATAAAATTTATTTTAAAAAAACACAACAAAACCTATAATGAAAAAAAATCAACTATTCGAATGAATAGTTATGAGAAACAAAATACAGGAAAAGTATGTAAGAAAAATTTAAAAATTAAATGAAATATTATTTATATAATTGAATAATTTGAAGTACACTTGAAAAATATAGATTTAATATTGAAAAGTAATATTGATAATGGAAAAATCTAGGGATATTATTTTTATTGTTTTCTTAAAATGAGATATTCAGTGGGTTATTTAAGGTATTAGATCCATTGAAACAACATTAAAAATACAAAAAGAAATATATTCCATATTACACAAATTTTGTATTCAATATTCTATACACAAATAAAATTTAAGAATTTTTATCATAGGATATTTAAGTATCAGGGAAGTATTTTATTTATAGGGTATAGTAAATAGGGTATAGATGTGTACTGGGTGATGGTACACATGTAGAAATTGGATGAGAAATAAGTTTAGGTGTTTGGGGAAGCCAAAACCAAAGTCGTGGCTACAATTACATTGCATTGGGAGGAAAATTAGAAAGTGATAAATGACACATTGATGCATCTAAATTACAGAAGTCTAGTGAGTCAAATGATAAACATTGATGCATTTAATTTGAAAAAATATATATATATAATATGCATGCTAGTTTTTGTATATACGCCACATAATAGAAACAAAATATGATGTTCTTAGATCACATATCCAACTTGATTGCTTGAAGAATGCACTGAGTTGCATCTGAAATGAATGTCATACTTGAAATGAAAAATTATTTATTCAGTGGACAAAAGTACAAAGCATAAGGAGATGCATAGAAATAAAAATAATAAATATTTTTTAAAAAAAAAATTAAAAAGTAAAGAAACACATGAGGAATAAAATAGATGAATTCTTATACATGTACATATAAATAAAAGGTAGAGGATTGATGTGGAAAGAAATGTTTAAATGAAATTTTTTACTTATTTGAATGTTAAAAATGTTAAATAAAATATAAAATGTTATAACATGAGAAGTAAATGTTATTAATGGGTATAATCATGATGGAAGCTAAGAAAATTCATAACTTTTACTTTTACTAATATATGGATGTGATAATTTGACAATATATATCTATCAGATGTCAAATGTTGAGTAGAAGAATCAATGTTTAAAATTGGTTCGTACATATTAAATGATTTAAGAGTTGATCCTAAGGAAGAATTGCAATGTAGTTACAATTTTAATAATACTTATGAATAACATAAACATAAAACATAAACATATTATAGTGATATATCATCAACAGTCTTGGAAAATAAACTATTGTCTTATAAATTATTAGTAGATGTACATAGATTGAAAATAAATTTGAATATAAATCATAGAAAATAATGGGTTAACCGAATTTTATGTATGCATGGAAAACATTAAAGTAATCATAATGATTATTGAAATGATTTATTTTGAAGATAAATATTAAGATGATCCATGTTTCCATGGAATACTTATACCTGTTTAATAATAACTAGTGGCCATCAGCTTGTGAAAAATTAACATTGCAATAAAAATGAGAGTTTCCAAAGAAGTTCATAACACTGATGGACTTTATATAAAATTATCAAATATATAAAATATAAAAGTAATTGGTAACATAAATACAGGGTAAATGTATGACCTCAGGGGATAGGAGAAGAAATCACTCTCAATTAATCTCTATGAGGTTATGAAAATCCTATACATTTTTCACCCCTTTGGTTGTGTAGCTAGAGGCTACAGTGTCTTTCAAAACTTGATATTGAATAAAATCACAATATAGAAGAATGGAAAAATAAAAGAATATCCAATTACAAACCATAATCATATATTCATATCAATAACAAATTCATTCAAAAATCTAAAAATAAAGTGTAATATATTGAATTGAATACCTGATTATTAGGTAGTCCCATTTTGATGACGCTTGTACCCCTTTCCCAATGTAATCTACTACCCTTATGGAGGAATCAAAGATTGATAGACTACTTCTTCAAGAGAAAATGAAAAAATTATGGCTTTAGAGGGAAATGGTTTGCTTCAGGATAAAACATAAAATTCACTCCTACATTATGAACCAATCATTAGGGATCTTAGATGAAATGCAGGAGCGGTGCCCAAAAAACACACACAGAAGAGGGATTGGGCCTATAAATGAAATGGAATTAGAGTTTCGAATCAGATGTTCCCATATTATGGAAAACAAAATGGATACTGACCAAAAACTAACGGGGATCAAAGGATGTTAGATGGGGATCCAATGGGGAAGTGGAGAAACATGGGCAGAGGTGATGAGATGGGGGAGCTAATACAGAAGTAGAGGCGGGGAGCTGGAAGTAAAGGTGGGGAGATGGAGATGCGGGCGGGGAGGTGCAGGCGGAGGTAGGGAGCCAAAGGTGGAGATCCAGAGGTGGAGGGATGGAGCCTAAGGAGACATAGGTGGAGGTGGGGAGGTGGAGGTGGAGGTGGGGAGTTGAGGAGGTGGGGAGGTGGAAGATGGGGAGGTAACCGAGGAAGAGGGGAGACCCAGTAAGAAAAATAATTCAAAGGTAGGAACCTGTTTTTATTTTTTTAAATGACTTGTTATTACATCATGTTTATTTCAAATTTTTTGAATGATTTTTAAAATACCACATAATAATTTATTTCAAATAAAACATATTTAAAATAATATTTTGATTTTATTTCAAATAGTGTGTGTCATATTCCTAATATTTATCAAAATACTTTTGTTAATATCAATATAAATTTCTTACATAACTGTTAAATGATAATGATAAAAAATATACTTAAATGATTTGTTTGTAGTGAGTGAATATTAGTAGCATATTTATATGTTAAAAAAACTATTAGTAATAATAATTAATAATAATAGATTCATTTTTTGGTAAAAAAAATTTGGTATTAATTTGATATAATAACAAATTTAATTTTTAGTAAATCATATGTTGGTATTAAACAATCAATAACAACATATATATATGTTGGTAAAAATAAATGTTGTTACTTGAATTTAATACCAATAAAACTTAATATCTGTTAAAATTTCTCATTTATTCCAACACATATAATGTCTGTTGCTAATTTTTTGTTGGTATAATTCAAATATTTTGTAGTGTTTCTTCTTGATTTCTTCTAGATCTTTTGTGTGATATTGTTTTGGGGGCTGTTCTTTCATTGGTTATAGTGAAATGGGTGTTAGTTCTTGAGGTATGTTTTGATTCCTCTTCTTTGTCGATGCTTTTCATAAATTTAATCAATTCTAATATGTGTATATTTGTTTTAGAGCCTCCGTTATTTTTGTTGAATCCTTTTGTGGTGAAATCTATTGTGGGTGTGTGTGGCCCTGATTTTTGAGGTAGGTGGTTCAGTCTATATCATGTGTTGTTGAATTGCATTACTCCTATTTTGATAAATTGTTTTATTAAATTAAATGGAATGATATGATTGATTTGTTTTATGTGTGTGGAACTGCGTTTTTATAAAATTTGTTTTTCCCTTAATTTTTGTAAATGGAAAAGGGTTTTAAAAGCATTTTGAAATAGTTTTGTGAAAAGGATTTCAAAGCATGAAATGATGAAATGGTTTGATGAATTGATTTGGAGAATAGAGCACATGGGAAGCCTTGGGTACTTAGTTGGAAGGTATAGTAATAGGTCTCATCCACTTCTAGGGGATTTTCTCATGGGGATTTCCTATGCTCTCTAGGTTTGTTGTTCTAGTGACTTGTTAGAACTATTGGGAGGTTCACTTGTTGGAGTGTTCCTCTACTCTCTAGACTCAATGAATATGTCTAGTGGCTTAATGAATATGTGATTTTCTATATTAGGTATGAGTGTCCTAGTTATCCTGAACTAGTGTGATCCCTGGCATTATGTTACCTATGATTCTTGGCCAATTTGGGCTTTTGATTTTGCTTTGTACTATTTTGATGTACTGCCATATACTTTATATGAGAAATTATGAAAGATTTTTTTTATTTTGACTTGATATATCTGCTGAGATATATGTATATAAAAGGTTTTGAAATTGATTTACCTTCTTTATTTGGAAATGTGGAAAATGGAGAAATTAAACTGTTTTTACATGTTTTTGATATAAAAACTATTAAAACATTATCATTCCTTATTTTCTTTAAAGTTGAGCATACTTGGGTTATTGTTCAGAGAATTGATATGGAACATCTAGGTGATACCCTACTAAGCCTGTTAGCTCACACCCTACTTACCTCTTTAGTGGTGCGTAGACCTGGTTATGTCTTTCAATGAAGGAAAATGCAAGGCATCATAGTGAGGCAGTGAGGTTTTTGTCAGTTGAGATGAGTAAATGGTGGTGAAATAGTGGTATTTTTACCATGATATCACATAGAGTTTTGTTTTTTACTATTTTGGTATTCCTTTATGGTTGGACTTGTACTTTTAGATCATTTCTTCTCTTGGGTGTTTGGTTTCTATTGTTGGTTTTTAGTTATGGCATATATTAATCCTTTCTATTGTTGTCTCTTTTGTATATATGTTCCATGTTGTTGCTTCGGGTTGAAAAAAATCATTCCCTATAGTTGTTGTTTGATTCTCGGGTGTTATTCATCAGCCCATGGGGATTAGGAATTCCCTTCGGTTATGTTACATATCAGTTCAGGTACCAGTTTGAGAGGGTATTTAGTTCAGTTCATCATAGTTTGGTATCAGAGGTGGTCTTTCCTCAAGATTCCTTGTCTTGGGATATATAGTAGATTGAAGATAGGATTTTCAGGACTTGATATGTATATTTCAATGAGTTCCGAGCCATATCTGTACGTGATGAGACTCAAGTTACCATGGGATGTTGGGATGTGTGTCTCCTGTCTTGAGTTATTGATGTTGATTTCAGTTTTTGCTTATGGTTTTTCTAGTTTTAATTGAAATTTTTTTTTCTAATTGTTTACTTTATTTTGGTGTGCATTAGTATGCCTCCAAGAAATGTTATGTGATTTCCTCAGGATGGTGCAGCTGATTATCCTCAAGGTAATCCTCTGGTGGATTAGAACTTTATCAGGTATATTGTGTGAGAAATCCATGTTGTTGATCAGGATATGCCACAATCTCATAATGCGGTTGTTGAGGTACATATAGGAGCTTTAGAAGAAAGAGATCGATCACAAGAGTTCTTGAATGAGAAGCCACCATCCTTTAATGGTATGAATGAAACTCAAGAGGTGAAAGACTGTATTGATAAGATTGATCAGATCTTTGACTTCCTTAATACACCTGAGAGTATCAAAGTGAAGTGTGTGGCGTTCAAACTTGAGGGTCATAGCAAGCATTGGTGGGATTCTATGGTACATGTAGATAGGCATATGGTCTTGGACTAGAAGGGTTCCAAGAATGTCTTCTTCCATAATTTTTGTCCAGAGTTTTTGGTAATGGAAAAGTCTCTGGAGTTCCTCTCTTTACAATAGGGAGAGTGCTCGGTGTCGGCATACACTAATCGGTTTACTAAGATAGTTTGTTTTTCACTAGTGTTTATAAATAATGACCATATGAAAGCATAGAACTACCTACTGGGTTTGTGATTGGATATTAGATCATAGGTATTTATGCTGAAGCTTTTGAACTATGCGGAGATAGTGGATAGGGCTATGATGGAAGATATGAATACAGTTGGAAAGGTTGGATATTCCACCTCCTCTCTTCCACCTAGTGGAAGCTTCAGTGGTGTGCCAGGAAAAAAGAGGACATGGCAGGATTATCATAGGTGTGGTGGATGTGGTTCTCAATAGTTGGCCTCTTCATCACCTCCAATTATAGCTAGTGATGTGCCTCTAACTTTCTATCAGTGCAGAAAGTTTAGAAACACGTGACATTATTTCCCTTCACCTGTAAATATGTGTAACATTTTTTTGTGTTATGGTCATGTATAGTGATTCTATTAGGCTATGTCTACTTCTAGATATGGTTAGGGGTCATCAACTCCAAAGGATACTATGATGAATTTAGATTCTTCAAAGACTACAGAGCTCTATCCACAATCCTTTGGAGTAAATCACGTTCACTTAGTATATGAGTTTTCGACAAAGGTAGATGCAAGTCCAATGATAGTGATAGGTATCATCTTTATTGCATACTTAATAATGATTGATTTATTTGATATTGGTCGTTCCTACTCATTTATAAATGGTCATTTTGTTGATATTCTTAACCTTCCAACAGAACTCATTTCCTTTTTTATGGAGTTAGAAACACCTCTTAGAAAGAGGAAAGAGTAAGGATTTTGGTTTCCTTCATGTTATCTATCGATAGCTAATGTGGAGTTAGTCTGGTATTTTCTTGTTCTTGATCTGGATTTGTTCGAAATCATCATCGGGATAGATTATCTTGTTTCTCATCATGATAAGGTTGATTTTTATCATTAGAGTGTCTTGTTTATTACAGTCTATGGGAGCTCATGGGTGTTTCAGGGAGTGTGGGATTCAAGGTATGGTCATACGGGACCTTCCTGTCCAGGTATCAGAAGTTTTTTTTCTATTGTTACAGTTGATCCTGATGACTTTTATTCTATTTTTTGATATTCCCACTATTTTTCAGTACTTTCCTGAAATTTTTCTAGACAATTTCTCTAGGATTCCTCCAGAGAGGGAGGTAGAGTTTATGATTGACCTAGTTCCATAGACACAGACGATATTGATACCTTCTTATCATATGGAACCAGTAGAGTTGAAATATATCAATATTCAGTAAGAAAACCAAGTGAAAAATGGTTTTGTTCACCCTAGTGTTTCTCCTTAGGCAGGACCAATTCTCTTTGCTGAGAAGGCATATAGTTCACTCTGATTGAGTGTGGACTATCTGAAGCTGAACTAGGTAATAGTTAAGATAAGGTATCCTTTGCCTCATGTGGATTATTATTATTTTTTTTTTTTGATTAGTTAAAGGTGGGAAAGTGGTTTTTGAGGATTGATCTTCAATTAGGTTATCATCATCTTAGATTTTGGGAGTGTGATGTAATGAAGACAAATTTCAGGATCAGGTATGACCATTATGAATATATTTTGATGTTGTTTGGTTAGAATAACAATCCTATAGTTTTATGACTTAGATGAATCAGATATTCCATCATTATCTCAACACTTTTTTGGTAGTATTTGTAGATGACATTTTTGTTTACTCAAAATCTGAGTGTGCGCATAAACACCATCTGAGTTTGGTTTTGGGAATCCTAAGGAATCACCATTTTTATGAAAATATTTCGAAATGAAACTTATAGATTCAAGAAGTGAAATTATTAGGGCACATGATTTCTGATAATGGATTATCAGTTGATCCTGATAAGGTAAAGGTTTTCTTGTTATGGGAGGATATATATAATGTCTTTGAGATTCGGAGCTTCCTTGGTCTTTCTGGATACTACTGACTATTCATCAAGGATTTATCAAATTTGGCATCGCCTTTGACTACTCTTACTAGGAAAGGGGTGAAATTCACATGGGATGAAAAGTGTCAATCTTCTTTTGATGAGTTGAAAATACTTCTGACATCAACTCTTATTTTGATCTTACCTGAGCTCGGTAAGGGGTGTGTAGTTTTTTGTGATGTTTTTGGTACTGGTTTGGATTATATGATTATGAAATATGATCATGTGGTGTATTAAGGTTATTTTAATCTTAGACCACATGATAATAATTACCCCACTCATGATTTAGATCTTGTTTCAATTATTCATGCACTTAAGTGTTGGCGGAATTATCTTTTTGGGGAAAGGTTCACAGTCTTTTATGGCTATAATATTTTGAGCTATATATTTTCTCAAAAATACTTGAATCTTAGATAGAGGCGTTGGGTGGAATTCCTTCAGATGTTTGACTTCAATATTTCCTACATCCTAGGGAAGGGAAATTTTTTTGCAAATTCTCTTAGCAGGATCATTCCATCATAAGTTGTTCAGGAATCGAAAGATGAGTGGAACCTTATGGGGATTTTTTCTTAGTTGCATCTAGATGCTTGAGATAATGTTTCAAGAATATTTTTGTCTATTGTTCAATTATATTCATATCTCCTTGAGTCTATTCCATATATTCAACAGTAGTATGACAAGTTTAGATGAATTTGAGAAACCCTATATGGTGGGGAGACTGTTTTGGGTTGGTCTCTCTCTTTAGATGGTATTCTCAGTTTTAGGGATCATTTTGTAGTCCCGACATCTATGAGGATTTTGGTTTTTTATTATTATCATGGTTCTTCATGGTTCATTCATTCAACAACTATGAAGATGTATTATGACATGATACAATGATTCTGGTGGTTGGGTATGAAGTGTGACATTGCTGATTTTGTGTCATATTGTTACACTTTCAAACAGATTAAGGAAGAGCATCTGAAACCTTTTGGTATGCTTTGGACTCTTACAGTGCTGATTTGGAAATGAGATGAGGTATCCATGTACTTTTTATTCGATTTACATGGACTTATTTTGGGAGAAATTCTATCTAGATGGTGATTTATCGGTTAAAAAGTTATCTCATTTTATTCCGATAAAAGACACCGCAAAAGTTAAAGATCTAAGTAAGATATATGTGTAGGAAATTTTGAGGGTGTATGGGGTTCTTTATACCATTATTTTAGATAGGTATCCTATGTTTACTTCAAGTTTCTAGATAAGTCTCCAAGAGGTAATGGGGATTCATGTTATATTGAGTACAACTTATCATCCATAGATAGATGGTCAGACGGGGTGTCCTATTTAGATTTTAGGGGATATTCTTCATGCTTGTGTCTTGTATTTTGGAGTATCTTGGTATAACCATCTAGGAATGATTTAGTTTTATTATAAAAATAGTTATCAATCATCAATCAGAATGGATCCTTTTGGGATAACCATCTGAGACTGATTGAGTTTTCTTCAGGAGATGTTTGAGAGGATTTAAGATATAGGTTGGCATTTGGTTACAGTGCATAGTCAGTAGAAATATTTTGTGGATTAATGAAATTTACCTTTATATTTTTTCATAGGTGGTCAGGTTTTCTTTAAATTTTCTCCTTGGTTGGGTCACCATCAACTTGGAAAAAAATGAAATTTGGCTTTGAGATACGTGGGACCATTTGAGGTCATTGAGAAACTTGGGAAGGTTGCTTATTAATTGGAATTGGTGGTTCATTTGATAGGAATTCATTATTATTTCCATGTATAAAAGCTCTAGAAATATCATCCTGATCTATCTCATGTTCTAAGTTGGGAATAGATTGAGTTAGATCTAGATGTTTCTATTGTTGAGTATCTAGTTGAGATCATTGACTCTCAAGTGAAAGTCTCGCATGGGAAGTCAATTAAGTTGGTCAGAGTGTTATGGAGGCATGGACTAAATTATCATGAGACTTGTAAGTATGAGTTATTGATGAGGGAGAAGTGGCCTCACCACTTTACTGAACTTCATTCTTCCACATGACTTCCTAGGGATGAGAAGGCTTATGGGGGGAGTTTATAACATCCTATTACCCACTTTCCGGTCATTCCATTCTCTTTACTTTTTTTCCCCTTTAATTGGGTGTATATTGGAACTCCTGATGATGGAGAGTATTTTTTTGTTAAAATGACATAAATTTTAGTGATGTATGTTTGTTTTAATTAATGGAGTCTAGGTATAAATGTGATTTGCGGGGTTCTCCCTAAGTTTGGAGGATGCCTAAGGTTTTTTTGGGTTTTTTTGTAAAAATTTGTAGTTTTTTCTAGTCTAAAGGAGAATTAAATTCCATGTAATGTGAGTACATAGAGTGTAAGTTTTATATGGTAGAGGTCATAAACCCAGTGCACAGTGTGAAGGGAGTACATGTCGTGTACTGATTACACACCACGTAATGTTAAAAGATCAGTTTTTATTAAAAAGGTAGTGGGTTTTTTGGTGTATCTGGTTCCCGAGGATTTCATGAAGTGTAAAAATATTTCACCCCATGTAGGGTGCCACTCAGAAGAAATTCTATTTCATTCATCCGTATCTCCTTTAGATCTCGACCAATAAGGCTTCTCCAGTGATTTTGGGAGTATTTTTTTGGTTTTGATTGATTCATTAGGTGATTGATCACCATTTTAGTTGGTTTATATATCTCCAAGAGTTTCTATTTCTTCATTTCTCTTATCATAGTAATTTTAGTTCATTGAACCATGGTGGTATTTCTTCTTGTTTCCTTCTAGATCAGTTGTGCACTCTTATTTTGGGGTTCGTTCTTTCATTGGTCGTGGTGCGGTGGGTGTGTGTTCTTGAGGTATGTTTTGATTCCTATTATTTTCCAATCCTTTTGATAAATTTAATAAATTCTAAGATGTGTAGTTTGGTTTTATAGCCTCTATTTTTGTTGTTTAATCCTTTTGTGGTGGGTTCCATTGTGGGTGTATGCGGCCCCAGGTTTTGAGGTAGGTGGTTCCGTCTCTAGCCTATGTTGGTGAACCACATTGCTCCTATTTTGATAAATTATTTTATTAAATTAAATGGAAATATATGATTGATTTGTTTTATATGTGTGGAACTGGGATTTTATAAAAGAAGATTTTCCCCTAGTTTTGGTAAATGGAAAAGGGGTTTCAAAGCATTGTGAAATGGTCTTGTGAAAAGGTTTTAAAAGCATAAAATGATAATGAAGTTTGATGAATTTATTTTTAAAATATATCACATAGTAATCCTTGGGTAATTATGTGGAAGGTATAGTATTAGGTCTCATCCACTATTGGGGGATTTCTCATGGGGGTTTTCTCTGCTCTCTAGGCATATTGTTCTAGGGACTTGTTAGACCTGTTAGGAGGTTCACTTGTTGGGGTGTTCCTATGCTCTCTATACTTGATTCATATGTCTAGTAGATTGATGTGTACATGATTTTATATGTTTTTTATGATTGTACTAGCTATCCTGACTTAGTGTGATCCCTGTCGTGATGTTACTTGTGCTTCTTGGCTGATTTGGGCTTATGATTTTGGTTTGTAATGTTTTATTTTACTACCATAGACTCGATATGAGAAATGATTCATGCTTTATTTTATTTTGATTTGATATATCTACTGAGATATATGGATATGAAATTATTTGAAATTGATTTACCTTCTTTATTTGGAAATGTGGGAAAAGGGGAAATTAAATTGTTTTTCCATTCTTTTGATATAAAAATTGTTAAACTGTTATCATGCCTTGTTTTCATTAAAGTTGATCATGCTTGGATTATTGTTCAAATGTTTGATATGGAACATTAGGTTGGGGCCCTACTGAGCCTATTAGATCATACCCTACGTACCTCTTTAGCAGTGCGTAGACCCGGTTATGTCTTTCAATGCAGGGAAATGAAAGGTGTCACAGTGAGGCGACGAGGTTTTCTGTCAGTTGAGATGGGAAGTTGGTGGTGAGATAGTGGGAGTTTTCCCATGTTATCACATGTAGTAGTTTTTTTCTTGTTTTTTTAGTCCTTTATGGTTGGACTTGTACTTGGAGATCATTTCTTCTCTTAGGTGTTTATCTTACACTGTTTGTTTTTAGTTATGGAATATGTTTATCTTTTCTATTGTTGTCTTTTTTATATATATGTGTCATGTTGTTTCCTCAGGTTGGTAGAAATCATTACCTATGGTTGTTTTGTGATATTTGGGTGCTAGTCTCCAGCTTGTGGGGATCGGGAACTCCTGTAACATCCCAAACTCGAATTCCATATAACAGTGCTCCGAGCTCGATTGGCCACATGGCATCAAGCGCATCTCCACAAATGCCAAAGGCTTCCAACTAGTAGTGAGGGCCTAGGTGTGATAGTGGTGATACTATTACCTCATTAGAAGAGTGTAACACAGTGGAATACAATAACAATTCAATAGTGGAAACAGTAATACCATGCAACATAAGTAAACAGCGGAAGACAAATAGTATAATTAATCTATAATCATATCATACAAAAGATGATGATACATGCCATGTGTTTCTAATAAAACTGTCAAATTAGGTACACTACATTAATATACAATACATGTCCCAAAAGTAAAAAAACAAAAAGAAACCCAGTAGCATCGCAATCCTCGGTTTGGTCTCATGCTATTCTGCTCCTAAGTAGCATATCAAGTACCTGTAGGAGGGAGATTGTCCTTATCGACACCTACAACCATATAATTTGTTTAGTCCCAAAGCATGACCCAAATAGGGTGTGATACTAAATCCTAGTAGGAACCTACCTAAGTTCTATTCTAATCTATCGGTGAATATATATATAATGGGTAGTGTATAATAATGAAAGCAGTAAGTTAGGAAGCACTCAAAAGTAAAAAGTCCTACAAGCATTGGTTTTCATTTACATTCCATGTCATTTAATTAATAGTTTAATTACATTTAATATTATAAGTCTCGAAATACATCCTAAGTCTGGCATCCCCTGTATAGCAGTACACACAACAGATGTCGCAGAATTCCATCTAAGCAAGAAGAAGAAATGACTGAATCCAAGCTTGTGCTTTGGCTTGGTAGACACATCATAAACCATTTCAAATATATATATTATAACCCAATCCTATCCTTGAAATTAATAAGTTGGAATTAAAGTATCACTCCAGTGGAAAATCCACCAACACCCTATAATCCCATTCCGATGAACCTCACAGGATCCCGGTATCACTCTAGGTGTAGTAAGTCCATGTCAACTAAGCCCATCCTTGGTGGTCCTATAGGGAGACCCAAGTATCACTCATGACATAATCCATGCCTCTTGACCCCATCCATGGAATCCTATAAGGATCCATGATTCACTCGACATTTAGTACATAGCCTCTATGAGCCCATCCATGGCTTCCATGGTTCACTCACGGATTTACAATTATAAACAAACCCATTGAGCCCATCCAAGGCATTCCAAGGGAATCCAAGGTTCACTCAAGGGACCAAGGTAAGATATAGATGTAAGCCTATCCATGTAATTCCAAGATAATATAGGATTCACCCAATTTTATTCACCTTTTAACCATAATAGGTTCAAATTAACAATTCATTATACATGCTAGGTTCATCACCCAAAAGCATCCAATATGCGTCCCATCACTAAGGGTGTCTCAATTAAGACCAAACTCTAAGGCTTGTCCTATCATTACTCACATGTTAATAATTCATATAAAAATCCTATCATGTAATCTAAACTATTATATAGCCTTAACATAACCTAACTCACATGGGAAGGTTCATAGTTGGAACCAAACAGTCCAAACATGCTTAAACAAGCAAAGGCATAACGTGGGTCAAAAGGGAAAATCACTAATCCCAACCCTTAGGCAATTATAATACCATATAATAATATTTAAATCACCTTTAATTAACAAATCCATTTTAAACAACCTAGGAGAGGGAATTCAAGGCATACCTCATAGGTATCCTAATCCCAAATGGCCAAAAAAGGTCAAATTGGGAACTCACCCATGGGGTGGCCCTTATTCCAGGTATTAAACCTATTAAATGCTTTAAAAAACTAATTAATTGCCTAAATAATGATATGAAACAATAGGTATGATTTATAAATTAAATAAACATCCCAAAAATGGGTTTTCGGAACTTCGACATATATATACAGCTTGACATTCAACGAAAATCACATGACCACCTACCTTAGACTCATACTAGATAGCTCATATAGTATTAGCCTTTGATTCTCCCTAGTTTTGGAGAAATGTGAATAATGGATGAAGAATGGGATATTATGTAATATGAGCCTAAATCCAAATAGTGTAATTGATAAGCAGAAGAATCGAATATGGCTAAAAAGGAATCGAGGCATTATCGTTGCGGATCTAAGGAGATGAACGGCGGTCAAAATGGAGGTTGGATGGATAATGTGGCTTAAAGCATAAGGTACACTCCAAAGGAGATCTCCCAACATGAGGGGATGCTATGTGATGGGAGGAGGATAGGAAACCTAAGGTTAAAAACATTTCAAGGTCAAAATGGTCATTTTACCCAAAATATTTGGGTCGCATGATTTACCCGCACGGTTTGTCAAACCGTACGGAAACCATGCACAACTCACTATAAGATAAAGGGTCACTCATATGGTTACCTCACATGGTTAACTAACCATGCAGTAACTGTGCAGTAGGTCTTTGCCTCAGTCTATAATTTCTGCAAACCTGTCATGCGGCTACTACCGCATGGGTTACTCTAACTGTGCAGTAGACTCAAAACACCCAAGAGTTGGGTTTCGGGATCCCTATGATCCTTAGACACCCCTGATCTTTTTATGACCTAGATGGGCATTCAAAATAGTCCATGTTTAAGCAAATAAACCAAGATTTGATGGAAAACACAAGATTCTTACCTCAACGAAGAACTGGGTTCTTAAAAACTTCCCCCCTTAAAGAAATTCGTCCATGAATTTCCCTTACAAGGGTGGTGAAGGAATATATGAGAACAACTCTAGAAACTATGATCACACATCACCCTCCCTCTTCCAGATCTCATCTTTCACTCAGTCATGTTGTTATAGCACCCATGCTAAAGGAACAGACCAGCCACAGAGAACCTTCGTGCTACGATCTATAATGCATATCGGATGCTCCTCAATGGACACATATGCCTATAACTCAACCTCATCTGGATGAAAAGTGTGAGATGGGTTTGAATAGTAATTTCGCAACTGAGAAACATGGAAGATGTTGTTCATAGATCGACACCTCTTAGGTAACTGCAACCGATAGGCAACCGGACCCACCCTCTCTAGAATCTCAAATGGCCTGACATATCTTGGCAAAAGCTTACCCTTTCTCTTGATCCTCTTGTGTCCCAAACTTGGTGAAACATGTAGAAACACTCTATCCCCAACCTAGAACTCCAAAGGTCATCTGCGGCAATTAGCGTATGATTTTTGATGAGACTGCATTGTAGCCATCTGCTTCTAAATCAACTAAACCTGCTCAGTGGTCTCCTAGACAAGACGAGGTCCCAGCACAGCTGCCTCTCCTACCTCCAGCCAACATATGGGTGATCGGCATGGCCTACCATATAAATCCTCATATGAAACCATCTAAATAATATCTTTAAATCTATTATTATAAGAGAACTCCACCAGAGGTATGTGTGTCTCCCAAGAACCCCTAAAATCTAGGACACATGCTCAAAGCATGTTCTTAAGCACCTAAATCATGTGATCTAACAGACCATCGTTCTGAGGGTGGTATGTTGTTCTCAAAAGCACATGTGTACCTAGCACCCTCTATATACCTTTCCAGAAACGAGAAGTAAACCAGGCATCCCTATCTAAAATGATAGATTGTGGAAACCCATTCAAATTTCTAATATCCCAGATATACACCCCCAAGCTCATCAACACTAAAGGTTTCCTTGATCAGCAGAAATTTTGAAAACTTTGTAAGCCTATCGACAACAACCCAAACAACATCATTACCTCAAGGCGACCTTGGTAAACCCATCATGAAATCCATCACGTCATCATTCCATTTCCACTCAATAATGGGTAAATACTATAAAATCCCACCTGGTTGTTGGTGTTTCACCTTCACCTACTGATAGGTGGAGCACTTCATGAAAAAAACAGTTACATCTATTTTCATACCTGGCCACCAATATTGATGATGTAAATCCCGATACATCTTGGGGACACCATGATGCATTGTCCAAGATAAAGTATTAAAATAATGCATTATCTCTTTGCACATATCTTCCAAAACCCATACATGTCCACATAACCGCAGAACTTCATCCTCACCTATGGACCAACTAGGAGGAGGGTCCTCACCTGCCACACTCTCCCATAGAACAAGGACTTCATAATCTGATAGTTGCCTCATCCTCACTCTATCTAATAGGCTAGAGGTAACAACTAAAGATAAAAGAAATGTCTATCCCTGACTCTTGTGCACCTCCAAGTGCATATTAGAGAACAAATCCATAAGCTACTACTTTCTATTGGCCTAATGCCATGCCTGAACTTGAGTCCTCCTGGTCAAATAATCAGCTACCACATTGCCTTTCCTAGGTGTGTAGGAAATCTTGAAGTTTAAATATTGAAGGTAGTACACACATCTTCACTACCTCAGATTCAGGTTACACTGTGTAAATATGTACTTGAGGCTTTTGTGGTCCGTGTGCACTACAAAATTCTCTCCTAGTAAGTAATTTATCCAACAACATAAATCATGAACAACCGCAACTAACTCAAAATCATTTGTAAGTTAATTCTTCTCATGTGGACTCAAATGTTGAGATCCATAAACAATGAATCATTCCCCCTTCATAAGAAATTCTCCTAGCCTAATACCTGATGTGTAATAATAAAAAATGTAACTCCTGCATGGATCTGGAAAAATTAGTATCAGTTCAAAATTCAATCTCCCTTTCATATCCTAAAAGTTCATCTCATGGGAATTTTTCCAAACATACTTTGCACCCTTTTTAGTCATGCCCATTAATGGTGTTTCTAAACGTGAGAAGTCCTATATAAAATGCATGTAGTAACCAACCAACCCTAAGAAACTCTACACCTAAAAGACATTCTTGGGATGCTCCCAGGAAACTACTACTCTCACCTTCTCTAGTTCCATTGATACTCCTGTCTCTAAGATGATATGACCCAAGAAGTGAATATGATCCATCTAGAAGTGGCACTCTATGAGCTTAGAATATAACTGATTTTCTCTCAGTGTACTCAATATGATCTCAAGATGTTTGGAATGGTTGTGTAGATTATGAGAATACACCAAGATATCATCCATGAAAACCATGACAAATGAGTCAAGATAAGGATGGAACACACAGTTTATCAATGCCATGAAAACTGTTGGCATGTTTTTAAGACTGAATAGCATAACAAGATACTCATATAGACTATAACTACTTTGAAAGGTTGTACAAGGTATGTCTAATGATCTAACACGCACCTAATGATAATTGGATCTCAGATTGGTCTTTGAGAAAATCCTAGCTCCACTGGTTGAATAGATCATCTATTCGTGTCAAATGATATCGGTTTTTAACCATCAACTAGTTCAATTTGTGATAATTCACACAAATACTGAGGGTACCATCCACCTTTTTCACAAAAAGGATTGGAAAACCCCATGGATAAGTATTGGGTCAGATGAAACCCTTTACCTCTAAGTCCTCTAGCTGCCTCTTGAGCTCTTGAAACTCCATCGTAGCCATCCTGTGAGGAGGAATGGATACCGGTGTAGCTCCTATAACTAGACTGATAGAGAACTCCACCTCTCTCACCATAGTTAAAAATAATAAGTCATCCGAGAAAAATTCCCTGAAATGATAAACCACTAGAGAAAAATCCATCTGACGTGTCTCCTAGTCATATATATACAAACTCACAATTTGGGTTGTTATCCTACCCAACCCATGATGCTTGGGTCTATCTCGGCTCACCTGGACATCCCATTCACCCTTGTGTAGAAACAATCCACCCTCTAGTGATGTAAAACTCACCCTATAATGATAGAAATTAATGAAGTTCTGAAAGGAAACTAATAATTTCATCTCAAGAATGAAATCAAATATAGTCATCTATAAGACATAGAGGTCCTATATGTAATGACACCCATCGATCTCAAGGGGGAACTCCTTTCACTGATGCACACCTTCCATTCTAATCCCTAATAGAGTGTCTAGCATCATAACATCATCATAAGTAAAAACATAGAGCCCAAGGCTCTCCAAAACTAGAAAATATATGAAACTATGAGAATCACTTGTATCAAAAAGTGTAGAAACTAAAACTCATGCTACTAGAATAGTACCTATGATATTAGAATATTCGGTATCCTACTTCTACTAGGTTTGTTGCACTGCATAATTCTGGCATGTATTGCGGCCCTAGGACACTGCCTAGCCACCCTGAGCTAATCCACCCTACTTTCTCTAATAACTTGGGGTCTGGATGCCATAACCATGACCACCACATTGGCTTAAATGACCCAATGCATTCCAGTTCTCTAACTGGTGAGAATCTGAAGACCCCACTCTTAAATGTGGAGATGGTTTATACCCTCTCTCGCTAGCTTCTAGAGATAACACCCTATAGAAACACTAAATATGAACCATATTTTCATAAGATCAGCATTCAACTGGGTCATGTGTACATTGTGGCCTCATATTCCCCAACCTACTACACTGGTATCACCTCACATGGATACCTAAATGTACGTTTTGACTGCTAGTATCACCACGAGAAAGCTTCATATGATAATTCCTACTACCGGTCAAGATAGTACCAGATCTAAGTGTCGAACTGCCCTGGATCTCACCTCCAGATTCCCTTAGGTTATGCTCTGTGATCAGTTCCCAATTCACTATAGTAGATACGATAGTCAACCTAAAGACATTTATCTATAATTGGATGTCATGTCTAATACCATCCTCAAATCACCTAGATTTTGATAAATTCCATCAGAATAGGTGTGAATAACTGGAGCTCAGTGAAATGGGTTGAGTAGTCCATCAATGACAAAGTGCCCTACTTCAGATGCATAAACTTCCAAACTTTATCATCCCTTAGCATATCGGGATAGTATTATTCATAGAAGACTATCTAAAAGTATCTCTGTGCCATATCTCGATGATTCCCCACATGAGTAATCACATCCCACCATCTCTTGTAAGAATCACACAGCATATATATAGCAAGATTTATCCTCCTTTCAAGAGGCATCTCTAGATGTTCGAAGATCTAAAACATGGACTCTAGCCATGACTCTATAGCCTATGGTACACCATCCCCCAAAAATGTGGGTTGATGCTACTACTGGAACACCCGTATCAGCTTAGTCATAGATGTGGAGGGATGTGGTGATCCCTGAAAGGTTTTCATGAACTTCGTAAAGTCTTCATGGAACTATGCATCAGCACCTATGTCTAGTATAATAGCTGGTGCCACAACTGGCACAACTGGAGGATCCACTGGTAACCAATGGCCTACCACCTCTGGGGTATGATCATCACCACCCTCCCAGCATAAAAATAGAGGTATTCGTGGTGGAATGACTCTACAATGTCGAGCATACACCTTAGTTCATGTTCATTCTCAAATTTTTAGCTCAAAAGCGCAGAACAAACAGTACGGGTCAAAACCTTCCTCTAACTCTCACCCCTCTGCCTGCCCCATGGGCTAGGTCTAGGTGTAAAATAGTGATAAAAACTACCAAAAGACCACTACTAAGGTCAGTTCTTCTCAATTTCACTATCAAAAGGCATTTAAAATTTAACACATTCTCCTCTTAAAGGGTATCCTAAATGGTATGCTGAATTCTGATCTGTGGGGGCTTATACTCCCTATGAATCAAAGATTAGAATCCACCTATAGCACATATGAATCAATTCAATATAAGGAATAACATGGTCCACCAAATTCTGATCCAAGTGGGCCCATAACCCACAGGTCTTGGGATCGAAACCTGGCTCTGATACCACTTTGTAATGTCTTGAACCTGAATGCCACATAATAGTGCATCGAGCTTAATTAGTTAAATGGACTCAAATGAATATCCCATAATGAAAAAGGCTACCCAATATTAGCATGGGACTAGGTGTAATAGTGGGGATACTATTACCTCATTATCAAAGTGTAACACAGTGGAATATAATAACAACTCAATAGCAGAAATAGTAATACCATGCAACAAAATTAAATAGTGGAAGACTAATAGTATAATTAATCTAGAATCATATCATAAATAAGATGATGATACATTTCACATGTTTATAATAAAATATTCAAATCATTTAAACTTCATTCATATATAATACATCTCCCAAAAGTACAAAAAAATAAAAAGAAGCCTAGTAGCATCGCAAGCCTCAGCTTGGTCTCATGCTCGCCTGCTCCTAAATAGCATATCAAGTACCTGTAGGAGGGAGATTTCCCTTATCGACACCTGCAACAATATAATCTATTTGGGCCCAAATCATTACCCAAACAGGGTGTGATACTAAATCCCAATAGGCAACCACCCAAGGTCTGTGCCAATCTGTCAGTGAATATATATAACAGGAAGTGTATAATAATAAAAGCAGTAAGTTAGGAAGCACTCAAAAGTAAACAGTCTACAAACACGGGTTTCTATTTCCATTCCATCTCATTTAATTAATAGTTCAATTACATTGAATGTTATAAGTCTCAAGATCCTACCTAAGCTTGGAATCCCCCGTATAGTAGTAAGCACAACAGATGCATCAGAAGGCCATCTAAGCAAGAAGAAGAAATGACTGAATCCAAGCTTGTGATTTAGCTTAGCAGACACATCATAAACCATTTCAAATATATATATATATATTATAACTCGAGCCCATCCTTGACATTCCTAATCTAGAATTCAAGTATCACTCCAGGTGAAAAATTCACCAACACCCTACAATCTCATCTCAGGGAACCTCACAAGAGCCCGGTATCACTCTAGGTGTGGTAAGTCTATGTCAACTAAGCCAGTCCTTTGTGGTCCTATAGGGAGCCCCAAGTATCACTCGTGACATAATCCATGCCTATTGAGACCATCCATGGAATCCTATAAGGATTCATGATTCACTCTTCATTTATTACACAGCCTTTATAAGCTCGTCCATGGCTTCCATGGTTCACTCACAGCTTTACAATTATAAACAAAACCATTGAGCCCATACAAGGAATTCCAAGGGAATCCAAGGTTCACTCAAGGGACCAAGGTAAGATAGACATGTAATCATATTCATTTAATTCCAATAGAATCCATGATTCACCCAATTCTATTCACCTTTTAACCATAATAGGTTCAAATTAACAATTCATTAGACATGCTAGGGTCATCACCCCAAAGCATCCAATATACATCCCACCACTAAGGGTGTCTCAACTAGGACCAACCTCTAAGGCTTGGCCTATCATTACTCATATGGGAATAATTCATTTAACAATACTATCATGTAATTTAAACCATTACACGGCCTTAACAAAACCTAACTCACATGGGCAGGTTCATAGTTGGAACCAAACAGTCCAAACAAGCTTAAACAAGCAAAGACATAACATGGGTCAAAATGGAAAATCACTAATACCAACCCTTAGCCAATTGTAATACCATCTAACAACATGAAAATACCCTTTAATTAACAAATCCATTTTAAACAACCCAGGAAATGGAATTCAAGGCATACATCATAGGTATCTTAAGCCTAAATGCCCAAAAAGGGTCAAATTGGGCACTCTCCCATGGGGTGACCCTTATTCCAGGTATTAAACATATTACATGATTTGAAACACCTAATTAATTACCTAAACAATGATAGGAAACAACAAGTATGGTTTATAAATGAAGGAGACACCCCAAAATGGGAGTGTGGCACTCCGTCATATATATATAGCTTAACATTCAATGAAAATCACATGACCACCTACCTTAGACTCGTTCTAGATAACTCATCTAGTATCAGCCTTTGATTTTCCCCATTTTAGTAGAAATATAAATAACATATTAATAATTATATATTAGGTCATATGAGCCTAAATCCAAATAGCACAATCGATAAGCAGAAGAATCGAATATGGCTAAAAAGGAATTGAGGCATTACTGTTACAGACCCAAGGAGATGAACGGTGGTTGAAACAAAGGTTGGACGGAACAGGTGGCTCAAATCATAGGGTATGCACCAAAGGAGAGCTCCCAATGTGATGGGATACTGTGCGATGGGAGGAGGAGAATAAACCTAAGGTTAAAAACATTTTAGGGGAAAATGGTCATTTTACTTAAAATATATGGGTCGCACGGTTTACCCACATGGGTTGTCAAACCATGCAGAAACCATGCACAAATCACTATAAGAGAAAGGGGAACTTTTATGATTGACTAACCTTGCATTAACCATGCGGTAGGTGTATGCCTTATTCTGTAATTTCTGTAGACCTGCCGCATGGTCATGCGGCTGCCACTACATGGCTTACTCTAACCGTGCGGTAAGATCAAAACACCCAAGAGTTGGGTTCTAGGATCCCTATGAGCCCCGGACACCCCCAAGCCTCCCATGACCTCAACAGTCATTCAAAATAGGCTACATTTAAGCAAATAAACCTAAATTTGATGGAAAACACAAGATCCATACCTCAACGAATAATCGGGTTCTTAAAACCCCCTTCGAGCATGTGACATATTGGGCCAAGTACCTGTTTAAGATGGTATTCGGGTTAGTTCATCACAATAGCATGTAAAAATACATTTATGGGACATGTTAAAGACGTTTTATAATAATATTATTTTGTAATTAATCTCTAAAGACACTAAACCATTGGGATCTATGATTGTGAGATTATTGTGAGATGTAATGTTTAATTAATGTGAAGTATATGCAAGTTTAGATTAGTTCATGTCACTTGGTATCAAAGATGGAATGTAAAGTATATGTTTTTAGCACTGGGCCTAAGAGTGTGGGTCTGAGATGATTTATATGTTTCCTATTACATACATGAAACATAAGAAAGGGGTATAGGATGCCCCACAAGCTCACAACTTTCCATAGAGTTATAGTCACTTTATACATATCCCCTATACTTGAACATATTCCATCATCCAATAACAAGATTTTAGTCTTCTCTGCATTATCATTTTTCCCACAAGGGAATCCACTAGGGTCCTCCAGACCCACCCCAATCACTACTCACTGGAACCAACCCACGTCCAACACCATAGGAGTGTGTCCACTTGCAATGTCCCATGTTTTTAGGCTGGGTTGAAAATTCTATGGGAATTTGAACTTTTCATTTGGTGGATGGTATGGATTTTAAATTGTGCCTCATAATATAAAATTGAGTGTTAAATCACTTGAAGGTGTTGCTTATTGACATGGTTTAAGTCCTAAGATGTGTCTTAGGAGTTCAGATGAGTTTTGGGGGCATAAAACACTAAAAAATACTTTTCAAGAGAAATAGATAGAGTCACACGATGGGTGCATGGTTAGTTCTAACCATGAGGCATATTTTCTATAGGGAAATGGTTTACTAAAACTATGCATCCCCCTAGGGGAAACCATGTAGCCTGGTGAAGGGTCTTGGAGGTTGTCACATGGTTTTTCAAATTGTACACCTGAGGCCACATGTTTGTGTAGGAGGCCTACAATATATTATAGAGGTGGGAGCATGGGTTGCACATGGTTTGGTAAACTATGCACCTAGCTTGCATGGTTAGTGTCACTTAGGAAGTTGAACCAAATGACTAACACATAGTTAACCAAACCATGTGGCCAAACAATGTGGCTCATTAAAGGGCTAGAAATACTTGTTTTACACTACCTCCTATTTCCTTTCTTCCTATATTTTCTCCCTCATTTATCCCATGGATGGCAGTCACCTAAGCTCCCCCTTTGGCCTCCTCTAGTCTTTGATGATCCTCCTCCATTCAACATCTGATTCAATCATTATTCATCACATTGGATGTATATCGGTAATTCTATGAATCCTTTTTCTTCCTTTCCCCATTTTTCTTTTTATATCGAATGTTATTTTTGTGTGAGATCATTTTCCCTATTTTTAGGGAGTTTGTCAAATCATCCAATTTCTCTCATTTCTACTCAAATCAAGTCCCAATAATGGATGAGTGGACCATCCTAAGCATGAGGTAGGTGTTATGTATTCCCTTCCCTTAAACTCGCATAGGTTGTATAATATTTTCATTATGTTGCATGCTGGACCTTCCGTGCATTACTCCTGGATTATTAAATGCTTTAAATTTAATTGTTAGACCATGAAATTTATGCCCTTAGACACCCATAACATTGTTAGTGGTTGACAAACTCAACTCAAACCACCTCTTGAGGTGAGTTTTATTACATGTTTTGTATCATTCTTGGTTAATGATTAAACCACCCTTTGGGTGTGTTATTTAAATGCCTTAACATGATTATAAATTCCTTAAGGAATTTATATGTTTTTGATAAACCTCATGGCCCTTGATCACGTGTGGAATGCTTGAAAATTATAAGGGACCGAGCTTGTCAAATTGATTTTTAGTTGACTAAATGGTATAAAAACCAAATTTCCATTTTCTAATAAAACCACCTTTGAGGTGTGTTGTATTATCTATTAAATCAAATGAGATTCTTGAAGTGTGTTTGAATCATGTTATGCCATGGGTTCTTCTCATGACCTTCTTGTTTATAAATGAAAAAGATCATTTTGCTTAGTTGAATTGGTAATGACATGAATTGTATTCCTTGGCCCCATTTTATATTATGTAATGTATGATCTCATGGCCTAATTATAAATAATAAATGTAAGTTATTAATGAAGGTCCACTATGCCTTGAGTGATGGCGGGTTCCTCTTTACGGAACACCTAGGCTAAGGGCTCATAGGGTAATTGGGATTACCTTATATTGGATTATTATAGAGGGACCTAAGTTAGGGTTGTGGACATAGCATTTCAAACCCTATTGGTCGAGGATGTTGGACATGGTGATTAACATCTATTGGGTTGTTGTTCATGACGTTCCATGCCCCCACAATTAGGATGTTGGGCAGGGTACCTTTCATTATTAATTCTAATACTCAGCATGGAATCCTACATTATTCATGACACTCAAGCATATAATCCCTTATTACTATATGAGAATCTTATGACTATACATGGATGCTTGAGTTACACCTCAGGTCTTGTCTAGTACTATGTATATATATATATACATACACAACCATTCTTATACTAATATATTATTATTATTTGGATTCTTGGGCACTAAGCCATGGGTCCTCATCAGTGCATGTATATCTCTGTAGACATACTCCCTTGTATCCTTATATATACATGATGGCATATTTAGAGACATTATAGATTAGGATGAAGTGGCTATGGTCGTCCAAGTGTCCTTAAGGAACCTGAGCCTGACTTAGTTACATTTATATTTACTACACTACCTTACTTTTGATATATATGCACACTAATTTATTTTATATTCATAGGACTGGATTGAATTAGTCACCATTAGTGGTGGCTTATTAAGTTTATCTCACACCCTATTTGGACCTCCATTACACTAGGGTTCCTGAATAGACCTCGTGGTTTTAGGTTCAATATAATGGGTTGTATTATGTGTTGTTACACTTTTACATGGGAGATTAGGAGCATAGGACTGAGTTAGAGCTTAGGATGCTCATGAAGATAGACCTTGGGGATTTTGTCTTCTCTTTGCATTTTTTTATCTGTTACCTACTATATTTTTGTTTCTATATATTGTTGCATATTCATGTATGTATCATTTATTCCTTTATTATTATTGCCGGTTTATCTTTTGTATTCCACTATTGTTCATTTATTTATGATTTTGTTGTATTTACTACTAATACAGAGGGTACAGTCTCCCCGTTATACCACCTTTAAACCCTCTATACTAGTTGATAGCCTCTATCATGCAGGGAGGTGATCTTGGGGCCCATTGGACAACCAGCTTATGGCACCGTTCTAATTGGATCCCAAGTAGAGATGTTATAAATGGTATCAGAGCCTTCATTTCCTTTTGTCTTATAGATTTGGGATTATAAATAGTAGACTAGGAATGTGTTGGTACTTGGTAAATAGCATTTTTATGGGTCTATCTAACCCATTCATGAGGGAAAGATCAAGTTTCCAGGGATGGTACTGATGTTATGCTGCTCATTATTTCAGTGTATTATGATTTCACCTTGGGTGATTGTTGTACTTCCACTAGTTACTAATTTTTTAAATTTTACCCTTGGCACGGTATGGAAAGGAAGTATAATTACATGCATAATTATAGGCATAGAGATTCACATTTCATGCATATTCCATGCCATTTAGGTTTCATTTTTGATTTCCTGATGCATGAGTATTTGTATGTCATGCTTGTGTGATTTATCAACATGCTTATTCATATATGTGCTTAGGTGATTGTATAGAATGCTTTCATATGTTCTATTCTTAGGTAGTAGTTTCTATAACTTTCACATTAATTGCTTATGTGATAGCATGACCTATTATAATTATGATATATGATTGGTTTTTAAAGTATCTACATTATACTAAATAGCATTTTCCATATAGGTTGATGGTGGCACCTTAACAAACCGATCATGGTATGTTTGAGCCATGAACCATTGGTTGCATGGGCTGAAAAATTAATGGTTGAAATTAAATGGGATCCAACAGTCTAATTTATAAAGTGTATGGGACTTTGTAAATTAGATAATGGTAACCCATATAATTGAACCATCATATATTGACTTTCTATATTATGAGACCTAAGGTAAAAACCTATTTGCAGCTACATGAAGACAATTGTAACTTATAAATTCAAGTACCTTTATAAATTGGGAATGGTGATTCATATAATTGAACTGTGATGCTTCTATATGTATGTTAAATTTAAATTATTATAGAAAATGGTTTCCTATATAAAGTCTAGTGCCCCTATAATTTGGGAATGAATACCTGTATGACTGAATCCCTAAATGCACAACTAGACCCGAGTAGGTCAATTCGAGTATTTTTCTTATAAGATAAATTCTTAAATACACAACTGGGACCAAGTAGGCCAGTTAGGGAATGTTTCTAATGAGATAAACCCATTAAGAGTGTTTTGAAATTTTAATATTTTAACTATTATGGGTTGTACTTAACTAAACTTTGATTATCTTGATAGGACCCTAGTTAGTCACCTTTATCTTTCATGCTTTAGTGTTTGACACCATGGGGTATGTTTATGCTAAATGGGATGGTTATTTAAGTGTCATTAGCCACTTATATGGTGTTACATATAAATTTGTGGTGGCATATTACTTGACCATCCCCCTTTAATTGATAAAAAACATATTATTTTCTTTTGAGCTCTATTATTATGAGGCTTTCATTAATTAAAATGTCAATTAAAACCTAAAGTGTGTTTTAATTTATAACTTGAAATTTCCATTTTCTTTAATTAAGCCCATTTTGATATTTTATTGGTTAAAATCATTGTGATTAAATGTTTAAAAGGAAATTATGAGATAATTTTTCTTATATTGGATGGTTTCATATAAATAAAGTGCTTAGTAAATCTTGATTTTATAACTAGTATTTTACATCCTTTATGGATGAGTTTCTTTAAATGTTGTGATAAATGAGAACTGATTAAATTCCCTCAACCTGAAACCTTAATTTTGTGTCCTTAGTTTCAACCCTCGAGTAAGGGTTAACTTTAAATGTTACCTTGGTAGAGAATGTGGATGTTTCCCATAGGTCATATTTGAACTTTTTCTTTTACAATGAACTTAGTGTTTTGGTCGGTAATCCTAGTGAATTTTTAAGCGTGACCTAGTTATAGAGTTGACACTTTATGATTTATTAAGGGGTATTCTGGTTGAGGTAGTGGACTCTGAGGTAAATTAGCATTGGTAAATGCTTTATTTCAGTTTTATAGATGAGAGGTGTTGTTTGGGTGTTGTTGAGTCGGTTAGGACTCTTAGTTTATAGAATGACCCCCCATGTGAGGTGGGTAGTAATGCACTAACTAATATTTGTTTGATTCATGATCATCATGTAATGATCTAGTTCAGTGGGTTAGATATGCCTCAGGCATGGTATCTATTTTTTTGGTAGTGTGGCCTTTATTCTTTTCTGATGGAGTAGGAATTGGGAGTCATCAACCTAATAATAGAATATGGATAACATGACTCTAAATTGATTTATGTTCATTTTATTGCATGCCATGAATGTGTAGAGCCTATTATGATGTGTTTATATCATGATTGCACATGTTGTTACACATGATTACCGTTAAGTTAAGAAATGATGTGTTAAATCGCATATTGATTGAGTGATAAGGTCATGTAATCCTTTAAACCATTTGGTTTCACAGTTTCTTGGAAAGAGTCATGAATATGTAAAGGCTACATTAATGGGTTATCTCTAGAGTAGAGTGACCTAATAATTAGAGAAATTAGTTATCCCACTACTATGGAATGACATCGGATAAATGATAAGGTGTTGTAAAACCATTGATCAGAGCTAGATTTTTCTGTTAGTTTATATCTAGTATGCTTTTAAGTGGTTTCTTCTTATCTTATCTTAATTGGTGCTTGTATATGCATGTTGGTCACATTTGTAACCCAAGTTCGATGGTGGATGGAGTGTGTGTCATGGTATGATTACTCGTTCTTATAAAATGGTCACTAAGACACTCTTAAGGTAAGGAACATTGTGATGGTCATGAGGAGCATGTCCTTCCAAGTATAGGGAACACGACTGTTAAGGACCAATTTGAAATGGTCAGAATGACCTCAAAAATCTGGTGATCTAGTAGTTGCAATATTTCAAGTATTGGTCTTGATGATGAGTTTTAAAACTCATGTGGGATCTTAAAACAAGTCTGGATGCTAAATTTTGGCACAGTATGAATAAGAGATTCAAGAGTCTAAAGGTTCGGTAATGCATCTGTGTTTGCACGACAGCACGACGATGGGGAGGTTGGTTTATTACCAAACTGTTAAAGAATTCCAAAAGTTATTATGAGACTTCAATGGTTGTTTATAATGATCACGAATACCTTTGGATCTAGGAAACATAATCGATCCCTTAATTAAAACATTGGATGTTAAGCTGGATGTCTCTTAAACAGATCTATCTGGGTGGTGTGACTGATGCTTTGATGATCAATTTTGAAGGAGACTTGAGACTACATTTTATACATCATGTTAAATATAAGGGGTGTGCTTTAGGGAAAATATATTCTATTTTTAAGGAGTGTGGTTTGGTAGAGCTATAAATTCTTATTGATTGTAATTTTTTTTAACGAATTAGTGTACCTCTGGTTTAATAATGAGCATGTCCCTCATCTTGACATCATACTAGGTATGATGAGACAATGTTGGCTATATGCCAAGATAATAAAATGACCTTTTGTTTTGATAGATAAACCCTAGTGTGAGAAGGTTCATGGGATCTTTAGTTCGTTCATTAGACGTTCGTTCGACTCCTTGATGTCATGGGATAAAAGGAATTGAGTACGGTTGGATTCCTCAGTGAATTCCAGGTACAAGTTAATATATGAGCTTAGTGAGTGTGCTCGAAATGATATCAGTGTGCCTTGTTTAAAGGTAATAGAATATGGTTTTGATCATGCATCGTCTCCTAAATCTAATATTTTCAAGATACTCTCCTGAAAGTGGCTTGAATTTTGTTTTCATGGTCAGTTGAATGCATCTGGTGAGAAACCACAATGAATTCATCGTCAGAGGAGACAAGTGCAGTGTAAGAGTTAGTTGGGGATTTTCAAGGAAAATTCAATTCGACTAGTTAAAGTGTGTTCAATTGGGACTCGACCATTTTTATTTAATCAAGGACCGGGATTAGATTCCTCATGTACGATCAGGTATCGTGAATTGAAAATCATATCAAAAGCATGTTTAGGATTCTAGGGTTGTGTTTCAATAGGTAATCCTGACAATGGGAGTACTATGGCTCAGAAATTGGACATGGATAGATAGATCCAATGATGGGGATAATCATAGGTTGTATGATGAAATAGATGAAAATGTGATCATGTCTTGGGTTAGACGGGCTTGGGTATGTGTCGTCTTAATGTTTCAGTTTCGAGTAAGAGCATTGGTTCGAGTTTTGCGACATAAGTACCATGTGTTTAAAGTAGAGCTTGTAGGTGCATTAGGAATGGGAAATAAAATGTGATCATTTGATCATTAATTTGTGACCTGAGTTAGTTGGATGATGTTTTCATTGCTCCCCAAGGCCTCTTGAGGATGAGAAGTTCTAAGGTGGGGAGATTATTGTAATAATCCCGACCCCAATATCTGAGAGTTAATGGTTATTTTATTAAAATGGCATAGGTACAAGAGATAACATCACCAAGGATCAATCAGTATAGTATTATTAAAGAACTAGATACATATATAGTTCCTTATAACATTGGTAATTAAACATATAACATAACAAAGGAAACTAAACTGCTTCCTTGACACTTATTCAAATATTTTATCTTCATAACATGGGGAAGGAAAAAAAATAAAAGGGTGAGCTCAAATGATTAGTACAGGTTACATGAATCAATAATAAGTGAAGTAAAGTCAATGAGGAAAATCATTATAGCAAGGTAAATAACTAAAAAACACATTCCATCAATAAATTGAGAATTAAAAAGCAACTATAGATTTTTTTTCATAGTGAAAATCTCATGGAAAGTAATAGTTGAATACTGAATGAATAAAATGATTAATTATCAGATGTTGTGTATCTTTCACATTAACCACTACCATCAATACCTTTCAAAAGATGGTTTAAGTATGTGGGTATAAACCCATCTGATTCTACTTGGAAAAAAATGTAAATGGTTTGTCTCCAACTGTTTTGTCTCATGCGACCTGTTGATGCATTGAGGGGATATATAATGTCAGGACACACCCATCACTGTAATTACAAATAATTATTCATATATATATTTAATTCAAGAATAATATTTCTTATCAAAATATCTATATTGAGTAGAAGATACATATTCATCAATATTTCCTCAATTAAAACAACTTTCAAAATAAACATCGTATGTAAAAATGGTATACGATTAAGACAATAATAATATCCATGATACAAGAAATATATATACTTAATAAAATATTCAATTAATTATGATTATAAATAAAAATTGGTAGTGTAAATACACCACACACAAGGAATAAGTGGTGAATAAGGCATATCTCACATAAATAAAAGTGAGATGAGAAACCCCTTACCTTATGTCTAAAAGTGTTCTGCACTTGTACTTAGTATCCTAAATAATAAAATTAGATTCATTAATTACTTAATTAAAAAAAATATACATGTATTTTATTTATTATAATTTTATTAAGTTCATGTATGGATTTTTTGACGAGTTATAAGATTCAATTTCATCGTTCTAGGAGTGTTCGTTTTCTTAGTTTTTCATGATCGGTTCACTTGTATACAAGTATGGAAGTTCATGTAAAATGGGAATAGTTCTCCAAAATTGAAATTATATGTTATTAATTAAATTTCAGAAGTTTAAATTATCATATATATTATTTTTTTATATGGTATGAGAATGATTCATTAGATAAAATGTTAATAAAAATTATTTAATTTATTTTGGCATTTTTTACGACCATCACGAACTTATATCATTTTATTTAATGTTTATATATTGGTTCCAGAACATTATATAACTTATAATATGCATAATAAGATCTTATTTAACTATAATAATGGTTTTATGTCCATCCTTGAAGGTGATAATAGAAAATAAAAACGCATCATCCATGATGGCGGTAAATCGACACATCACAGACGATGTTTTCATTTTTATAATAAAAGGGAGAGGAGAAGTGATTTGATGAGATATATTCCATTAAAATAATAAAATTAAAGTATATATAAGATACTGAAGTTATCATGCATGTTTTGATAGAGGAGGTAAGAAGAGGATAAGAAAATAAAAGAAATTAAAATAAATTAAAAGAGAGCGAAAGAGGATTTTACCTCTTGTATAGCGTCTCCTTGAGGACCTCCTTAAGGCACTAGGGATTGGTATTTTGGTGAGAAAATCAAGACTGGGATGTGGGAAAGATGTTTGGGAGATTAATTTGGTATAATATAAACAATATCCAAATCTTATAAGGTGTGAGGAGAAGGGATGGTGAGGGGTGGTATTTATAGTGGAGGAGAGGGGTGTTTTTTTATTATTTTATTCATTTGTTTATTATTTTGGATCAAGACTATCAATAGT
Organism: Viscum album; assembly: GCA_963277665.1. Classification (NCBI taxonomy): domain Eukaryota; kingdom Viridiplantae; phylum Streptophyta; class Magnoliopsida; order Santalales; family Viscaceae; genus Viscum; species Viscum album. The sequence continues at coordinate 2,094,302,795 of OY728131.1, read as the reverse complement.
GATGATTATTGTGACTAATTACAGTAACTAGTGAATGTGATTTTGAACTAATTGTGCTTACATTTTCCATACATCATTCATGACTCAATAATTCATGTATTTAGTTAATATCATGTATTACCGTATTTCACTATTCACCAAAAAATTAACTATTTTAGACAAATATAAAAAATTAACCCTAACCATTTTTTGATGTGTAGATTTCAAAAATGGACTTATTTTTTTAAAATAATTTTCTAAATATGAGAATTTTAATTTTTAATTAAAATCATCATTTATTCAAAAAATACCGATTTTAAAATTATAACTGATTTTATGACAATTTGAAAAATTAATTAAGGTCTCATAAAATTATCTTATAATAATTAAACAAAAAAATATTAATTTTTGAATCTATTTTATGAAAATAAATTTTCTTTTAAATCATTATATTAATTATAAAATTTTAAATAAACATTTGTGTTTCACAAAAATACCAATACTTAATTTTCATTTTTAAAACATTTATTTACTTATTCCATGATATAAATATTTCATATTTTCATTTATAAGATGCCTAAATTGTATTTATACTTTCATAGGTGAGGTTATTATTCTAATTGTCATATTATTATTCATAACAGTTACATTACTATTCCAACATCCATGCTAATATTTAATAGTATATCATGGTTCGTTTAATCTTGATGTTTTATCAACATAAGCTATCGAGTAAATTGAATTTATTTAAGAAGATACGTACCATAAATCTTATTGTGTTATATTCTTCCTTCCTTCAAAAATTTCATCCTCAAGATTTTTCATGAATATTTCCTTCTAAATAGATTAAGGTGATTCTTCTTCATAACATCCTTAGGTTCCCACATTACTTCTTCCATTTTATGGTTTCTCTAAATAAATTTTACCAGTTGAGTCATCTGATTTCTCAATAATTACTCTCTTGTGTTAAGAATCTAGATAGTCTCTTTGCAAAATGAAAAATCAAGTTCCAGTTCTATTTCTTCATAGGTTAGTACATGCGTTGGGTCTGTCGTGTACTTATTTAACAATGATACATGGAACACATCATAAAATTTGGAGAGACTTAGCATAATTTCTAATCGATAAGATACAACCCTGATTATTTCCAGAATTTCAAATGGTCTGATGTACTTGGGACTCAATTTCCATTTCTTACCAAACCTTATGACACCCTTCCATAGAGTTGCTTCCAGAAAGATATGATCTTATGCTTGAAATTATAAATCCTTTCTCTGATTTTCCGCATGACTCTTTTTCTTACTTTGAGATGCTTTAATATGAGTCTAAATAGTATTTACTTTTGTCATTGTCTCTTCAATAATTTTTGGTCCTATAAGTTTCCTCTTACCAAATTTATACCAACAAGTTGTGGTATGACATATCTTTCCATATAATGCTCCATATAGCGTCATTTCAATTCTAGAATGGAAACTATTATTGTAAGAAAATTCTACCAAAGGTAAATACTAATCCAACATTCCTTTAAAGTCAAGTGATAATGATCTCAACATGTCTTCTAATATTTGAATAGTCCTTTCAGACTGCCTGTTAATTTGAGAGTGATAAGCAGTACTCAAATAAAACTCAGTATCCAAAGTCTTATAAATACTTTTCCAAAATTTTGAAGTAAAACGAGGATCTAAATCAGAAACAATAGATAAAGGTGCTCCATGAAGTCTTAAACCTTCATTAATATAGAGTATTTCTAGGCTCACAAGAGGTAAATCTTCTCTTATAGCAAGAAATGTTCCAATTTTATAAGGTGATCAACAATAACTCATATTATATCATTATTTATAGGGGTCTTTGGTAATCCAGTGATGAAGTCTATAGTAATGTCATCCCACTTCCACATAGGAATAGGTAGAGTTTTCATGAATTCTCTAGGTTATTATCTCTCAGCCTTCACTTGTTAACAAACTAGGTATCTTGACACATATTTTAAAATTTACCACTTCATATTATACCACCAAAAATTTTCCTTCAAATATCTATACATCTTGGCATTATCGGGGTGTATAGAGAAATTTGAGTTATGAGCATCATCTAATAGTTACCTTTTTAGCTCAGGTATTGATGGAACACATAACCTCTTTCCAAATTTTAGAATTTCATCCTCATAAACAAAGTCTTCAAATATTCCATCCTTAACGGCTTTAATTTTCTTTTGAAATTCTCATCATCAGATTGAGAACCTTTTATATTATACAATAAAGATGTTTTATCAATCATTTGAAAAAAGGTGTGATGTTTTCCCTTACTTAACAATTACCATGTCTATATTTACTAAATCCACGAATATAAGATCTTTCTCAATCCTCATTTGGGTCATAATTCCATGATCTTTTCTACTTAATGCATCTACTGCCTTATTTTCTTTTCCTGGGTGGTAGTGTATTGAGAAATCATAATCTTCGAGTAACTTGATTCATTGTCTTTTACTCGTGATGATTTAATTATATGTAAAAATGTATTTCAAACTCTTGTGATTCATATATATCTCACATCTTTCACCATAGAGATAGTGTCTCCATATCTTTAGAGAAAAGATTACGGTGGCTAACTTAAGATCATGAGTTGGATAATTTTGTTCATAAATCTTCAACTGTATTGATTTATATGCAATAACTGTATCATTTTTCATAAGGATACAACCTAGTCATTTCTTTAATTCATCATTGTATATTACAAACCCATCATTTTTTTATGGTAAAGTCAAAATTGGAGCATTGAAAAATCTTATCTTCAATTATTCAAAACATTCTTCACATTATTTTTTCCATATGAACTTAACCCATTTACGTGTAAGCTTAGTTAATGGGATAGCCAATCGGGAAAAATTCTGAATGAAATTTCGATAGTAACTTACTAAACCAATGAAACTACATACCTTGGTCATGTTCATTGGCATGGGTCATTCTTGAATTTCCTTTGCCTTCATATGATCAACTGAGATTCCATCCTTAGAGACAATATGGCCAATAAAAGAAATTTCATAAAGCTAGAATTGACACTGGCTAAATTTACCATATAAATATTTCCTTCTAAGAGTATCAAGAATGATCTGAAAGTGATTATCATGGTATTCATAGATTTTAGAATACATTGGAATATCATCAATGAATACTAAAACAAAATCGTCAAGATATTCCTTGAATACTATGTTCATTGGATATTTTAAAACATAGGGTGTACTAGTCAATCCAAATGGAATTATTGTAAACTCATAATGTCCATACCTCATCTGAAAAGTTGTATTTGGAATTTCTTCCTTCTTTACTCACAATTCATGATACCTAGAATGAAGGTCAATCTTTGAAAAATATTTATCTTTGTGAATTTTATAAAATAAATCATCAATGCGAGGAATATGATACTTGTTATTTATTGTAATAGAATTGATTTCTCTATAGTCAATACACAGCCTCAAGGATCCATCTTGCTTCTTAAAAAAGAGAGCATGGGATCCCCATGGAGAAACACTAGGGTGAATAAATTCCTTAATAATCAACTCCTCTAGTTGTTTCTTTAACTCCAATAATTTCATAGTGGTCATTCTATAAGGAGTCTTTGATATTGTTCTTTCATTAGGGATTAAATCAATGGTAAACTCGGCTTCATGCTCTGGGGGTGTCTATGTAATTCTTCATGAAATACATCAATGTATTCTCATATAATTGGTACATCCTCAATTTGAAGATTAATTTACTCATCCCTAGATGTTGTTTTCTCCTCCTACCTAATAATTTCATTCATTATAGCTACTGAGGGTGGATCTAGATAAGAATCGGATGATAAAGTTTCTACTCTAAAGAAAGGGATTCTACATCTTCCTCAAAATCTCAATTTCCTTATTCTTATAATAAATGTTTGCATAATATTTTGAAATCCAGTCCATATCAAGGATTATATCAAAGTCAACCATTGGTGTGATGATAAGGTCAGCAACTAAAGCGCATTTATGTGTCATAAAGGGGACTGACTGACACATTTGTTTGCAATGAGACTTCCTTATGAGTCTTGACTGACAACTCCCTTATTAAATCAAAAGGGAAATGTATTATTTTCTTGGAAAATTAGGTATATATAAAAGAGTAAAATGATCCAAAATCAAATAAATAATTAGCTAAATATGAATATATGATTAATGTACATGCCACCGCACCATCGGGTACTTCTACTTTAGTTGTGGTGATCGTATAAGCTTGGCCATCTCCCATTGGACTCTTCTATGGTAGATTCCCTTGACTCTTGGGACATTGATTTGAATAATTCCACATTCAATTACATTTTAAGCATTGAACATCATTAATTTTTTTCTTCCCATTATATTCATTAGCTCAATGACCCTTTTATCCACACTTATAACAAACATCCATGCCTTTCAATCATTTCCTATGATGATTCATTCCACAATTTTAACATAATGGAAATTATTTCATTCCTCACTTATTCTTTGAATCTTCAACTTTTCCATGGTTATCATAAGACCTCTTATTCTATTGATTTCCCTTGAACATATAGGGTCTATAAAATTCCTTCTCTATTTTTATGGCACTTAATACTATTTCATCATATGATGAAAATGTTTGAGAAGTCAGTGCCCTTTAGAGACTTTTCTTAATACCTTAAAATAAATGATCATTCTTGTTTTCCAAATAATGTATGTAGTCTGTATCATACTTGGATAGTCTTGTGAAGGTATCTTCATACTATGCAGCACTCTCTTCTTCCTTTTTCTTTAAGATATGGAATTTTCTCTTCATTTTAGTTCATTGCTCCCGAGGGAAATATTTATCAAAGAATGTTTCATTAAAGGATTTACACTCCATGTGTTCTATGTCATCTTCCTTCTTAGTATTTTGGATCAATTTCCACCATTGATTGGTATCTCCTTTGAGACAATATACTACCAGTACTACCTTTTCATTTTCATTACATCTTAATGCTAGAAATATCTTTTCAAAGGACTTGATCCACTGCTCAGCTACTACTGGATTATTAGTCCCACTAAAATATGGGGTCTTATGTTATATGAAACGATCCAATATAGTTGTAGTATGGTTATTAATCATAACCTGAGTAAGTTTTCTTAATATGGTCATGATCTGCTCAACTCTAATACTAACTATGTTGACTTGCTTAGTGGAAAAATATAAACATTGTCTGCAGGTATTGATTCCCTTTCTTCCATTGGTTGAATTCACTAAATAATGTCACCCACTAATTTAGATCATAATAATCATGAGTATTGATCTAAAAATTCACTATAATGAATTGTTATAATTCTCATGTTTTCCTAACATCTAGTTCCCAAGGTTTCTACTAAACCTGATCTCATACCAACCATAACAACCCTGACCCCAGTAGCCCAAAGTCAATGGTTATTTTATTAAAATGGAATAAATACAAGAGATAACATCACCAAATATTTATCAGTTTAGTAGTCTTTAATAACTAGATACATACATGGTTCCCTTATTACATTGGTAATTAAACATAGAACATAACAAAGGAAAATAAACTATGTACTTAACACTTATTCATAGATTTCATCTTCATAACCTGGGGAATGAAAATAAATATAAGGGTGAGCTTAAATGTTCAGTAAGGGTTACATGAATCAATAATAAGTGAAGGAAAGTCAATAAGGTATAATCATTATGGTAAGGTAAATAACCAAAAAACACATGCCATCAATAAACTGAGAATGAAAAAGTAACAATAGATTTTTTCATAGTAAAAATATCATGGAAAGTAATAACTGAATATTGAATGAAGAAGATGCTTAATTATTGGACGTCATGTATCTAGATCATGAACCACTACCGTCAATACATTTCACAATATAGTTTAATTCTGTGGGTAGGAACCCATCTGATTCTTCTTGGAAACACACACAAAAGTTTTGTCGCCAACTGTTTTGTCTCATGAGACCTATCAATGCATCAAGGGGATATATAATGTCAGGATCCACATGTCACTATAAGTACAAAGCATTATTCATACATAGATTTAATTCAAGAATAATATGACTTATCAAAATATATATATTGAGTAGAAGATACAGATTTATTAATATTTCCTCAGTTAAAACAACATTCAAAATAAACATCATGTGTAAAAATGGTATATGACTAAGACAATAATCATTAGGGGTGTCCATGGGTCGGGTCGGGTCGAGTTAGAGGTATTTTTTGACCCGACCCAAGCAAAAGAGGTCGGGTCGGGTCGGGTCGAGTCACGCATTTTTTAGTTCAGACTCAACCCAACCAAACCTGTGTGAGATAGGGTTGGGTTGGGTCAGGTCGATTGGGTTATTGGGAAAAAAATCTTTTGCTTTTCTTCCTATATCTTGTGCAACATCTCTCTCCCCCACTTCAGTTCATCATCCTCGCTACACCAGCGAACACCCCCTCCCCATCAAGGATGTTGAAGGTGAAGGCCTGGTTTTTTCAATATAGGGTTTGGTGGGATGGGGAAGCTTCTCTCTCCCTTCATAAAGCTTTAACAAGCCATCACCAACATATTTTGACATTATAGGGCTATGCGATGACGTAAGATATTCATTGTAGTCACGGGTCTTGTCTTCTCCTCCAGCGGTGGTATGGTGGCATGAAATCTTTCTCTATGGTGGGAAATTTCTTCAACAGAAAGCTTCACAGAGCTTATGGGGGGGAGATGTGGTCCAGATATTCAACTAAAAATTAGGTCCTAGTTCGATGGAGTTTCATGCCCTGGTGGATGGGTTCTTCAACAGTGGGTACTAGGCATCCTCTCCCTCCGGTGACTGTCAATGTCTCCTCTAGTCTTCTGAGTTCTACTAGGATTTTTCTATGGTCTTTAGTAGATATGGGGACACAATCACAAAAGATACAGAGGAAGTGGTGTAGGTGGAGGGGTAGATGTAGGTGAGGTGTGAGTGGAGGCAGTGTGGGAGGAAAATGGGCATCGACAAGGTGAGGGTGAGGGAATTGGGTGAATCAGGAAGACGAGATGGGTGGAGGGTGAGGGAGGGAAGATCGACGTATCAGGGGTTCATTGGGTCGCTTGGGTCGGGTTGGGTAATTTTTCCCTCAACCCGTGACCCGACCCAACCCGACCATGGGTTAACCTGAAGTAACCCGATCCGGGCATATAGTTTTTTGAACCCGACCCCACCCAGTCGGGTCGGGTCAGGTTTGGACACCCCTAATAATCATATGCATGATATAAGAAATATGTATATTTAATGAAATGTTCAATTAATGATGATCATAAATAAAAAGGGGTAGTATACATACACCACACACAAGGAATAATTTATGAATAAGACATATCTCACAGAAGTAAAAGTGAAATGAGAAACCCCTTACCTTATGTCTGAAAGCATTCTGCACGTGTACTTAATATCATGGATAATCAAATTATACTAATTAATTACTTAATTAATAACCTTTTATACATGTATTTTATTTATTATAATTTTATTAAGTTCATATATGGCCTTTTTTATGAGTTATAAGATTCAATTTTTTTGTTCTGAGAGTGTTTATTTTCTTGGTTTTTCTTCATCAGTTCGCTTATATACAAGTATGGAAGTTCATATAAAATGGGAATAGTTATCCAGAATTGAAATTATATGTTATTAATGAACTTAAAAAGTTTTAAATGATATTATATGTCATTTTTTATATGGTATTATAATGATTCATTAGATAAAACATCAATTAAAATGATTAAATTTATTTTGATGGTTCTTAGGACCATTGTGAACTTATATCATTTTATTTAATATCATGTTTATATATTGGTTCTAGAAAATTATATAACTTATAATATGTATAATAATATCTTATTTAACCATAATAATGGTTTTATGACCAGATTTTAAGGGGGCAATGGAAAATGAAAATGCATCGTCTACGGTGGCAGTAAATCGACACATCACGGGCGATGTTTTCATTTTTAGAATAAAAGGGAGAGGAGAAGTGGTTTGATGATGGATATTCCATTAACATAATAAAATTACAGTATATATAATATAATAGAGTTATCATTCATGTTTTTATATATGAGGTAAGTATAGGATAAGAAAATAAAATAAATTAAAAGAAATTAAAAGAGAACAAAAGAGGATTTTGCCTCTTGTATAGCGTCTCCTTGAGAACCTCTTTAAGGCACTCGGGATTGGTATTTTGGTGAGACCAGAAAGACTAGGATGTGGGTAAGTGGTTTGGGTGAGGAATAAGGCACAATATAAGAAAACTTCAAGTCTTATAAGGTGTGAGGAGAAGGGGTGGTATTTATAGTGGAGGAGAGAGGTGTTTTTTTATTATTCTATTCATTTTATTATTATTTTGGATCAAGACTATCAATAGTGATAATTATTATGAAAAATTAAAGTAACTATTTCATGTTAGTTTGAACTAATGGTGCTTACATCATCCATACATCAGTCATGACTCGATAATTCATGTATTTAGCCAATACTGTAAATTCTCGTATTTCATTATTCACCAAAAATTTAACTATTTTAGAAAAATCACAAAAATTCACCCTAACCATTTTTTGATGTGTAAATTTTAAAAATGGAATCCATTTTTTAAAAATAATTTTCTAAATATGAGAAATTTAATTTTTAATTAAAATCATCATTTATTTGAAAAATACCGATTTTAAAATTATAACCGATTTTATGACACTTTGAAAAATTAATTAAGGTCTCATAAAATTATCATATAATCATAAGACAAAAAAATATTAATTTTTGAATCTATTTTATGAAAATAAATTTTATTTTAAATCATTATATTAATTATAAAATTGTAAATAAATATTTACGTTTCACAAAAATACCAACACTTAATTTATCATTTTTAAAACATTTATTTACTTATTCCATGATATAAATATATAATATTTTCATTTATAAGATACCTAAATTTTATTTATACTTTAATAGGTGGGTTTATTATTCTAATGGTCACATTACTATTCCCAACAATCACATTAATATTCCTACGGTCATGTTAATATTTAATAGTATATCACAATTCGTTTAAGCTCAGTGTTGCATGAAACATAATATATTGAGTAAATTTAATTAATTTAAGAAGACGTGTATCATAAATCTTGGGATGTTATAATTTTAATGTTCTGTATTTTGGGGTTAAGATGAAAATTCCATGAGAATTTGAACTTTTCATTTGGTGGATGAGACAGATCTTAAATTGAGCCTCAGAATGTAAATATAAGTGTTGGAACACATAAAGCTGTTGTTTTTAGATGTTTTTTAAGGATTTATAGGTTTCTTGGGAGTTTGGATGAGTTTTGGGGGCATCGGTCACCAAAAAATCTGTTTTGGGAGAAACGGAAAAAGGCGCATGGTTAGTACTAACCATGAAACCCAAACCACATGGCATGTTTTCTATAGGGACATGATTTGTTGAAACTATGTGACCCCCTAAGAGAAACTATGAATCCTGGTGCAAGGGCTTGGAGGGTGTCACATAGTTTTTCAAACCGTGCACCCAAGGTCTCATGCTCTTGTGGGGGATATGTAATAAATTGCAGAGGTGGGCACACGGGCAGTGTACAGTTTGGTAAATCATGCACCTAACCTACATGGTTAGTACCACTTAGGTAGTGGCACCACACTTTTGGTGCACAATTATCCAAACTATGTAGCCAAACCATGTGTCTCATTAAAGGGATGGAAATTAACTTTTTGTCCCTAGCTCCTATCCCCCCCCCTCTTTTCTCCCTCATTTCTCCCATGTCTAGCAACTACTCATGCTCCCCCTTTAGATTCCTATAGGATTTGATGATCCTGCTACATCTGACCTCTAATTCAAGTTCCATTCATCATTTTGGATGTGTATCAGTAAGTCTATGAATCCTCTTTCTTTCATTCTCTATTTTTCTTGACGTATTGGATGTTATTTCTATACGATCTCATTAACCCTATTTTCAGGGTGTTTGTTAAATATTATGATTTCTCTTGTTTTGGATCAAATCAAATACTGGTAATGGATGAGTGGACCATCCTAATCATGAGGTGGGTTTTTTTTAAAAAAAAGTAGGAGGTAATTCCTTCTTTTTATTTTTATTAAACTAGTAAACACCTCTTTCAACTGGGTAGAGAGAACCCATAACAAAGCCCATAAGCCCGATGGACATCAAAGACCAAGTTAACTGGCCTAGAGGCCCATGACCCGAATTATTACACTAACCTTTATGTGTCATTTTTTTATCACATGTGACACCTATTGACATTACCAGTAGCCCAACCCTTTGTCAGCCTCAACAGCACCTTGTGCTCATTGGCATCCCGATGAGCCCCACCCCCCAGCATCATCAGCCCAAACCCCATAATTGATGCCCTTAGACACCCTTAAAATAGTTAGAGGTCAATAGCCTCAACTCAAACCACCTCTTTAGGTGATTTTGATTACATGTTTTGTACCATTCTTGGTTAATGATTAAACCACCCTTTGGGTGTGTTCTTTAAATTCCTTAGAATGATTATAAATACCTTAAGAAATTTAGATGTTTTAGATAAACCCCATGGACCTTGATCATGTGTGGAATTATTGAAAATTATGAGGGAGTGATCTTATCGAATTAGTTTTTAGTTGATTAAAATGGTACAACAACCAAACTTCCATTTTCTAATAAAATCACCTTTGAGATGAAGTTTCCCAGTCAGGATTCAAGTATCACTGAGAGGGAGAGGGGTGAATCAGTGATATATTTTTCTTTTATGTTTCCTTAATTATGAAACAAAATTCATATCCTATTAAAAAAATCCCCACTGGACATAATTCAAACACACATCCATAATAACACAATAATTTATAAGGTTCATGACTCAACAAGAGTATCTACATCCTTGGTATGGTTGGAAACAATTCAATACCACACGATCCATTAGAAAACAATCATTTTTTTGTGGATTAAAACGTGTAGGATATTCCATTACACTCATGTAACACTATAAAAATCTAATAGTGTGTGTTATTCTTCTAGAAAAAAATGATGTAATACAATTTTATGATGCTTATTAATCAACTTTCATAAATTTTATCTTTCAAAACAATTCATCACTTTCTTACCTAGAAGCTGGTAAGAAATTCCTGGATTTTGTAATGATACTTATTCCAATAACTCAGTCTGATTTCCAAGTTTTTAAAGACCTGATTTGATTCTCTTTTAAAGCTCTTACCACTTAAATCATATATCCAAAACTGATGTTCATGAAGCTCCCTCGTGAAGCTCACAACCTTTGCAAAGAAAACCACCTTTGCAGAACAAAATTCCTTTGCAATGCTCACTAAGTCAATGTGAAATATCCCATCATCACAAATCATCCATTACTTAAAAGCATTGGAATCAGTTAAGACATTAGTGGTCTTTTCATGATTTACAATCTTGCATAGAAATCCAACTTTGCGGAGCTTCTCTACCTCTGTGAAATCAGAGAAATTCTGTATTTTCTCTTATTATTTTCATCTAAAATGAAGCGGGGGGTCACCTCATATTTATAGGCTCGCCTGTTTGTGATGCTCCACCACCTACAACACATTTTTCGGATCACTCAAAAATATCTTCACGATGATCCTCCATTCGCGATGCTCCTTTGATATTTTTCATTGTCACAGAGATCATCGTCAAACCATCGCGTGCTCATGATGCTCCACTTCTCGTAATTGTAGAGATTAACATCACCATTCGTAATGCTCCACATCTTCACGAATCTCATCCTAGCCTCCGCAAAACCCATTCCTTTACAATTTTTATGAAGATTAATTCCTAGAAAACAACCTTTCATGATGATAGCCTCTTCCTCCAGATTTTTCACCCCCAAAATTTTGAAAACACTGGGAAATGATGCCACCTTAAAAATATGTTTCAGTATTACCAACCATACTGATTCACAATCATCTGGATTTTCTAGAAAACATAAATTGATAAATCATTAAATCTTCAACCATCTTCTTACCAAAATTCACTCCATTCCAAAATCACTTAATTTCTTTCATCACAAACCCCATCTGTCATGATATTTAAACTTTGATTAATCACCTTTAGCATCATCATATTTACTGAGGAAATTATTTTAACTTCCATGTCTTCTAGTAAAATCTTTACTTCCTAATCAAATAGAATTTCTTAAGAAATGTGAGTCTGATTTCCTGAATATTATGGTTAGTATGATCATCCACTTTTACAAAGTGAGGTGATTTCTTTTCTTCTCAAACTTCCTTGACAACAAAAGAAAATACATAAATATGATAATATTCCTTATCATCTTGGTCCTAACATGAGATGCACTATCTTATCTATTTAATCAAATGAGATTCTTGAAGTGTGTTTGACTCGTGTTATGCCATGGGTTCTTCCCATGAACTTCTTATTTATAAATGAAATAGATCATTTTGCTTAGTTGAATTGGTAATGAAATGAATGTATTCCTTTACCTCGTTTTATATTATGGAAAGTATGATCTCATGAACTATTTATGACTAATAAATTTAATGCATTAATGAAGGTCCACTATGCCTTAAGCGATGTTGGGTTCCTCTTTATGAAACACCTAGGATAAGGGATCATAGGGAAAGTGGGATTACCATATACTAGATTATTATAGAGGGACCTCAGGTGGGGTTATGGACATGATGTTTCAAACCCCCTTGGCCGAGTACATTGGACATGGTGATTCACATCTCTTGGGTTATTGGGCATGACGTTCCATGCCCCCTTGATTAGGATGTTGAGCATGGCCCCTTTCATTATTAATTTTGATACTCGGCATGTCGTCCTACATTATTCATGACACTAGGGCATGGTGCCACTTATTACTCTATGTGACTCTCAGGACTATACATGAACACTTGAGTTACGCCTCAGGTCTTGTCTAGTACTATGTGTGTGTGTGTGTGTACATATATATGTTTCTACATATATAGTGTGTGTGTATACATACATGCACACTCATTCTTATACTAATATATTATTATTGTGTGGACACCTAGGCACTAAGACATAGGTCCTCATCGGTGCATGTATATCTTTATAAAAATACTCCCTTACATACTTATATATACATGATGGCATGCTCAAAGACATTATGGCATGGGACGAAGTAGGTATGGTCAATCATGTGTCCTTGAGGAACCTGAGTCTAACTTGGTTGCATTTATATTTACTGCACTGCCTTACTTTTTATATATCTATACACTGATTTATTTTATATTCATGGATAGGATTGCATTAAACATCATTTTTGGTGGTCTACTCAGTTTATCTCACACCCTATTAGGGTCTCCATTGCACTGGGGTACCCGAACAGACCTCATGGTTGCAAGTTCTGGATAATCGATAGTGTTATGTGTTGTTACGCTTGTACATGGGATATTAGGAACACAGGACTGAGTCGGAGCTCAAGATTCTCATGAAGATAGCCCTTGGGGATTTTTTCTTCTCTTTATATATTGTTTATTTTTTACCCATTGTATGTTTATTTTTTGTAAATTATATCATGTTCATGCATGACTCATTTATTCATTTATTATTATCACTTATTTTATCTTTTTTCTTATGTTGTTGTTCATTTATTTATGCTTTCATTGTATTTACTACTGATTCAGAGGGTATAGTCTCTTTATTGTACCACCTTTAGACCATCACTGCTAGTCAGTAGCCTATGGTGTATGGGGAGGCGTGCTTGAAGTCCAATGGCCAACTGGCTCGGGGCACCATTCTAAGTGGCTCCTGGGTTAGGATGTTACATCGCTACCTGTAGGATCTTCTTGACACTGGGCTTAAGGATCGATCCAAACCTCATCAAAATCCCACACAGACCCCCTTGTAATCCCCATGCCAATCCATAGTTCTCATGACCCACTATAGGTCTTATATAACATCACTCTTGGAGGAGATATCGACTCAACACTCTAAAGAAAACCCTCTCTATTATACCCCTTATAGACCCATAGGACTCATTTCGTCCATGGCATACACCAACTCTCAATCCACCCTCAAGAGAGTGCTCCTCAAATAGCATGAGGCATACGACTACCTCACCCATTCCACTAGGCCCAAGCTGTAGGTTCTGGGCATAGTGGAAGTGCATGGATGGGTGTACCCAACTTTAATTTTACCGTTAATAATGATCAATCTGAGATCTATCATGATAATAAAATGTTGGATCTTTGAAATAGAATGAAGAAAGAAACCCATGGACTTTAGGTAGGCTCCACCTAATGCCACTGAGAAAGAGACCTAGAGAGTCACACACTAAGTGCATCCAAGTATCTCAGTTAAATATTCATTTAATAGGTTGAATAAATATTATTCCCAATTGCGGTTTAATAATTATTCAAGGATGCCTGGTCGCATTTATTTCTACACTAGTTATTCGAGAGAATATATTATGGGAGAAATAATATATTTATTAGTGAGTAATGTAGTGATATTAATTTAAGAAATAAATAGTCATTATTCATGGTCTAATAAATGTGGTAGAGAAAATAAAGAAAATGGAAAAACAAAAGTACACGTCGTATTTATTAATATACATGTGTAGTTTTTTGGGGATTTGTGAGAAATAATATTATTTATTTAATTAAATAATATTAGGTGTAATTCACTGGATGCATGTCAAGTGATAATAATAGTCGACTGTTATTATTAGACATGGGGTATTACTAAGAATTAAATGAAATGAATAAATGCTTTTGACTCCCACTTGGACTAGAGCCAACATCTAACAACCTTTAACCTGCTAGCTCTCACATGATATTCATGCTTCTAATGAGAGAGGTCTTTAGTCGTGGGTTCTGCCATGTTCTCTTCCATGGACACTCTACTCACTACAACTTCACCCCTTTGATAGAAATACTTCAAGAGGTGATACTTTCAGAGAATGTTCTTTGTCTGTTGATGTGACCTTGGTTATTTTACAAAGCTACTATTGTAGCATTATCATAATACAATTTGATATGATCTTTATTGGTAAGCACCACATCAATCTCCTAGAAAAATTTCTGAATCCAGAAGTCTTCCTTGGATACATCATAAGCCGCTATATATTCGGACTCTGCTGTAGAATTGGCGAAAACTAGATGCTTTGAAATCTTCCAGCTCACAGCTCCTCTGTTGAGACAGAAAACATATCCATATTGGGACTTCAGATCGTTCTGATCTATCTGAAAACCAGCATCAGCATACCCTTTGATGACAAGCTCATCGTCTCCTCCATACACCAGGAATATATCCTTAGTTCTTCTCAGATACTTAAGGATAGTCTTAATAGCAGTCCAATTTTTTTCTCATGGATCTTCTTAATATATGCCTACCACGCTCAGTGCATAGTCAACATCAAGCCTAGTATATAACATGGCATACATGATGGATCCTATATCCAAATAGTATGGGATATTACTCATCTTATCTTTCTCTTGTTGTGTTTAAGGATACATTTTCTTAGAAATATGTAGGTCATGTGACACTAAAACCAATCCCCTCTTGGATTGTTCCATACTAAATCACTTTAGTATTTGTTCAATGCATGTACTCTGACTTAGTCCAAGCAGCCTCTTAGATCTATCACGAATGATCTTGATCCCTAGAATGTAGGCTGCTTCACCTAAGTCTTTCATGGAGAAACACTTGTTCAACCAGTCCTTAACTGACTGTAAGACTGGTACATCATTTCCAATAAGTAATATGTCGTCAACATATACTACCAGCATAACAACTGCATTCCCATTAAACCACTTATAAACACATGGATCACATTTATTCTTAATGAAACCAAATTACTTTATGGCTTCATAAAATCTAATATTCCATGTCCTGGATGCTTTCTTTAATCCATAAATGGATTTCTGCAAATTTTAAACTCATTTGGCTTCACCTGGTGTCACAAACCCTTCTAGTTGTTTCATATAGAAATCTTCTTAAAGGTTCCCATTAAGGAATGTTGTTTTGACATCCATCTGCCAAATCGTGTAGTCATGGTAAGTTGTTATGGCAAGTATGATTCTTATGGATTTAAACGTGGAAATTGGTGAGAAGGTTTCATCATATTAAATCCCTTAACATTGTCTGGATCCTTTAGCCACTAGCCTTGATTTATAGGTGCTAACTTTACCTTCCATATCCATCTTTCTCTTGAATACCCATTTGCGTCCAATAGGCTTTACATCAAATGGCTCATCGACCAGAACCCAGACTTGGTTCTGATACATGGAATCCATCTCAGAATTCATAGCTTATGGCTATCTTGCAGCTTCTGAGCTCTCTACTGCTTCCTTATAGGAGAGAGGTTCATCATTGTCCAAAAATAATGATTCATCATCCTCAGTGACTAGGAAACCAAATCTCTCTGGTTCCCTTACCTTTCTTGAGCTCCTACGTAGTACTTGTGTTTCTAGAACCTCTTCCACAGGGACCTGTGGAACTTGTTCCTATACCAACTCTTGTGTATCTTGAGCATCAACTTTGTCGAAGTCAATCTTACTCCCACTATCCTTTTTAAGGATGTGCTCTCTCTCAAGAAAGGCGGCTTATCTATGATAGTCACTTTCTTGTCTAAAGGGTTATATAGGTAATATCTTTTTGTTTCCTTGGGATATCCTATAAAAATACACCTCATGCCCCAGGGTGCTAGTTTTTTTATTGAGAAGGCCTTAACAAACACCTCACATCCCCATACACGTGTATGTGACAAAATGGGTTTCTTTACATTCTATAACTCAGAGGTAATTCCATTTTCCACCTTATTTGGTACTCGTTTTAATGTGTATGTTGCAGTTTGTAATGCATATCCCCAAAAGGATAATGGAAGATCTTCATGACTCATCATTGACCTCACTATGTCCAACAAGGTTCAGTTCCTATTTTCACTAACATCATTCCACTATGGTGTATAAGGATAAGTGAGTTGAGATAGAATCCTAGACTCTCGTTAAAGGTCAATGAACTTTTGGTTCAGATATTCTTCACCTCGATCTAATCGAAGCTTCTTTATCTTCTTACCAACCTGATTCTCTACTTCATTCTTGAATTCCTTAAATTTCTCCAAGGACTCTGACTTATAACTCATTAAGTAGATATAGCCATATCTACTCAAATAATTAGTAAAAGTAATGAAGTAAGAATATCCACCTCTAGCTTCTACTAGAAATGGTCCATATAAATCCGTGTGTACCAATCCTAGAAGCTCTGTGGCCCTTTCACCCTATCCACCGAAAGGCGGTTTGGTCATTTTCCCTTGAAAACAAGCGTGACATCTATCAAGTGGTTTTAGCTCAATAGAGTCTAAATAACCATCTTGGAAGAGCTTTGTTAAGTGCTTTTTGTTTGCATTACCAAGACGGTGATGCCATAACTGGGTGTTGTATGAGTCATGTGATTTTGTTTAGTTATCAATTTCCAACACTTGGTTTTCATAATTTAATACATACAAACTATTATTTAAATGTGTCATACCATAACATACATTATTCTTATAAAAGAAACAACCCTTATTTCCAAACTTGAAAATAAATCCATCCATATCCAAACATGGTATAGAAATTATGTTCTTCGTAACACTAGGAACATAATAACAGTTATGTAAAACTAAAATCATTCCAGTTGGAAATGAGAGATGGTAATCTTCAATGGACAATGCATCCATCCTTGCGCCATTGGCAGCTCAAAGATCCACCTCTCCTCTGGAAATATTTCTAAATATACGTAGTTTCTGCATTTGAATACAGATGTGAGCCCCACAAGCTGTATCTAATACCCAATATGTAGAAATGGAAAGATTACACTCGATAACGAATGCACATTTAGCGTCCTCACGCTTCTGGGTGCAGTTTCTCTTCCAGTGGCCTGGTTTGACACATGCAAAACACACCGCCTCCCATTCCTTTCCCTACCTATGGATCTTCCCCCTCTTGGAGGGATGGTGCTTGGGGGCTTCAGACCGTTTATAAATCCTTGGTCCCTTTGCCTCATCCTTCCTCTTTTTATTCACCATAAGGATTGAGGTTTTGTCATGCCTCATGTATTTATCTACCTGGAGAATTAAAGTTAGAAGTTTCAATAGACTCTTATCATTATTTCTTATGTTGTAGTTGACAATAAAGATAGAGAATGTCTTGGTTAGTGATGACAGGATGAGATTTGTATGCAACTCATCTGGGAACTTAATCCCTAAGATGTCTAGGCACTCAATGTAGCCAATAAGCTTGACTACATGAGGCCCAGTTGGCACAGACTCTCCAATCTTAGTTGTGAACAAAGCATTGGAGATCTCATGTCTCTCTTGTCTCTCATTCTCTTGATAAAGATCCTTAAGGTGAGACATCATATTATACGCATCCATGTTTTCATGTTGCTTCAAGAGCTCATTAGACATGGCTGATAGCATGAAAAATTGGGCATTTTTGGCATCATCCAAATGTTTCATAAAAAGAGATATTTCCTCATCACTGGAATCTTTTCTAGGTGCAACTAGAATAGGATCTTTCAGCACATACAATTCCCTCTCGTGGTGAAGGATGACGCATAAACGCCTCTGCCACTCCTGGAAATTGGTGTCGGTGAGAAGGTTTTCCATCTCGAGTATGGTTCGCAGTGATATATTTGAAGTCATTTTTTTATCGTTTCTACAAATTAATATGAGAAAATATTTAGTACATTATCATGATAAAAACTAAGATAAATAAATTAATTAATACTTATTAGTCTCTCACTATTTTATCGAAATCCAATAACCCTCACTATTGACTTCAGAATATTTGGTTGCCTAAATATTCTAGTGGAAAGGATCCATATTTCCCTTCGCATTACCCCAACTAGGGTTAGTCAAGCAACTTGAAGGGTTTTAGGTAAGCATTCAAAATTCCAACTGCATTAACTCACAGCTCCTTGATCCGCTAAGTTGACTCCCCAATACTAAAATCCTTTTATTTTGGATTTCCCCAACCTTTGCCTCTTGGTCACACCAAGTCCTATTATGGCAGTCAACCTTTTATGTTAACCAAGTCAAGACAACCCAAAAACTTGAATTAGAATTCCCCTATAATTTAAATCACCCCAACTAGGGTTGGTCAAGCACTTTGAACTATGGTTTGATTCTAACCAAGATTATGGAAGGTCATACGACTTAATATTTCATTGAGATATTTTATCCATCTACGTAAATTGTCATTTTATTATCTTTCTTACATGCTTGTTAATATTAAGTGGGAAATAATTAAGTGATTAACCATGTCTAAGATAATATTTTTGTATAAGTCGGTCTTATTTTAATTCCATATTACATGCTTGTTTAATTCATTAATTGTGTGATCGTGACAACACACCCACAATAAATAAACCATGCAACTGACAAGAATTAAAATAAATGGTATGATCATGAGCTTGTTCTATTGGTTAGTTTATCTAGCAGTTGATAAACTAACCTAAGACCTAAGGGAGAAACACCTTGAACCTTTTGGGTTTGTGTTTACAGCTTTCCACCTGTCCACCTTTGTATATCCTTAGAATTGGTTTCACCTTAGCTCCTAACTTGAGCCACCTCCACTAGCTTAGGAGCTCCATCCATTACATATGTTTTTATCTCACTCGCAGGTGAGGGGTAAAATGGGGTTTTACATAAAATAAACCTTAGGCACACATGTCCTACATATTAATGAGGAGAAGGCTCACAGGACAACAAATTTAATTTAAATAGATAAATTAAAAAAACCATCCACATACAAAGGTTTTGGTCAAGCTCATGGTCATCCATACATGCAACGATGTTTGTGCATAAATAAAACTAGAATTCAATTCTTTAATCATTCTTATTTAAGATAAATCATGCTCGAATAAATTAATTATCTTTAATTAATCAATCCTTTTATCTTAAACATTTTTCTGAATTTCCTTGAGATTCTCATTCATTGTAATTTTAAACAAATAAATTCATTTAAAATTATCTTTGTATGTAACTTGTACCTTAGAGGCAACCTGGTGAATTCCAGTTAATAACTTCCCAATGAGTAGAAATGAACATTACTCATATGTTAAATTAAACACATATATATAAAACACCTATCACATGTTGTGCATCAGCTTTATATCTGCACCATGGTACACGTCTCAAGGGTTTGTATAATATAATAATAAATTTTAATAAATCCGTGTAATTTGGATGAGTACATGACGTATAGTTCCGACTACATAGTGTGTACTATCATTCACCTTCCATCCGAAGTACACGCTCGGGGATATGGCGTGTGAGTGTACTTCAGAAATCTTCAGAGTACACGGTGTGTCCAGTGGGCCACACGCCATGTAGTATCTGCGTTACATGGTCTCCAGCTGGGCAAGCTATGTATGGGGTACACGATCCAACCCTAACCTGAATGGACTACATGTCGTGTCCTGTGGGCCACATGGCGTGTAATCCAGAAACCACGTGCCACATTTTTCTGGTCAACACACTGAGTCATTTAATACTTAGATAAAATCCAACATACTGCTTGGTTTGACGGACCAATCCCGGTGCATTGAACCTTGACTACACAGTGTGTACTACCGAATACACGTCGTGTGTTCTGGTGTTGTACATCCAGGAACCTTTGGCACCTCCGGATGAGATCCTCTATTTTATTTTAATCAAAATTAAAAGAAAAATATTGTTTCTGTAAGGTGAACAAGAAACGAAAGAGGAGGAACAGATCTCGAGATTCAGATTTGCAGAACGATTAACTTGAATTGAAACAATTAAATTATTAAATGTGTAAACCATCAAAAAAAAAAAATAATTATAATCAACGATATGACCTCTTTGATACCACTTTTAGGTTCTGGGAATAGCAGAAGTGTGTGGATGGGTGTACCCGACTTTAATTTTACCGTTAACAACGATCAATCTGAGATCTGTCACAATAATAAAACGCTGGATCTTTGGAATAGAATGAAGAACAAAAAGGAAAGAGGGAAGTCCTGGAACCATATATAGGATCATCACATGTGGATTATAATTAATTTAATTAAAAGACAAGAATTGCCTCGATGGAATTCTCTCTTTGTTGATGTTTCTGGTAACGATTCAATGTGATCTGTTATTGCACCATAGAATCCAAGTGTAGACTTCCTCTAGCGGTGATCCACATGTGCTCCACGTATCTCTGGACGTCACCGAAGGGATCTTTGGGTGCTAGCACGGAAGAGCCTTTGCTTGTGATGTCCGTCTTCGATCGCCTTGAGAGCCACTTCTAAAGCGCTCTCCTTGATCCGGTGGAGGAAGATCTCTCTCGTAACTTAAGAGTGTTCTTGGAGGAAAGGAATTATCTCTCGACTTGAGAGATTTTCTCTAGATCCATTGTGCACAACCATAAATAATGGCTAGGCTAAATGAGAATAGTGTAATTGGGATTTATAATACTTAGAATAATAAAATGAATTAATTGCCTGAAATCATTTGTCCATTTTATTTAATTCTTAGTAATACCCCATGTCTAATAATAAAAGTTGACTATTATTATCACTTGGCATGCACCCAACGAATTACTCCTAATATTATTTAATTAAATAAATAATAATATTTCTCACAAATTCCCAGAAAAACTACACGGTGTGTACTTTTGTTTTTCCATTTTCTTTATTTCCTCCACCGCATTTATTAGATATTGAATAATGAGTATTTATTTCTTAAATAAATATCACTACATTATTCTCTAATAAGGGTGTAATTTTGGCCCGACAGGCCCGACCCGAAAGCATGAGCGGCCCGGTCCGGCAAAGCCCGCGTCGGGCCAAGTCGGGCTCGGGCTGTAGGTTCATCGGGTCAGGCCTGGGTCTATCTAAGAAGGCCTGCGGCCAAGCCGGGTCAATCCGTGCGAAGCCTAGCCCGCTAGACCATGCGAAGCCCATCTGCTATAAAAAAATTAATGGGAAACTGCTGGTATAGAGATTTGATCCCCCTACCACAACTTTCAAGGCTACGCCTGGACCAACTGGTCCAGGCATTGCGCCTATTATATTATCACCAGAATTTATATATATATATATGTATATATCATTATATATTAACAAAATATAATATATAATATATATATTATATATATAATAATGTCTGTGTATATATACATATAATTATTATTATATATAATTATAATGTGTGTGCGTGTGTGTATATACAACGATATATAATTATATATATATATATATAATAATGTATATAGATAAACAAATCCATTAATAATATATATCAATTAAGTGTGGCTTTTAAAGATCCATTAATAATGTAAATATATATATAAACGATTTAATATAATATATATATAAACAAAGCTATTAATATATATATATATATATCAATGATTTAATATTATATATATATATATATATAATAACTTGTTGTATATTAATAAAAAAAATAACACACTCACCTAATGATGTTCATGCACGTCCCATAACCTCGTTAATTTTTTTAAGTATGTTGCAACTTACATATATTATATATACTATACATTTATAAATCTATTTAGAAAAAAAAATTAACTCATCCACTATAGCGCACCCCCAACCCCTAATTATTTTTTTTTACAATTTTCTCATATTACATATATATATATATATATATATATATATATATATATCAATCATTTAACATTATATATATAATAACTTATTATATATTAACAAAAAATAACACACTCACCCAATGATGTTCGCGCACATCCCCCAACCTCATTAATTTTTTTTTAATATGATGAAACTTTCATATTATATATATAAACAAATCCATTAATAATATATATATCAATGATATGATATAATATATATATATATATATATAAACAAATCCATTAATAATATATATATATATATATCTATTAATAATATATATCAATTAAGTGTGGCTTTTAAAAATCCATTAATAATAAGTGTGTGTGTGTGTGTGTCAATGATTTAATATTATATATACAATAACTTATTTTATATTAACAAAAAAATAACACACTCATCTAATGATGTTCGTGCACATCCCTCAACCTCGTTAATTTTTTTAAATATGTTGCAACTTGCATATATTATATATAAATCTATTTTGAAAAAAAAATTAACCCACCCACTGCGGTGCACCCCCCAATCCCTAATTATTTTTTTACAATTTTTTTATATTATATATATATAATAACTTATTATATATTAACAAAAAATAACTACTCACCCAATGATGTTCGTACACCCTCCAACCACATTAATTTTTTTTAAATGTGATGAAACTTACATATATTATATATACTATATATACTATATATACATATATAAATCTATTTAGAAAAAATTTAACTCACCCACTGCTTCGCACCCCCTAAGGATATAATTTCAGCCCGGCCTGAATAGTGTCGGGTCGGGCTGGGCCTGCCCTGCAAAAAAAATTAAAAATCATTTCAAAAAATGTTTTAAATTAAACAAACGCTTAAAAATACTTTTCATAAATAAGTTAAAAAATAAATGTAAAAAACGTTTTAAATAAATGATAAAAAAGCGTTTAAATAACAACGCTTTAAACCCACTACCCACTACTACGCACCCCCTATCCCTAATTAATTTTTTTTCAATTTGCACATAATATATATAAATTCATAGACATATATAAATCTATTTAGAAAAAAATAACATATCCACCCACTGTAAAATTCTAATAAAAAATGTTTTTACATAAAATATATTAAATGTTTAAAAAATATATATATGTAAAAAACATGCGTTCAAAAAATGTTTTAAATTAAATGTTTAAAAATAAATGTAAAAACATTTTAAACAAGTGTTAAAAAATAGTTTAAAAAATGTTTAAATAAAAATGTTTAAAAAAAGTTTTTAAAACAAACACTTAAATTAATTTTTTTAAAACAAACACTTAAAAAATACTTTTTACATTAAAATATGAAAAAAGTTAAATGATTTAAAAAATTACTTGTAAAAAGCATGCGTTTAAAAAAAATTAAAAAATGTTTTAAATTAATCATTTAAAAAAATGTAAAAAACATTTTAAAAAGGTGTTAAAAATGGTTTAAATAAAAACTTTTAAATAAAAAAATTTAACAAATGCTTAAAAATTATAAATAAGTTAAAAAAAAGTAAATGTAAATAAATGTTTTAAATAAATATTAAAAAAACATTTAAATAAAAAGGCTTTAAATTCACCCACTGATGCGCACCCCCCAACCCCTCATTAATTTTTTTACAATTTGCAAATAATATATATAGATTCATAATATATAAATCTATTTAGACAAAAAAACATATCCACCCACTGTAAAATGTTAACAAAAAATAAAATAAACATTTTTACAAAAAAACATGCGTTTAAAAATAAATGTTAAAAAAAATAAAATAAATGTTAAAAAATGTGTAAATAAAAACGTTTAATTTTTTTTTAAAACAAACAATTATTTTGAAAATAATAAAGGCTCACCATGGCCCGACTCGAAAAAGTCCATCCCAACCTGAAAAAATCCCAACCCGAACTGATGGTTTGGACCGGCCTGAGGTTGGGCTTGGGCCGCCTCATGGGGTTGTTCGGGTCGGGCCAACCCTGCCCAAATAGTGGCCAGCGGCCCGATTTTTTGCATGTCGGGCCGAAATTACACCCTTATTTGCTAATAAATATATTATTTTTCCCACAATATATTCTCTTGAATAACTAGTATCAAAATAAATGTGATGATACATTCTTGAATAATTATTAAACCACAATTGAGAATAATCTTTCTTCAACTTGTTAAATTAATATTTAACTGAGATATTTGGACACACTTAGTGTGTGACCCTCTAAGCCTCTTTCTCAGTGGTATTAGGCGGAGCCTACCTAAAGTCCAAGGTTAGCATCTAGTAACACGCCAAGGCACCCATAGAGAAAGAAGTTAACGCCGCAATGATGTGTCACCTCCTATGAATGCTTACTGTGTAATGTAATCTCTTTGTCTCGATATCTCGAATCAAGCGGGTTGCATGTTAGTGTCATCAACTCATGTGCTTTATTATTCTTTCTTTAACTTCCAAAAACTAAACTTGCTCATTCCTCACCATGGCCATGGATTTATTTAGGCTATATCGATTTCATCAAAGGGCCTCAAATATCAACTTATGTTGTGGAACAGAATGGACAAATCATTTCTTACATTATCTATTAATGCAGTATTACTTGTGACGTACCTAACATATCCTACCTCACTACAAACATTGTGTTGTCACAATTTTTTTCAATACATATAAGTTCACGAGTTTTAATACTCGTTAATAATAATCTTAAAGTCTAAGGACCAATACGCACGTCCGCAGATAGGAACATCCAATGACACTATGAAATGTGGATTTCCTACTGGTGGGTCTCATTCTCATAATATCCTCCTGAATGCTACCAATGTAAGAGTTAGTGTCCTAGAACCAATTGTTTTTACTTTGATTACATGGATATTTAATGTATTATTACATATTGTTCATTGTTCTGCATGACTATGATGTAATAATGTCCTAGAGTATTTGTTGCATTGATAAGTTCATGGCAGTTCCCCGCTATGATGAGAAACTTGAAATGATATAACAATATTCTTAAATATAGTTCTATGGTTGGATGACATATTATGATGGGACACATATCATGTATACCGTTAGGTGCGATTACTCGTAAGCAGATGAGACTTCCTCTCATGAAGTCCGCACTTGGTAATCTCCAAGATTGAAGATTATGAGAACAGACCCGCTAGTAGGTATTCTGCATGTTTTGGTGTCATCAGATATTTCTATCTGCGAGCGTGTGTAATGATCCTTAGACTTTAAGATTATCATTAATATGTGTCGCGACTTACACACTTTGATTTACTGACGAAAATCATCACGCAGACAGTTGGTGGGAAGTAGGGTACGTTGGGTGTGTCACGAGTGGCATGTTATTAATGGATAAGTCGAGGAAGGATTTGTCCCTTCTATTTATGGAAGTTGATATCTCTTCCCTTTGATTAAAATAGAACTGTCATGCAAAATTCCTTTCCCATGGTGTAACGAAAATTTTATTTCAGGTAGTCAAAGAATGACGTATCAAGCATAAAATTTGATGACACAATCTTGAAACCTGCTTGATGAGATATTGCAATAAAGGGATTATATTACATAGTAAGTGTTTGTATGTGGATGTTGTTGTTGCGACTTTGCGTTCTTTCTCTTGGGTGCCTTGACACATTTCTAGACAATACTCTTGGACTTTAGGTAAGCCCGCCTAATGCCAACGAGAAAGAATCCTAGAGGGTCACACACTAAGTGTTTTTTGTGGTCTCGGTTAAATTCTATTTGAATTTAATTAATGAAATAAATACTATTCTCAAGACTGTGGAATAATTTTATTCAAGTTATAATGATCGCATAAATTAAATAAAATATATTTATTTATTTTATTGAACATTTAATAAATATTTATTTACTAGTTTTTAAATAAAATATTTATTTAAGAGAATAAATTATTTATTTATTTATTTGGGTGTTTAATAAATGGAAGTGGAGTTAGAGCGGACCAAGGTCAGTCCGGTAGTAAAATAATTATTTGTGAGACAGTAAATAATTATTTAACTAGTTGGCACAAATTAAAATAACACTGATATTATTTTATGAGGTGAAATTTTATTTATAATTCTATTTTGCGCAAGTTGGCACACCATAAATAATGACGCGGTATTATTATTAAATGCATGGTTTTTCTCTAAGTTCGTGAATGTATTTAATTGTTTCTATGCAATTAAATATTGTAACTGAAATTCCATGTATATAAATAGGCAAGTATGCCTATTGTGCCAGACACCACACCACACGCCTGGTGAATTGAGAATTGTTGAGCCAAACAATTTCTCTCTTGAATCCTCTTCTCTCCCCTCTCAAGAACAAGGGACGTTCTTCAAGGTCGAAGAACAAGCAATCAAGAATGACCGACACAAGACACTCGCTTCATTGTGCTAGCACCCGGAGAACGAGAGGTGTCAATTAGAGGCCATCAGAGTATGTGTGGATCACCACTAGAGGGATTCTAGTTTGGATCCTTACAAGCGCAATGAGATAATCTAGAAGGGTCATTCCGGACGATCAACATCATCAATGAAGAAAAATACCAAAGATAAAGATATTATTTTTCTTTATGAAATTAATTAAATTAATTATAAACATGATGTGTAAGATCCTCTCTAATGTTTTGAACCTCTTTCTTCTTTATCTAAATCTTTGATTATATTCTTTGGAGACTGGCATTCATCATCGTATTGATCTCAGAATAATCATTGATCATGGTAAAAATCAAAGTTGGGTACCATCCCAACCACGCTTCCGCTGCGCCCGGAACCTTCAAGTGGTATCAGAGGGGTTATATCATAGTTTATAATTATTTAAATATTTCATTAATGAATTACGCATTTAATAATTTAGTTGTTTCAATTCAAGTTAATCATTATGTAAATATGAATCTCAAGATCTATTCCTCCTCTTTTGTTTCTCATTCACCTTACAGAAATGATCTTTTCTTTTAATTTTGATTAAAATAAAATAGAGGATCTCATCCGGAGGTGCCAAATCTTCCTAGCCGTACAACACCAGAACACACGGCATGTATTCAGCAGTACACGCCGTGTAGTCAAGATTCAATGCATCGGACCGGTCTACCAAACCAAGTCATGTATTGGAGTATTTCTAAGTCTTAAATGACTCTGTGTGTTGACCGAGAATAGGTGACACGTGGTTTCCAGATTACACATGGTGTGGCCCAATGGACACGACGTGTAGTCCCTTTGGGTTAGGGTTGGACCATGTACCTCGTACACGGCTTGCCCGGATGGAGACCGTGTAATGAGGAACTACATGGCATGTGTCCCACTGGACATGCCGTGTACTCTGAAGATTTCCAAATTATACTCACATGTCGTTTCCTTGGGCATGTACTTCGGATAGACGGTGAAAAATAATACACGCCATGTAGTTGGAATTACACGTCGTGTACTCATCCAAATTACATAGATTTATTAAAATTTATTATTATATTATACAAACCCTTGAGACGTGTACCATCGTGCGGGCATAAAGTTGAGGCACAACACGTGATAGGTGTTTTATATATATGTGTTTAATTTAACATCTGTGTAATATTCATGTCTAATCATTGGGTAGTTATGAATAGGAATTCACTGGGTTTCTTCCAAGGTAAAAGTTACGTAAAAAGATAATTTTAAATGAATTTATTTGTTTAAAATTATAATGGATTAGAATCTCAAGGAAATTCAGAAAAGGGTTTAAGATAAAAGGATTGATTAATTAAAGATGATAATTAATTGATTCGAGTGTGATTTATCTTAAACAAGAATGATTAAAGAATTGATTGCTAGTTTTATTTATGCGTAAATATTGTTGTATGTATGGATGATCATGAGCTAGACCAAGACCTTTGTATGTGGATGATTTCTTTTAATTTATTTATTTGAATTAAATTTTTTGGCCTACTATCCTTCTCCTTATTAATATGTAGGGCCTATGTTCCCAATGTTTCTTTTATGTAAAACCCATTTTTACCCCTCACCTACATGTTAGTTAAAAAAAGGCATATGTAATGGATGGAACTCCCGAGATAGTGGAGGCAGTTCAAGCTGGAGCCGAGATGAAACCAATCTCAGGAGATACAGAGGTGGACATGTGGAAGTTGTAATCACGAACCCAAAAGGTTTAAGGTGTTTCTCCTCTAGGTCAGGGTTATTTTATCAACCGCTAGATAAACTAACCATTATAAAAGCTCGTGATCATGCCATTTACTTTATTTTATTTCTGTCAGTTGCATGGTTTATCATTATGGATGTGTTGTCACGATCACATAATTAATGAATTAAACAAGCATACAAGATGGAACTAAAATAAACTAGACTTATGCGTAAATATTATCAAGACATGGTTAATCACTTAAGCAAGTTCTACTTAATATTAACAAGAATGTGATAATGATAATAAGAAATTCATGCATAAGAGATAAAAAATCCCTCAAATAAAATATTAAGTCAAAACAAGCCTTTCGTTACTTGATTAAGGGAAAAACTCAATAAAACTATGTGTTTAACCAACCCTTGTTGGGACACTTACTTTTATACAAGAAGCCCTTATGAAAGGTTTCGGGTTGACTTAACCATATTACATCAAGAGAAGTAGCTCTTGTTATACTTGGTGTAATATTGGAGGCAAGAGTTGAGGAAATCCAAAGTCATGATTTTGGGATTGGGGAGTCCACTCAACATATCAAGGAGTTGTAAGCCTACAGTTGGAAAAGACATGCCTACCTAAATACCTTCCAATAGCTTGACCAACCCTTGTTGGGGTTATGCAAAGTGGAATATGGATCCTTGCCACTAGAATGTCATGGAAACTGGACATTCTGAGTTCAATGGTGAGGGCTATTGGGACTTGATAAAACAGTGGGAGACTTAATAAAATTTATCATTTCTTATAAAATGTAATCAAGAAAGTACTAATGATCTGCTCTTTTAATTATAGAATAAAAATGACAAACTCACCAACCACACTATCCCTACGATCAATACTGGATAAAGAAAACATTTTCACTGACAGTAACTTCTAGGAATGGTTTAGACGCCTTCGGGTTATCCTATGCCATGAATGGAAGTCTTACGTGTTGGAGTCAGCATTACCTGATCCGCTTGCCAAAGAGGCGAGTGATGAGGATTTCCTGGTCTATGAGAAACATATGAATGATGCGGTCGATGTTTAATGTTTGATGCTATCATCAATGTCTAGTGAGCTCATGAAGTCTCGTGAAAACATGGATGCTTATAGCATGCTTGAGCACCTATGTGGTATTTACCAGGAGAGAGCAAGACAGGAAAGGTTTGAGATATCTAAGGCACTCTTTCAGAGTAATCTTGGAGAAGGTGCCCCAGCTAGGCCTCATGCAGTCAAGCTCATTGTCTACATTGAGCACCTAGAGGTTCTAGGGTTTAAACTCCCTGAAGAACTAGGCATTGATCTCATCCTCGCATCACTCCCTCAGATCTTCTCTAACTTTGTTGTCAATTTCAATATGAACAACATTAAGAAGTGTCTATCTGATCTTCTTATCCTTATTCTCCAAGTGGAAAAAGATATGAAGCGCGAAAATCCTTCTGTCCTTATAGTGAATAAGAGAAATGGGAAGGTAAAGATATTTAAGCCCAAAGCTTCTTCATGGCCTTCCAAGAAAAGGAATATCAAAGGGGAGGCAAGGGGACAGGAGGTTGTTTGTTTCGCATGTGGCAAGAAGGGCCACTGGAAGAAGAATTGCACCCAGACTAAGAAGCAAGGGGAAGCTTTAGGTGCGTTTGTTATTAAATATAATATATATGTTTCTACAAATTGGGTATTAGATATAGCTTGTGGTGCTCACACATGTATCCAAATATAGGAACCAAGTAGATTCAGGAAGATTGATCGAGGGGAGGTAGATCTACGAGCAGCCAACGGAGCTAGACTTGCTGTTGTAGTTGTCGGGGACTACCACCTCACGTTGCCAACTGGGATGATCTTGGTGTTAAAGGGTTGTTATTATGTGCCTTCTGTTACTAAAAACATTATTTTTGTATCCATATTAGATACAAATGGATTTGTTTTCAAGTTTAAAAATGAATTTTGCTTCTTTTAAAAAGATAACATTTTTTATGGTAGGGTACATTTATACAATGGACTTTATGTGTTGAATTACACAAACCAAGTAATGGAAATCGATAACAAAGATAATTCACATGACTCATACCACACCCAATTTTGGCATCACCAACTAGGTCATGTAAATGAGAAATTCTTGACAAAGTTACATCAAGATGGATATTTAGATTCTTTAGAACTAAAACCACTCGGTGTATGTCATGCATGTTTACAAGGCAAAATGACCAAATCCCCATTTAGTGGGAAAGGTGAAAGGGATAAAGAACTTCTTGAATTGGTTCATACTGATGTGTGTGGACCATTTCTAGTTGAAGTAAGGGGAGGGTACTCATACTTTATAACTTTTACTGATGATTTTAGTAGATATGGATATATCTACTTAATGAGGTATAAGTCAGATTATTTTGATAAGTTCAAAGAATACAAGAATGAAGTTGAGAACCAGCTTGGTAAGAAGATTAAGAAACTCCACTCAGACTGAGGTAGAGAATATCTTAAACAAGACTTCATTGATTAATTACAGGAGTTTGGGATCCTATCCCAACTCACTCCTCCAAACACGCCCCAGTGGAATGGTGTGAGCGAAAGGAGAAACCGCACCCTGTTGGACATGGTGAGATCAATGATGAGTCATGTGATTCTTCCATTATCCTTTTGGGGATATTCGTTATAAACAGCGGCACACATACTAAACCAAGTACCAACTAAATCGATAAATGGTATTCCATACAAGTTCTGGAGTGGAAGAAAATCCATGTTATCGAATTTACATGTGTGGGGTAGCGAAGCGTTTGTTAAGGCCTCTTCAAGTAACAAACTCGCACCCCGAGGCACAAAGTGTACCTTTATAGGATACCCCCAAGGAAACAAGGGGATATTACCTATACAACCCCTTAGAAAAAAAGGTTATAGTGGAAAGACATGCCATATTCCTTGAGAGGGAGCACATCTCTAAAAGAGATAGTGGGAGCGAGATAGAATTCAATGAATTTTAGGCTCAAGGTACACAAGAGTTGGTATAGGAATGTATTCCACAAAGCCCCGTGGAAGAAGAATCTGTTTCAGAGACACAAGTACTGCATAGGAGTACAAGAGAGGTTAGAGAACTGGAATGGTACGGTTTTCTAGTTATTGAGGATGGTGACTCCTTATTAGTTGATAATAATGATCCTCTAACCTATAAGGAAGCATTAAGTGGAATAGACGTTGCCAAGTGGCAAGAAGCCATGAATTCTGAAATGGATTCCATGTACCAAAACCAAGTCTGGATTTTGGAAGATCCTCGAGTTGATGTAAATCCTGTTGGTTAAAAATGGGTATTCAAGAAGAAACTGGACATGGAAGGACAAATCAGTACCTATAAGGCACGACTGGTTACAAAAGGTTTTAAACAGTGTCAATGAATTGACTATGATGAAACCTTCTCACCAGTTGCAATGTTGAAATCCATCAGAATTCTACTTTCCATTACATCTTACCATGACTATGAGATTTGGAAAATGGATTTCAAAATAGCATTCCTTAATGGGAACCTTCAGAAAGATGTCTACATGACACAACCTGAAGGGTTTGTGACTTCAAAGGATGCCAATAAGGTATGCAAGTTGTTGAAATCCATTTATGGATTAAAGCAAGCATCCAGGTCATGGAACATTCATTTTGATGAAGCCATAAAAGAATTTGGTTTTATCAAGAATGAATGTGAGCCTTGTGTATACAAACGGTTTAGTGGGAGTGCAGTCGTTTTCCTAATAGTATATGTTGATGACATATTACTTATTGAAAATGAGATACCAGTCTTACAGTCAATTAAGGCATTGTTGAATTAATGCTTCTCCATGAAATACTTGGGTGAGGCAGCGTATATTTTTGGGATCAAGATACATCATGATAGATCCAAGAGATTGTTGGGCCTGAGTCAAAGTACATACATTGATAAGACGCTGAAGAGATTCAGTATGGAACAATCCAAGAGGGGATTGTTTTCAGCGTCACATGGCATTCATATTTCCAAGAAAATGTGTCCTCAGACACATGAGGAAAGAAAGATAATGGCAAGGACTTCATACGCATCAGCGATTGGGTCAGTCATGTATGTCATGATATGTACTAGGCTGGATGTCACCTACGCATTGAGTGTGGTAGGTAGAAATCAAGCTGACCCAGGTGACCGCCATTGGATGGCAGTCAAGACTATCCTAAAGTATCTGAGGTGTACTAAGGATATGTTCCTAGTTTATGGAGGAGATGAGGAACTAGTCATCAGAGGATATTCATATTCTAGTTTCCAGACTGATCAAGATGACATGAAGTCACAAACGGGATACATCTTCACTTTGAATGGAGGTGTAGTGAGCTGGAAGAGCTCAAAGCAGAGTGTGGTCGCAGATTCTACAGCAGATTCTGAGTATATCGCAGCTTCTGAGGCAGCTAAAGAAGCAGTTTGGATGCGAAGCTTCGTCTAGGAGCTAGATGTGATACCTAGAAATAAATATCCCATCACATTGTACTGTGATAATACTGCAGTAGTGTCTCTCGCAAAAGATCCAAGGTCACATCAGCGGATTAAGCACATACTTCGAAAGTATTATCTCTTGAGGGATTTTTCTCAGAGTGGTGAAGTTGCAGTGAGCAGTATTTATACAGAAGAAAACATGGTGGACCCCTTGACTAAAGCCTTGACTCAGCAGAAACATGATCATCATGTGAGGTCTAGCGGACTGAAAGTCGTAGGCAGTTGGCTCTAGTTCAAGTGGGAGTTTGTAAGAGTTGGTGTCCTAGAACCAACTGGTTTTACTTTGATTACATGGATATTTGATGTATTATTACATATTGTTCATTGTTCTGCATGACTATGATGTAATAATGTCCTAGAGTATTTGTTGCATTGATAAGGTCATGACAATTCCCCGCTACGATGAAAACCTTGAAATGTTGTAACAATATTCTTAAATATAGTTATGTGGTTGGATGACATACCATGATGGGACACATAGCGTGCAGACCGTCAGGTGCGAGTACTCGTAAGCAGATGAGACTTCCTCTCATAAAGTCCGCACTTGGTAATCTCCAATATAGAAGATTATGAGAACAAACCCACTAGTAGGAATTCCACATGTTTTGGTGTCATCAGATATTTCTATTTGCGAGCATGTGTAATGATCCTTAGACTTTAAGATTATTATTAATACGTGTCACGACTTACGCACTTTGATTTACCGACAAAAACCGTCATACAGACAGTTGGTGGGAAGTAGGGTATGTTGGGTGCGTCATGAGTGGCATGTTATTAATGGATAAGTCGAGAAAGGATTTGTCCCTTCCATTTATAGAAATTTATATCTCGGCCCTTTGATTGAAATAAAACCGTCGCACGAAATTCCATGGCCATGGTGTAACGACGAGTTTATTTCAGGTAGTCAAAGAACGACGTATCAAGCATAAAAGTTGATGACACAATCATGAAACCTGTTTGATGAGATATTGTGACAAAGAGATTATATTACACAGTGAGTGTTCATATGTGGATGTCGTTGTTGCGACTTTGCGTTCTTTCTCTTGGGTGCCTTGACCCGTTGTTAGACAGTACTCTTGGACTTTAGGCAAGTCTGTCTAATGCCAACGAGAAAGAATCATAAAGGGTCACACACTAAGTGTTTTTGGTGGTCTTGGTTAAATTCTATTTGAATTTAATTAATGAAATAAATATTATTCTCAAGACCGTGGAATAATTTTATTCAAGTTATAATGATCGCATAAATTAAATAAAATATATTTATTTATTTTATTGAACATTTAATAAATATTTATTTACTAGTTTGTAAATAAAATATTTATTTAAGAGAATAAATTATTTATTTATTTATTCGGGCGTTCAATAAATGGAAGTGAAGTTTAAGCGGACCAAGGTCGGTCCAGTAGTAAAATAATTATTTGCAAGACGGTAAATAATTATTTAACTAATTGGCGCAAATTAAAATAACACTGTTATTATTTTATGACGCGGAATTTTATTTATAATTCCGTTTTGCGCAAGTTGGCGCACCATAAATAATGA
Organism: Viscum album; assembly: GCA_963277665.1. Taxonomy (NCBI): domain Eukaryota; kingdom Viridiplantae; phylum Streptophyta; class Magnoliopsida; order Santalales; family Viscaceae; genus Viscum; species Viscum album. The sequence goes on along the minus strand of OY728131.1, from coordinate 2,094,268,003 downwards.
CGTGATATTATTATTAAATGCATGAGTTTTCTCTAAGTTCATGAATGTATTTAATTGTTACTATGCAATTAAATATTGTAACTGAAATTCCATGTATATAAATAGGCAAGTACACCTATTGTGTCAGACACCACACCACACACCTGGTGAATTGAGAATTATTGAGCCAAACAATTTCTCTCTCGAATCCTCTTCTCTCCCCTCTCAAGAATGAAAGACGTTCTTCAAGGCCAAAGAACAAGCGATCAAGAACAACTGACACAAGACACTCACTTCGCCGCACTAGCACCCAGAGAATGAGCAATGTCGATCGGAGGCCATCGGAGCACGTGTGGATCACCGCTAGAGGGATTCTATTTTGGATCCTTACAAGCGCAACGAGGTAATCTCGAAGGGTCATTCCAAACGATCAACATCATCAATAAAGAAAAATACCAAAGATACATGTATTATTTTTCTTTATGAAATTAATTAAATTAATTATAAACATGATGTGGAATATCATCTCTATGGTTTCAGGCCTCTTTCTTCTTTATCTAAATATTTGATTATATTTTGTGGAGACTGGCATTTATCGTCGTATTGATCCCGGAATAGTCATTGATCATGGTAAAAATCAAAGTTGGGTCTCGTCCCAACCACGCTTCTGCTGCGCCCGGAACCTTCAACCAAGGGCGCACACCATGAGAAGGTGCCTCAAAGTTTCATGAGTCCTCACCCCTAATGGCTTGTATTATTTGTGTCCCTCAAATAACATCATCTGACCATAGAACATATATTCAAGAATAGTGTTATGACACTTCTGGGTTCTCGTCATAGCAGAGATCTGTTATGTCCCTTTAGTGCAACAACTATCCTTAGGACATTATCGCATACATTGTCATGCAGAAGAACAATCAAGACGTGATAAGGTATTTATTAATATTCAAATCTATGAAAACAATTTTATCATAAAGTACAAAGTAGTTGGTTCTAGGCCACCAACTCCAACACAAGCCACCCATACCAACCATAGAAAACCAACTTAGGCTACACATGTCTCATATCGCATCCTAAGACCTGCCCAATGTCTCTCATCAACTCAACCAACACTTTTACCCCTTGGTGGCATGGTCGTCAGGCGATTCCAAGCCACCCGAGTGTTGAGGAGCACTTATTCTAACTCAAGGTGGGGGGGGGGGGTGCTCAACACCACGCTCTCTCTTTATCTAGCGTGCTCTCAGTCCCTATCCCTATACCTGGTCCCATGCAACATGCATGCAGACAAACAATCATGCATAAAAAACACATGACTTTATCTTATAGGGACCACTTACTTCGAACATGGATTTAATATCCTCACGTTGCTCTGCACAACCTCGACCAAGCTCTCTCATGCCTCATCCAAGCTCGTATAGCCATCTGAGCTCTTGTCTCATGCCACAACATCAAAATAATTAATTATTCAATTTTATTCAAAGAGGCATATTCACCAACAAACTCACCAAGTAGCGTTCACTCGCAGAAACCTCGCGTAATGGCACACTGACCACCTGTGACATGCTCCTGACACACTCATTAACAAAATCTATAACACCCGATTAATTGCCAATTTCATCTAATTTAATAAAAAACCCTGAATAAATTAGGGCAGCGACTTTCCCTAACCAAAATGATGAAATACAGCGTGCAATCATCCCCTCGAGACCTTCTCTTGTCAAGTCGAGCAAAAGCCTCATCGAATCGGGATGATTTCACCATACTCCAGTGAAATCATCATGAAAACCCTAGCTCAAATTTTTTCAAAACCAGATGGCGGTCAAAGGGGAACAAATGAAAGAAGGGAGGAGGCGAAATGTATCCAGAATCACTACAGGACCACCACCAAAATCATTCCTCGCCATAAGGGTTCGAAGGTAGGAAGAGGGTGGGGGAGAGCCGACTGAATCATCTCTCTCTCAATGCCCTTTTCCCCTAAAATCTCGGGGGGGGGGGGGGTGACCCCAAAAAGACGAGTTTTCCCCTGTTAAAAAAGTAGACTCGGGCCTTAGTCGTGATACGACCAGTGGAGTTGCGGTGCGACGCACCCCCTTGCTTGATAATGTTGCGGCATGACCAAGGGGGGGTGTGGCATGAACACCCAGGAAAAGGGCCCAGCCCTCGGTTTGCCTCCACTGTGGCGCGACCTCTCAGGGTTGCGACACGTCACCCCCCACAACAGAACCACTTTCAAGGCCTTCAGCCTTCGCGATGCGACCTTCATGCCCCTCGTGACATGGTTTGTTGTTGTAGAAGCATCTTTATAAGGCATCTGGGCCTCAATCCACGCCAAAAACATCTTTTTAAGATGTTTCAATGCTTCGATTCTCGATCTGAATCTCAATTCATGAAACGACCTCTGATCCAAGCCAAAAAAACATATTTCCTCTTAATTTCACAACTCGTAACAACGCGGGTCATTACATAGTTCTCAAATGCATTAGGTAATATTTCATCTCTAAATATACCATGTATATGGCGTGATTATGATATTGTGATATTAATGGGTAGCCTTGTCGTAGCCATTACGACATCATGACTTGGGTGGGTAAATGTGTCATGGGATGTTTGTTGACCACATGTTTATGATGTTCTAATTATTATGCATTACTTATGCATCGTGCATTTCATATGTATTGTGATCCTTACCATGTTTTATGATTACAACATGCTTTGTGCCATGTTACATGGAGGTACCTTCCTCGACACACTATTATGGTCATTGTTACCCATACTGAGCTATTTAGCCTACCAATTCATTTTCATGTAAAATCCTTATAAGAGCATATTGCATAAGATAAACTATTTATGAGTTCATGGATATATCGAGAAATGTTTTCAATAATTATTGATGTATTACTTCTCATGTGATATGTCTTAGTTCTCATATACACTAAGCTCGGTGATTATGAGAATCGTTTGTATGTCATAAAATATATTATGTTATGAATATTGCAGTATCTTTGTACCAAAATCGATAGTGAGCCTTAAGATGTTACATACATGATCTCGACGAGACAATATCGTGCAGTGTGGGGCATGCAATGTTTGATATTTATTAACTGTAGACAATATATCAATGTATCATCTAGGAATGACAAAAAAAATACTCGTGTGAGATGGATCCTATCTTTTCATTAAAGATAATTTAAAGCCTCGAAGCCAATCCATTCTTATACTCGTTCTATCTTTTAATTAGTGCACCTTGTTTTCATTCCTTTCTTTAGATTCTTTATATTTTAAAATAAAACATGATATATGAATAAGTAAATAAGTACTCATAATTTAAATGATTTGTGAATGATATTTTTCTCAAATGAGACTGAAGGTTCAATGTCCAATAATTGTCTCATGTTTGAGATCACTTTAAAGACACGTGACATAAATAATACTAGCCAATAGATGATATAAATTAAAGTTATAATCTATTTGATCACAATGATTTTTAATGCACTTGTTATTTATGATAATAACTATTGTGGTTTGAATTAATAGTTTGAACTAGCACGAGGTTGAAGGTATAAATAAGAATTTAGAGGTTTTTTGGTTAATTATTCCATAAATAAGTACGACTAAATACAAAAATGAACCAATAAATTAATTAATAATTTTTAAAAATAAAATAATAAATAAATATATAAATCATCAAACATGTTTGATTTAATATATAAAATTAATACGGGGTGAACGTTGACTCATGGAAGACCAAGAGTAGGACTCGTATCTGATTGGACAGCGCAACGTCGGCTTCCTTCGCATTGGCCCGAGCCGGGGTGGGAGAAAAGTCGAACCCAGGAAGAACGGCATCTCCCCCCCATCAGAAATTTACCAGACATACAGGGGCAACAATGGCGGACTGTCTCTGAACTATTTAAGCCTCACTGAGCTCTCGCTAGCTATCCACGGCTTTCAGGGATCATGTCACAAATGGCAGGGGGCTGTCCCAAGGTGCTGCTGCTGCTCACACTGCAACTTTCCTCTCTAGTTCTCTTCGCGCCGTCGGAGATCATCTTTGAAGAGAGATTCGAAGGTACGAGTGCTCTGGAACATTGCGTATCTCTTTCCATCTCTGCTCTCCTTTCTGACATAATATCCCGACAACATCAGTTGTTCCGTGACCCTTCTCCGGGAGACCCATTACTCCTATTTTTTTCACTAAATTCAGCGGAAAAGGTAAACGAGCTTTCGGGGATTCCACTGCCCTTGTATTTAGTCCTTCAGGAAAATGGAACGTGGAGTTAATGCACTTTACGGCTTCGTCTTGAGTTATGCCTTTTCCTTTGGGAATGTGTCGATTTATATTCTATTTGATCACTTATGGATCCAAAAAGCTTGGGGTTGTTCTGGGGATTCTTTGGGAACAGGAAACAACAAATCCAGAGTACTCTTTTAATCGGGAACCGAATCATTTGATCCATAGATAATTCTTTCCCACTGTTTCCGTTATCACATAAAGCCCATACGTGCATTCCAGCTTTGGGGTTTTCCTCTTACTATAGCCTTCTGCTGTACCAAATTTTCTGTAACTGCAAGACCAACTTTGGAGTTTCTGTTGGCGATATAAGTCCTTTATACTTCCATGTTGCAAATGTCTCTGATATCAGAATAATCATGAAAACTGGGTTTTTTATTTTTGATTATCTTCCTTCATTCTCCCATCTGATCACCGTGGGTTGGAGAAGATGGCTGGCAGGATCGTTGGGTTAGATCTGATTGGAAGAAGAGTGAAGGAAAAGCTGGATCATTTAAGCATGCGGCTGGAAAATGGCCTGGTGATCCCAATGACAAAGGTATGGTGAAGTCCATTTTAGTGTTTTTGTTAAAATTTCCTTGAAAGATCACTCTCAGTGACTTACTTTGCAAACCTCTCACATGATTCTATTTTTTTACATCAGCACTTACTCACGAGTTGACTGCTAGTGTCATTTTGATACTGAAATTTTCATTACTGAAAGATTTTATGACAATGTACACCATTCTATGACTTTATATCTTTGCCGCTGAAGGTTAATTTTGTTTTAATATCCTAAGCATCTTGTACTTGTTTTTGTTTGTTTGTTTTTTTCAATTCCATCTAGTAGTTAGTCAATGTGTGAAAATTCATCCCTTTGGGTTTGGGTTCCATCTGGCAAGGCGATGACCTCAATTGAAATCAAGTGCTGAAAGTGGTCTTAATACACGGCTCTATCATGTGATGTTTGGAATTTTATAGGTATCCAGACAGTCACTGATGCTCGTCATTTTGCCATTTCTGCAAAAATTTTGGAATTCAGCAACAAGAACAGAACACTGGTTCTCCAGTATTCTATAAGATTTGAGCAAGAAATTGAATGTGGTGGTGGTTACATAAAACTTCACTCTGGATATGTTAATCAGAAGAAATATGGGCGTGACACTCCTTACAGGTTAGTTCAAATGATTTTAATGCATATATTTCACGATTTAACTTAAATCAGGATGCTTTCTGGTTAAGGTTTGAAGTGCTTGTTGTGAATACCAATCCATTTGTTTTGCTAGTAGAAAATTTGTGTCATTCTTGTATTTTGAGGAAGTGATAATTTTTTGACATAAAGTTAGACAAGGCTCTCCAAGTCTTAAAGCTCAATATGAGTTCAAATTTGGCAGGAGAATGGAGAAATTTAACAATATGAGTTCATTTGTTTTGGTCAATTGGGCTCAAAGTGGATAGGCTATTTTCAATTGGATGTGACTTTGTGAAAACAACACTCCCACCCAACCTGGAGCTCAATGATGAACATCGGCTTCCAGGGAAATCACTCATTCAGTGATCGAACATGGTGAGCTTGTTATTCAGCACCTGATTATGTGGCACAATAAAGGTGCTGACAAGACTACTTAGGAAGATGAATTTTACTTTGTCACCCAGTTCCCACGTTTTAGTCTCAAGGACAAGCTAGAAGTGGTGGGGGGTAATGATAGGGATCTCATGAAACATCTGGGCTTGGGCCCAATGATGGAATGGTAAGTGTCCATTTGACAACAATTGTTGAAAACTGCCTATGATACTTAACACTTATGATAAGCAGCTTGACAAAAAAAAGTGGCGTTTGTTCTGTTATTGAAACAACACCTGCAGTTAAATTTCATAAGTCACTTAAACAAGTTGCAGGAAAAAAAATACTTTTTGAATAAGCAATCTGGAAACATTTACACAGAAATACTCATCATTAGTGATAAGTGATATAAGCAGTTTTCATTAAATGTTGTTAAACAGAGCCTGCTCCAGGAGGGGAACACTTGGAGTTGATGGAGGACAAGAAAGCTATTTATAAAACTAGGCTATTTAGGAAAGTGGGTCCTTTAGGAAGCTGGGAGTGGGTGATATATTTATTTGGGAAGGGGGCATCTTGTTTTTGGAGTGGGTGATATATTTATTTGGTGTGTCAATAGATTGTTTGGAATGCTTATAAAATGTACCATGAAATGTGAATATAAATATATAATAACAAAAAAGCATGGTATAATTTCTCTGTTTTTTAAGTTGCCTAGTCTATAATGTATAAAATCGGTGACCATTATGTTCTTAAAATTTATTTTTTGAGGAAGAAATGAGCATTCCGCCCAAATTGGTAGGAATCCCGATTCCCTTGAATGATAGATCCGACACTTCCTCTACCTGATACTAAACTTGATTTCTCACTTTTCCCCCACCCATTCCTTTTCTTTGATCATCGTTCCATCTCCAAATGCAGCCTTAGTGGACTCCAGACTCATGGAATTAATTTGTAGTTTGTCATTACAGTTAACATTCTTAAGCCAGATTGGTGTGTTTTTTTGTAATTTTTTTCATGTGTGATAGATCTTATTACAAATCTGGTTTGTGTAGTTTAATGTTTGGACCGGACATATGCGGTTCACAGACGAAGAAGCTTCATCTCATTCTCTCCTATCAAGGCCAGAATTATCCAAACAAGAAGGATTTGCAGTGTGAGACTGACAAGTTAACTCATTTCTACACATTTATCTTACGGCCTGATGCAACCTACAGCATCCTGGTCGACAATCGAGAAAGAGAGTCTGGAAGCATGTATACCGACTGGGATATCCTTCCTCCACGGAAAATTAAAGATGTCAATGCAAAGAAGGTTTTTCTCTAGAGCTTACTGGTTTCATTTCAGACTGTCCATAATTATTTAACTCAACTTTTAGGATTTGTTTGGTATGAGATCTGAAAAGAGATGAGAAAGGGAGAGGGAGAGCAGTTTGCCTCAAATGATGGAATTTTGATTTCCGAGTCAAGTATATTGCAAATTTTGTATACCAAACATTAGAAACTCATTTTCCATTTCTGATTCCTTTTACCTTTCCGTGTTTGCTTCCTACCAAACACACCCTTATGTCACGGGACTTGGCTTTCTCCCAAGCTCTCGTGCGGCACCCGGCTAGCTTTCCTTTCACAAAGTCTAGACGAGTTCAGCCTTTCGACACTCACAACGGAAGTAAGGATCGTAAGGGAAGTGCTTGACAAACTCACAAGACACAAGTGCAAAGAAGCTCTCAAATGCTCTCAACTTCTGTGTGTCTTTACAAATGAGGAGCCACTCCCTTTATATAGGGCTTGGTGGCAAAGTCTACAACATTCTAGAATATGTACACATCCACACGATTCTAGAGTATTCTAGCCTACTCTACTAGAATATACATGGAGCACTCTAGAACCCGTTGAGATCCACAACCTTCCATGGAGGCCTAGAATGTTCCGGACCCTTCAAGGCCCAAAGGGGTGTTCCGCAACACTCCGGAGAAGTCTGGAATATTCCGGAACTTGGTGGAGATGTAGAGAACTCTAGAGGATTCTAGAGAACCTCACCACCGGGTCTCCTCTCCAGTTGGCGGGGCGTAACATCCTCCCCCACCTATTCTGGCGACGTCCTCGGCGCGTCCATGATGATACTCCTCGATTGCCCGCGCGAACTGCCACAAGTTGTCTGCAGGTTCCCAGGTTGCCTCGCACTTTGGTAAGCCCTTCCACTTGATCAAGTACTCCTTGCTTCGTGGCACTCCACGTCGCCGAACTATCCGATCATCGAGTATGAGATCCACCTGCTTATCATATGACTCGACAACCGCTGTAGGTGCCCTTGTAGACACCCCTCTGCTCGGGTCCTCCACGTCTTCATGATATGGCTTGAGCATACTCGCATGGAAGACTGGACGGATCTTCAGCTTGGGAGGCAACTCCAAGCGGTACGACACCTCCCCAACTCGGTGCACGACCTCGTATGGTCCCTCATATCGTCGAATCAGGCCCTTGTGCACCCTCCTGAAAGCTTTGTGCTGCTGAGGCAAGAGTTTCACCATCACCTTGTCCCCAGGCTGGAAGCTCACATCCCTTCGCCCTTTGTCGGCCCACTTCTTCATCCTCTTGGCAGCTTTGTGCAAGTGGGTTCTTGTCATGTCGGTCTGCTCATGCCACTCCTTGGCCATAGTGTAGGCGGTTGGGCTGCTTCCTTGGTACTTCTCCCCAAGTACCGCTGTGTGAGGAGTAAGGGGTTGTTGTTCGGTCACCACCTCAAAAGGACTCTTCCCCGTCGACTCACTCCTTTGCAAGTTGTAGGAGAATTGAGCCACATCAAGCAACTTGGCCCAATCTCGCTGGTTTGCACTCACAAAGTGCCTCAAGTAGAGCTCCAACAAGGCATTCACCCTCTCTGTCTGCCCATCCGTCTGGGGGTGAAAGCTCGTAGAGTAGTGGAGCTTCGATCCCAACAATCCGAAGAGCTCAGTCCACAACTTACCCGTGAAGCGTGGATCCCGGTCACTGATGATTTGTCGCGGTATCCCCCAATACTTTACCACATGCTTGAAGAGTAGCCTTGCGGTGAGCTCTGCCGTCACATCTGCTGGAGCGGGGATAAATGTGGCATACTTTGAGAACTTGTCCACCACCACGATGATGCTCCCATACCCTTCGGACTTCGGCAATGCAACGATGAAGTCCATGGTGACTGTCTCCCATGGCCTCTCTGCAATGGGCAATGGCTGCAACAATCCTCCAGGCAACTGATTGTCCACCTTGTCTTGTTGGCACACAAGACAAGTCTTCACATAGGACTCCACATCATTCTCCATCCTCGGCCAATAATATGCTCCCTCTAGCAAGGCCTTGGTGCGGTGCTGCCCTGGATGTCCTGCCCATCTTGAGTCATGACACTCCTTGATGAGATCCCTCCGCAGGTTCCCCCACTTTGGGATATATATCCTCCTCCCTGTGGTAAGAAGAGTGCCATCCTCCTCCCAAAATCTCCTTGTCTTGCCCTCCGCCGCGAGAGCCAAGACGTTCTTGGCTATAGGATCATGTGACATGCCTTCCTTGATCCTACCCAAGATCCCGTCATCCACACATGACAAGTGGCTGAACACCATCTTCCTGCTAAGTGCATCGGCCACCACATTGGCTGTCCCAGGCTTGTACTCCAAAGAATAATCAAACTCGGCCAAGAATTCCTGCCATCTTGCCTGCTTCGGAGTCAGCTTCTTCTGGGTTTGGAAATAGCTTGTGGCAACATTGTCGGTCTTCACCACAAACTTGGACCCCAAGAGATAATGTCTCCATGCCCGAAGACAATGTACCACGACTGTCATCTCTTTCTCTTGCACCGTGTACCTCCTCTCGGTGTCATTCAGCTTCCGGCTCTCAAAAGCTATGGGATGTCTTTCCTGCATGAGCACACCCCCAATAGCAAAGTCTGAAGCATCGGTATGTACCTCATAAGGCTTGGTCGGATCCGCCAAGCTCAAGACCGGTTCCTCCATGACCGTCTTCTTCAAGCCCTCAAATGCCTCCTCGCATTTGACATCCCACTCCCACGTCTTGTTCTTCTTTAGCAAGTCGGTGAGTGGAGCCGCCTTCTTTGAATAGTCACAGATGAATCGACGATAATAGTTTACCAACCCACGGAAAGATCTCAACTCAGGAACCTTGGTTGGCCTCCCCCATTCATCGATAGCCCGGATCTTCTCATGATCCATCATGAGCTTGCCTCCTTTGATCTTGTGCCCCAAGAAGAGAACTTCATCCCTCGCAAAGGAACACTTCTCCTTCTTCACATATAACTCGTTCTCCCTCAATACCTTGAACACGGTTTGTAAGTGTTCCACATGATCCGCCATTGTCTCACTATAGATGACAATGTCGTCCAAGTAGACTACCACAAACTTATCCAAGTATTGGTGGAAGACTTTGTTCATCAAGGTGCAAAATGTCGTTGGGGCGTTAGTCAAACCAAATGGCATAACAAGGAACTCATAGGATCCGTACCTTGTCACGCATGCGGTCTTTGGCACATCCTCCATGGCTATGCGAACTTGATAATATCCCGATCTCAAGTCCAGCTTGGTAAACACCCGTGCCTTGCCCAACTGATCAAAGAGATCCGCTATCACTGGGATAGGATACTTGTTCTTCACTGTAACTCTGTTCAACGCCCGATAGTCCACGCACATCCTCAAGGAGCCGTCATGCTTCTTTTGGAATAAAACGGGCGATCCATATGACGACTTGGATGGTTGGATTTGTCCCGCATCCAACATCTCTTCCAACTGCCTCTTCAACTCCTCCAACTCAGGTGGAGCCATGCGATAGGGTGCCATGGATGGTGGCTTTGATCCTGGCACCAACTCAATTTCATGATCCACCTCTCTCTTGGGTGGTAGCTTCTTGGGCAACTCCGGTGGCATGACGTCGCTAAACTCCCTTAGCACGCCCTTCACCTCCTTCGGCAACTCATGGTTGTCATCCACCGGCCCATCATCTTTCAAGGAAACCAAGTAGGTCTCCTCTCCCTTCTTGAAACCCTTCTTCACTTGCATGGCGGAAAGTAAAGACAAGTCATGATTGCCACATACCTTTGTAGTTACCATGCACGGGCTTCGCTCCTCCATGATCACCATTTGCTCCAAGTGAGGTGTTGGTATGGCCTTGGCTTTCTTGAAGAACTTCATCCCCAACACTAGCTTGAAGTCATCCATGGGAACCACCGTGAGATCAATAGCACCCCTCCATTCGCCAATGCAAAGGGTCACTCCACGGACAATGCCACTCGCCGGTTGAGGTGTGGCATTCACGGCTTTCATGCGACTAGTCGTCTTGGCCACAACTAGCCCATGTTTCCTTGCCTCATCTTCGGCCACAAAGTTGTGTGTGGCTCCCGTGTCGAGCATCGCGTAGGTGGACTTCCCATTCAACTCCACCTTTGCATACATCAACCCATCCTTAGGTGGCGCCTTAGGTGGGTTCTTTACCTCCAACGCATTGAAGAGCCTTAGAGTCCCCATTTGACGCTCCTTGGGAACTTCCTCCTTCTCTTCAAACATGGAGTTGAGTGCCTTCCTCTTGGGACACTCCTTCCATGTGTGGGGCCCGTCACAAAAGTAGCATCCTCGGGACTTGAATTCTCTTGAGAAGTCCTTGGTGTGCTCCTTGGACTTCCCCTTGTCATGGGCATCTCGGTTCCACCTCCTCTGTTGGTCTCCCCCACCTTTACCCTTGAACTCCTTCTTGGGCTTAGGGGGTTCGACCTTCTTCTTGTATTCCACCAAGGACTCGGCAATGAACACGACTTCAGTGAAGGTCTTAGGCCGTCGACCTCGCACCTCTTGTTGTGCCCATGGCTGAAGACCTTTGATGAAATCATACATATGATCATAATCAGGCTTGCCACGTACCTGGAGCTTTAGCGAGACATACTCCCGAACATACTCATGGATTGTCCCCGTATGCTTCAAAGTTCGCAGCTTGTCCCTCGCTTCCCAATCGGCTTCCTCGGGGTAGAACTGAGCATAGACCCATTGCTTGAACTCTTCCCATGATGGAAGTGCCTTCCCACCATCCTTGAGCTCTTGGTGCTTCATCCTCCACCACAGAGATGCATCGTCACCAAAGTAAAGAACGACGGTCTTCACACGGCTCATGTCTTCCATCAAGCCTATCGCCTCGAAGTATTGCTCCACTTGCCAAAAGAAGTTGTCTACCTCCTTGGCATCTCTCTTGCCATTGAAGTGTTTGGGACGAGGCACATCAATCTTTGGTGTGTCACGCACAAGCACCCCACTAGCCAACTCGCCACGATAATTTGACCACTCCCTCTTAAGTTGATCAAGAGTTTGGTCGTACCTGGCCATAGCATCTCCATGCTGTGCTAAGATCCCCTTTGTCCAGTCCATGAATGCATCTTTCTCGGCAGCATTCTCCTTGGCGTACCTCTCAACTGATGCCACTCGGTCTTGGAGAGTGAAGAGCGCATCACGTAGGCCCACGACGCCTAGTGCCCCTTCCTCATCGTCTCCCTCGACATACTCGAGCCTTTCTTTCACATCAGCAAGGCACTCCTCCGCCCTTAAGAGACGCTCCTCAAGAGTCGCCACGGTCTCACGAGACTTCCCGGCCTTCTTCTTACGAACGGTCGGCATGGTCTCCTTCTCGGACATAACAGGATCCTCCACATTCGAGCCTGCCATCGCGAACACTTGCCTTGAACACCTTTGATACCAACTGTCACGGGACTTGGCTTTCTCCCAAGCTCTCGTGCGGCACCCGGCTAGCTTTCCTTTCACAAAGCCTAGACGAGTTCAGCCTTTCGACACTCACAACGGAAGTAAGGATCGTAAGGGAAGTGCTTGACAAGCTCACAAGACACAAGTGCAAAGAAGCTCTCAAATGCTCTCAACTTCTGTGTGTCTTTACAAATGAGGAGCCACTCCCTTTATATAGGGCTTGGTGGCAAAGTCTACAACATTCTAGAATATGTACACATCCACACGATTCTAGAGTATTCTAGCCTACTCTACTAGAATATACATGGAGCATTCTAGAACCCGTTGAGATCCACAACCTTCCATGGAGGCCTAGAATGTTCCGGACCCTTCAAGGCCCAAAGGGGTGTTCCGCAACACTCCGGAGAAGTCTGGAATATTCCGGAACTTGGTGGAGATGTAGAGAACTCTAGAGGATTCTAGAGAACCTCACCACCGGGTCTCCTCTCCAGTTGGCGGGACGTGACACTTAGCTCTGTAGAGAGGTTGTTTTACATACTGGGATTCATTTGATATCTTCTGTGTTTTAATGGCGATTTTCTATTTTTTTGCTGATTTTAATGCATTTTGTTACTATCATTAACAGCCTGCAGACTGGGTTGATAGTGAATATATTGATGATCCTAATGATGTCAAACCAGAGGTATAAAATTGACGATCTGTTTCTGCATGATATTAGTTTGTGTCATTGTCAATATATATGGTCAGCATCTATGAATGTTTTTTGTTGAATGCAGGGATATGATTCGATTCCAGAAAAAATTCCTGATCGTACAGCTAATGAGGTTGGCCTAATGCTTTTGACTATGGTTGTTTTTTTTGCTATTCTTAGTACAAAACCATCAAAGTCTTATGCTTTTTTACCCTCCTAGTGCATGGGTGTTTAATCTATAACATCGTTTCTGGTTCAAATGAAGCTGGTTAAAAAAGATTGATGTTTTACGGTGCAAGAATAAGACTGTGTTTGCGTTTGGAAAACATTTCTTGTTTTCATTTTCCAGAAATGTATTAAAAAATATGTTAGAAAATGTTTTAGATAGTAGGTACAAACAAGAACGTATGGGTGTTATCCTTCTTGCATTGACAAGTTTTTTCCCCAAAAATCTCTCGCGTTTTCATTTTCTAAAAAATGTTTTACAGTTGTATAATCCAATACATTTTCTAATGCATTTTTAGAAAATGAAAGCAGAAAACTTTTTTCAAAATCAAACACAGCCTGAATGAAGATGAAACACTTTATTTATAGAGACATTTAATGAGATACAACTCAGGATAGATACAAAACACCAAATTCAAACTAGTGGAAAAGGGGGATCGGATAGACCTGGTCAATACTCATATCTTAAATATCTAAATACTAATAGGATTCTAGGTATTTGGTCGAGACATTGAATCAGAGAAAAGTGAAAAAGGATTCCTTGAAGTTTGTTTATGGGGGTTGATGCAAAGGTGGACAGGAAAACTCTTTCTTAGCATTGGAAATAGGTTGAAGAGATTAATTATATTTTTATAAAAATAATTGTGATTTGATTAAAAATAATTATTATTTTAATTACCCTTTTGTCCATGAAGTATCAAACACTATTTTCATTGCCTTTAATTCCACCCAATTCTGTAAACCTTACCGGCCCTTTCTCGCATTTTCTTTCCTTAGCCTGATGATTGGGATGACGAAGTAGATGGCGTATGGAAAGCACCATTGATTCGGAATCCAGCTCATAAAGGTCCTTGGAAGCGCAAGGTGAAGCATTTAATAAAGAAAAAAGCCTTTTTTGTTGTCCTATTGCAATGTTGGTGACTCATATTTTGCACAACAGAGAATCAAGAACCCTAACTATAAAGGCAAATGGAGAACTCCTTTGATTGACAACCCAGGTTGGCCTACAAGTATCAACTGCTTATTTTAAAGATAACAATTTACAATTTTTTTTACTTTTTTGGGTTTTGTTCCTCTTTTCAGAGTTTGAAGATGACCCTGATCTTTATGTCCTAAAGCCGGTTAAGTATATCGGTATTGAAGTCTGGCAGGTGGGAGCATCAATCTGTTTTTTAAAGTTTTTTTTTAAGGGCCACAAAAATTATAGTTTTTTTATTAAGTTTTTTTTTTTCAAATTGCAGAATCTAAAAAATTTCCACATTTTTTTTTGAAAGATTAACTTTTTTAGAACAGATGTTTTTGAAATTATAAAGTGATTTTTTTATTATTATTATTTCCCTAAAACAAAATCGCTTATTTTTTTTAAGCTGAACAAACAGTTTCTTATTCCCGTTGCCTTTTGAATGGGGGGGGGGGTCTAATTTGGCTGTGGACTACAGGTAAAGGCCGGTTCTGTTTTTGACAATATTTTAATCTGCGACGACCCTGATTATGCACGACAAGTCGTGGATGGAGTGTTTGCAAATCGAGAGGTTAGTGTCTGTTTTTTGACTGTGGATCAAGCTCACAGTACTGCAATGACTAAAATGCCCCCACCTTATTTCAGGCAGAAAAGGAGGCTTTTGAAGAAGCAGAGAAAGTGAGGAAAGCTAGGGAGGAAGAGGTGGTGTTTTTTTAACTATTCCTCACAAGGCTTGGCTTTGCTTAGGTTATTATGATCTGTTTGGCTTGGTGATTCTGAAGTAGTTGGGCTGTATTTTTTGCAGGAAGCTAAAAGAGCAAGAGAGGAAGGCGAGAAGAGGCGTCGGGACAGGGATCATCATCGAAGATACCCAGACCGCTACAGGGATAGATACAGGGTATCATACTCTAAACCATAGTCCAATATTATTATATTCAACTACAGTTTCATTAGAGTCATACTCTATACCATGGTCCAGTATTATTTGACACCATTCATTGAAAACTGATTATAATACAATCACTTATAATAAGTTCTCATGTATAAGCGTTTCTAGATTGCTTCGCCTCCATTTGACAACACTTGTGGGAAACTGCTTGTTAAGAGTGTATTCAAGTAACTCGTATATGTGTCTATCCAGGTTTATTTGAATTGGCCTACCCTATTCTCCTTTCCTCTAGTTTGAATTTTGTGTTTCGTACTGTCCCTATAAATACAGTGTTCTGGCCTTGTTGAATTTTCTCACTCTACATTTTATCAGGCCCAGGTGTCCCTGCGCCTGGGTGCCCAGCTCCTGCCTTTTCTCTCCTTGCGACTGGGCTTTTGCAATCTGTTGCACTGCACATCCCATCTGAGTTTGATAGAACTGTTGAATACTGCTTATACCACACACCACTTATGATAAGCAGTTTGTTTTGTTTTTGAAAAAATGCCTGCAAGTGATAAAAAAAAAACACCTTTTCAGTAAGTAATTTGTAAATGCTTGTATAAAAACACAAAAGTGATAAGTGCTATAAGCACTTTTCAGTAAGTTTTGTCAAACACAACCTTAGTATATCCAATTTTGGGTTCCTTTAGTTAGTAGTATTGTCTCACTGAATCAGGTTTTTGATGGTCACCTTCCTGGTCCTTTACATGCACATGGAATCAAACTGTATGCTTCTTAGACAGACTCCCTGTAGAAAATACCTGCACCTGTTTAGCTATGGCTGCTTCCTCAATTGCATCCATCTCCTGAAACACATTGATGGAAGTCTTTCTATTAAGACATCAGATACCATCGTGATGGCTTTGACACTGGCATTAGGATTGGGATTGCCAAATAATATATTCATACAACATAAGATGTGGAAGAGAAAATGTGAAATTGAAGACATAAATATTTAACACGGAAAGCTCCAAAATAATGCAGAATAAAAGTTGAGTAAAAAAAAAAAAATTACATTGAAGATTGCGGGTTAAAACCCCTTTATCAATATTACTAAAAGAAAATGAAGTACAAAATCTCTCAAACTTCTCCTTTGAATAATAGGATAAAACACCTCACAAACATTCATATAAATATTCTAGCACTCTGATTAGGTGTCACAAACAATCTCTCATGATAGGAAATTTCACCCTTGAGACTCACTCTTGATGCGTCTTTGTGGCAAGCCCTCGATGCTACTTCTACATACCCACTCCATCATTTTTGGATTCATCCTCCAAGCTGCATAAATAATACATTTGTCAAAGTAATGTATTTATTGTCTCTTTGTAGGCAATTAAGTTATATTAATTGTTGTATGCACCATAATAAATGTGTTCAACTCAAATAACGACACATTTATTGTTTTAAATAAATGCCCCTTAACAACGCACACTGCAAAATTAATTTTGTTTTTGATTAAACATCCAACACTTGAAGAATTTTGGGCTTCGTTTGGTTGAAGGAAACATTTTTTGTTTTCATTTTTCTAAAATGTTTTACAAAATGTGTTAAAAAATATCTTGAAGAGTGAGAAGAATACAAAAGAGATCTATCGTTTCCCATTTTCATAAACCAAACAAAACCGTAATTAAAAATTATTTGCATCATTTGATGTTCGTGGCAGTGTTTAGTTATCTTCTCTTTAATACAAAATGCCATGCCAAAGATTCTGACTTTGAAGTGCCGTTTTGCAGCACAAGCACCGCTACATGGATGATTATCATGTAAGGCTTCATGAGCCCATTTTTTTTTACTTATAATCTTTATATCCCTGGTTTTCTTCACATTGAAAATATATAAATTACAATGTCTCATGTATCTTGTTGGATCAATTGCAATAGATACTCAATTGAATCATAAAGTAATTCATATTATAATTGATCTGTTAAAAAAGGCTTTATATGACTCATAGACAAAGTATATAGGTGTTCTTTTTCCTTACCAATTGAAAGGTCCCAATCTCAATCTTGGCTCCATTAAGGTTATGTTTTGTTGAGAGCAAATATTGCGAGGTAAAAGGAGTGAAAGTGAAGAATTAGGTATGCTCCATACATTTTCAATTTACTAGAAATCAAAATTTCATCATTTGAGCCCAACCCATCTCACACCTAACAGGGCCCAATAGTTTTATGATGAGAATCATGCATTATATTTTATACATTTATGTGTCAATGCTTGATTCATTTCTTTGCGTTGGGCTTTGCAGGACGAGCTGTGATGGGTCTCTTTCTCCCAACTGCATGTTTACCTTGTATTATGTAGTCTTGCAAGTTGTGGTTGAAATCAATTTCAAAGGCATTTTTGTCAACTTCTCATATGGAACAATGCAGACATTGTTTGGGACAGGCCAGTGAATCATTGAATTAGTGTGTCTGAATTCCGAATGGGTGTATATGTGCATCTTCCTTGGCTTGTATCCCTTCAATAATAGTATAAATTATTAGTAATTTCAATGCCAATACATGTGTTGCATGTGGAAATATTTCCACATTTATGGAATGACAAATAAAATACAAAACATAACAGAAATAAGACAAATTAAATAACAAAGGGAAAAAAAACTAAAAAAGGGACGTAGTGAGGATGCAGAGTAAAAAGGGAAATTTACCGGAAAAAAAAACAAAAAAATAAAAAAACAAAGTAGGGGGCAAGGCTTTGCTGGCACGGGGGCGCGGCAGCTAATTGTGGAGGTTGGGGGAAAAAAAGAGGGTAAGGCGCAGCATCTTGTAGGACAGACATTTTAGTTAACGATGAAGTCAATGACTGACTGACCCAATTGTCGGAGGTCGGTGAACTTATTTGGCTGATAATGAACCTTTATATAAGGTGGGACCGGCTGTTAATGTACATGTGTTGTACTGTATTATGAAAACCCTGAGTTACTAACCTACAATGTTTGTAAATATTGTACTTTCGATAATACAAAAGTTGCCGTGTTCTCTCATAGACATAGAATGGAAGTCTGTTGGGGCGCGGAGCCCGACGCCGTAGCGGAAGCCATCGTTGCAGAAACACACAGAAGAAGAGAAGATTTCACCCGAAGATCTTTTATCACCTGAAATCATTTTATCACTCGAAGGAATTTTAAACAACACCACCCGAAGGATTTCCACACCACACCCGAAGACATTTTTACAATGCAACTTCGACACCCATGAACATACCATTTTGATATACCGTCGATCATCACAACCGGGACACGCCACTTGATCTCCGCAATCAAGAAGACTTTCGATACATGGCACCGTCATCGTCGTCGTCTTCAATCATCGCCGCCGACACGCCATCGTTGTCGTGATCACCATCTTCGCTTCGCACCGGTTACCGCAAACCCGGCAACCCCTTCCTCGTTTCTCTAATGGCGGTTATATCTTTTCCAGCCCACATTTCAAAACATGCTAC
Organism: Viscum album; assembly: GCA_963277665.1. Lineage (NCBI taxonomy): Eukaryota > Viridiplantae > Streptophyta > Magnoliopsida > Santalales > Viscaceae > Viscum > Viscum album. Next base: position 2,094,249,220 of record OY728131.1, on the reverse strand, counting down.
CACATCTTCTTATATAGACATCGTGACCATATTTCCATTTAATGCGGTCAACATTCATAATCCCATCATTATTCCACCAATTAATATTGGGAAAAACTCTTCATTAATGTTGAGAGAAAATCCTCCATTAATGTTGAAAAAATCTCTCCATTGATAATTTTCTCTCTCCCTATTATTTAAATTTTAAATCAAAAATCCCAACAATCTCCATCATGATTTAAAAATTCAAATACTCCATATTCATCTCCACCATCTGGGCCAATTTGATCATCAACTCCACCAAGCTTCGAATGTCACCCAATGAACGGAACACGCCGCATGACACCTGCGACCAAAAAGACTTTCGATATTCCAGCAACACCGCAAATACCGCCGTCATTTTCGATGACTTCCGAGTCCTGAGTCCTTGATAAACTACTCCACTAGATGCTTGTCACCGTGTTCTGCAACCGAGCACTTCAACCTCCCTCTGATACCACTGTTGGGGGCAGGAGCCCAGCACCGCAACGGAAGTAGTCGTTGCAGAAAACACACAAGAGAAGATTTCACCCGAAGACATTTTATCACCTGAAAGGCATTTTACATCACCCGGAGGAATTTTAACATCACACCCAAAGGCCTTTTACAACGCAACACCGACACCCATGAACGTACCATTTTTGTCTGTACCATCGATCATCACAACCGGGACACACTGCTTGATCTCCGCAACCAAGAGGACTTTCGATACATGGCACCGTCATCGTCATCGTCTTCAATCATCGCCGCCGACACGCCATCGTTGTCGTGATCACCATCTTCGCTTTGCACCGGTTACCGCAAACACGACAACCCCTTCCTCGTTTCTCTCATGGCGGCTACATCTTTTCCAGCCTACATTTCAAAACATGCTACCACATCTTCTTATATAGACATCATGTCCATATTTCCATTTAATGCGGTCAACATTCATAATCCCATCATTATTCCACCAATTAATATTGGGAAAAACTCTTCATTAATGTTGGGAGAAAATCCTCCATTAATGTTGAGAAAATCCCTCCATTAATAATTTTCTCTCTCTCCCCATTATTTAAATTTTAAATCAAAAATCACAACAGTCTGAACCATGTAAAACCAATGTCCCTTCTTTATTTTCTCATTCTTTGAACGATCATGTGTATGTTTGAGTGTGTGATTCGTCTTTTGAGCATTGATTAGGGTGCCACTTGACTAACTAATTCCGCTCTACTGCAGGAAGGGAAGATCCAGTAGTTGAAATTTTGTTATGCTGAACTAGCAATGGATACAATTTTCCGGTGAACCCAAGGTTCAACCATCCGGTGATTGTATCGACTTTTCAGGTGTCTTCTTTCCAACAAGTGGTATCAAATGTGTTGGGGTTAAACCGTTAACCCTTGGAACATTCAAGACCCACTGATGCGTATTAACATGTTACAAATTCGGTATGATACAATAAGAAAGTTTGAAACAGGAAAACGAAACGGATTTCTTATTCAAACGAGCAACTGGAAGCACAATACAGAAAGAACTGTAAAGAAAGAACACTAAATATAGTGTGCTTCGGATTAGCGTGATCCTACATGCACAGTAAGAACACCACCCATGCCAGTCTTTTATTACTAAGAAAAAGACAAGTAAAGAAATACATACTCGAAGAATCAAGAAAAAAACCCAAAGAAGCTATCAGAGGAGGCTGACATTATTGAACTAGGTGGCAGTGATGAAACCTGTCACGTAGTGTCAACACCATCTACTCTTGGACGGACTCACGCACACACCCCAAAAGGATACAGATCTATACATGTCATAAAGAGATAAATCACAAAAGAGTCGAGAATCATAAACCGAAACCTAATTACGATAAAAAATTAGTCAAGACCTAGAACCTCCTTGATGCGTAATCGCCCTAGACCCAAAATCAAGTCGATCTCCACTGAATCTCCGCTGGAGGGGTACTTCAATTCCAGGAGGCAACACAAACTCGATGGAGGGGAGTGAGAGTGGCCGGAGAACTCATGTTCTCCTTAAACTACCTTCGAGATCCTCTTTGTGCAGTGAAGGAAACTTATGTTGGGAAACCAGACGAAAAACCTTGGAGCTGAATGAAATCTGAGATCTGCATCGAATTAAGGCGCACATCGGGGGAAATGGTGGCATGCTAGAGAATCGCCAGGCGACAGAGTGAGAGCCGCAGGATGAAGGCCACACAGACGATAGAGAAAACACAGGCGGTTCGCCTAACAGAAGGCGGCACAACAGGTGGGATAGGTAGTGCCGCAACATTGAATCAGAGGAGGCGACCCAGATCAAAGCTGAGCCAAACAAACACAGCCAGAGGCGCTGCCAACCGTTGGATCTCCCTTAATCAACGATCCAAAATTCAACCGCTATACAGGTAAGGAAAACCTGAATTCCAGTAGGAAAAATAATCGGAATAGAGGAAATAAGGGAATCCCACGTAAACAGCCCCATACAACCCATGCAAAACTTCATCCCAACATATAAAATATGAATGAATTATAGAAGAAATGTTGAAGGAATTAAATTGCAACAATGCAAGGGCATAAAATAACAAATCTTCACCTTGCAATTAAAAGAATTCAAGAATGGTGTTCTCACAACCTAAGTTATAGAATTAGGACTAAATTCATTAATTTAAGACAGTGCAAAAATTTAGACAACGGTATGACTTTAGTCAAACTATCGGCCGGATTGTCCCCTGTGGGTATCTTAGTGACACTCACTGTCCTAGATTCTATAACATCCCTAAAAAAATGAAGTCTAATGTCAATGTGCTTCGATCTACCATGACATACATAGTTCTTAGATAGATTCAATGCAGATTGGCTATCACAACCGACTACTATGCTATCAGCAGATAAAGACAACTCAGAAAGCAAACCTTTCAACCATATAACCTCTTTTATGGCTTCTGTCAAGGCTATATACTCTCTCTCGGTAGTGGATAGAGCAACAAATGATCGCATGTTTCATTTTCGGGAGACCACTCCTCCATATGCAAGAAACACATAACCAGTGAGTTATTTTTGAGTGTCAATGTTTGTAGTATAATCAAAGTCAACAAAACCAACAATGTCATCACTAAAACTACTATTTAAGCCATATCAAATTCACAATTTATCAGACATAGAGACATACCTGAGACACTGCTTCAAGGCATGCCAATGAGTCTTACCGAGTTTCCCCATGAACCCACTCAAAGTATAAACAAAAAATGCTATATCTGGCATATAACAAACCATAGCATACATAAGACTTCCTACCACATTAGCATATGAAATTCTATTCATGAAGGAAACCTCATTATCATTTCTAGGGGATTGTTCCAAAGACAATTTAAAATTTTGTCCTAAAGGAATATTAATAGGTTTAACATAAGCAAACTGAGATAAGTGCAAGGTTCGAGCCTTCCTATCTCTAATTATGTCCATACCCAAGATCTGATTAGCATGTCCTGAGTCTTTCATTTCAAAGACAGAGTTCAATTGGTTCTTGAAAAAATTTATAATCCTCATGTTTTTACAGATTAAAAGAATTTCATCAACGTATAATAACAGATAAATAGATTCATGTTTAAAAGTCTTATAGTATACACATGCATCAAACTTACTTCTGGAAAAATGATTTTCAATCCCAAAGGAATCAAACCTTTTATACCATTGCCTAGAAGATTTTTTATGCCCATATAATGACTTTTTAAGAAGGAAAACTTGATTGGGTTTAAATATATTTGAAAATCCCCCAAGAGGAGTCATATAACTTGTTTCATCAAGGGTACCACACAAAAGGTAGTTTTTACATATAATTGTTCAACATGAAAATCAAACTTGGCACTAAAAGCAAGAAGAATCCTTATAGACGAATGTTTAACAATTGGGGAGAATATATCACTATAATAAATACCTTCTCATTGAAGAAAGACTTTAGCAACCATTCAAGATTTGAATTTTATTTTAGTTTCTCCAACATTGTTCTCCTTATTCTTATATATCCACTTAGAACCTATAATCTTTTGGTTATTAGGTTTGGAAACAACAACCCAAGTGTTGTTCTTAAGGAGTGAACTCATATTTTCTTGCATAGCACCTAACCACTTGGTGAATTCTTTTGACTTAAGGGCTTTCTTATAAGTTTGAGGTTCATCATCAAACAAATCCCAAGAAACATTAAACGCATAGGAAACAATATCAGCCTAATTGATATGGGCTGGAGGCCTAATGACTCTTCTCTCTCTATCTCAGGTGAGTTGAAAATTTCTCAGATTATCGGGTTCTTCTATTTCAGGTTCAGAATCTGAATCATATTTAGATTCACCTAGAGTTTGGGGGATGGAAGGAGCAGAACCATTTACAGATTGGGATTGATATTGGTCTTTAGATTCTGATGGAACTTCAACACCTATAGGTGTTAGGGATCTCGAGGATTATCCATTATTATCAGAACTCCTTGAATTCTTTTCCTTTACCATTAGAGATACGAGCCTCATGAAACACCACATCTCGACTAACTATACACTTTTGATAACCTGGTTTATTTACCCACAAACGATACCCCTTAATACCCTCTAGATAACCCACGAATATACACTTCACAACCCTAGGAGCCAACTTATCTATACGGGTATGCACATAAGCTATGGATCCAAATATCCTAAGGTGTGCAAGGCTCGGGGGTGAACCTTTTCGGAGCTCTTCAGGCGTTTTAAAGGAATTATCCAGTAAATGATTAATTAAGTAGATTGCCGCAGAGGCAGCCTCATCCCATAAGGACCTGAGGAGTTTTGAGTGAGACAACATGCATCTAACCCTCTCAAGAATAGTCCTTCTCATCCTTTTTTCTAATTCATTCTATTGCGGTGTTTCTACAATAGTTCAATATCTTTTGATTCCCTCAGATTCACAAAATTCAATGAATTCAGTGGATAGATATTCTAAGCCGTTATCAGTTCTTAAGGTTTTGAGTTTCTTACCAGATTCACTCTCTACCCCAGCTTTCCATTTCTTAAAAGTTTGAAAGGTATCAGACTTATGTTTCAGTATATAAATCCAGACTTTCCTAGAGTAGTCATAAATAAAGGATATGAATTAAAAACCTCCACCATGAGAGGTGACCCTAGAAGGACCCCACAAATCAGAGTGGACACACTCAAGGGGTTCTCTAGCCTTATACATTGACCTACTAAAACAAAATCTTCTAGATTTTCCATATACACAATCTTCATAGAAAGGAAGACTGCTAGGAGTGATATTACTCAAAATCCCATGTTTTCTAAGTTGGTCAAGACCCTTGGCACTAAAGTTCCATAATCTTCTATGCTAAAGGGTATTTGTATCAAGTTCTGAATCACAAGAGGTGTTTAACTGACTTATATTAACTTTACCATCTAACACATAAATGCCATTATGAAGGTTTCCTTTCATAATAGTGAGTTATCCTTGGGAAATCCTAATACTCTGAGATTCTGATTTAAAGGTGTAGCCCTTTTGGTCAAGGAATCCTAGTAATATGAGGTTCCTTTTCAGTTCGGGTATCCAGATAACCTCCTTAAGATTTTTAACAATCCTATCATGAAGCTTTAATGAAACTAAGCCTATTCCCATAATATGGAATCTCCTGTTCTTCCCTAGAAACACCACTCCATATTTAATTTCCATCAACTCAGTGAATAACTCTCTCCTAGGACACATGTGGAATGAACACCCAGAATCAAGGATCCATTAATCAGATATGGAAATGTCAGAAACATTTAACACATCAATAGTGTCAAAATCCTTCTCACTTAATAAAGAATGGTCATTACTATTGTCTCTATAATCTCTTTCTTATTAGGGAAATTCCTCTTAATGTGACCATATTGTTTTCATTGAAGACACTTGATTAATTTATTGTTAAACTTAAGCCTTTGCTTCTTAGAATGACCCCTTTATTTTCTCCTACCCCTAGATTCACTTATATTCCTAATGTTCAAACCCTCTGCCTCATTCTTGACACTACCCTTCCTTTGAAGGTCTTTAGAGAGTAAAGAATATTTCACTTCTTTGAGAGGAAGGGTGTCTTTTCCATACAACATAGAATCTTTAACAGAATTAAAGGTATCATCTAATGAGGTTAAGAATATTATGACTTGATCTTCATCATCCAATTTAATTTCTATATTGGCTAGATCTAACAAGACTTTATTAAATTCATCAATGTATATCCTGAATGTAGTTCCAGGACACATTTTGAAAGTATATAATCTCATTTTTTGGTATAATCTACCAGCAAGAGACTTATTCATGTAAATATATTCAAGTCTAGACCATATACCAGCAGCAAAAGACTCATATAAAACCTCTCTAATAACTTTATCCCATAAAGATAAAACAATCAAGATACGGGATTTCCTAAGGGTTTATTCAGGGAAATCAACATATGTGATGGTAGTCTACCTATCCGGGGAAAGGGTGTAAACTTTATTTTTAGTGCCAACAAGGGAATCAATTAAATCGTTATGATCCATAAGGGAAATCATTTTAATCCCCTATAGATTAAAATCATTTTCACCATCAAATTTAGTAGATCCCATTATCTACATTCAGTAGGCTCTGATACCACCTTTTGGGGTTAAGCCATTAACCCTTATAACATCTAGGACCAACTTATGCGTATTAACAGGTTATAGATCTGATATGATACAATAATAAAGTTTAAAATAAGAAAATGAAATAGATTTCTTATTCAAACGAGCAACTGGAAGCACAATATAGAAAGAACTGTAAAGAAAGAACACCAGATATAACATGATTCAGATTAGCATGATCCTACATGAACAATAAGAAAACCACCCAGGTTATTCTTTTATTACTAAGAGAAAGGAAATAAAAGAAATATAGACTCGAAGAATCAAAAAGAAAACCAGAGAAGCTATCCGAGGAGGCCGAACCTGTTGAACTAGGTGACAGTGATGAAACCTATCATGTAGATTCAATAATGTTCACTCCTGCATAGAATCACACACACAAAAAAAAAGGATACAAATATATACATGACAAAAAGAGATAAATCACAACAGAGCCAAGAGTCATAAACTGAAACCAGGTTATGATAAAAAATGAGTCAAGATCTGGAACCTCCTTGACGCATAGTCACCCTAGACCCAAGATCAAGTTGATATCTATTTAATATCCACCAGAGGGGTACTCTGGTTCTAGGAGGTTGCACAAAATTGATTGAGGGGAGTGCAGGTGGCTGGATAACTCATGTTCTCCTTCTACCTTCAAGATCCTCTCTGTGCAGCAAAGGAAACTTACCAGAACTTACAAGCCAAAACCAAACAAAAACCTTTAGAGCCAAATGAAATCCAAGATCTGCATCAAATCAAGGCACACAATGAGGGAAATGATGGTGTGTTATAGAATCGTTAGGCAATAGAGTGAGATCCATGGGATGGACTCCGCGTGGATGACAGATAAAACACAGGTGATTCACATAATAGAAGGCGACACAACGGGTGGGACATGTGGCACTGTGACATTGGCACATAGGAGACAACCCAGATCGAAGCTGAACCAAACAAACATAGACAGAGGTGCCTCCAGACATTGGATATCCCTTAATCGACGATCCAAAATTCAACCACTATACAGGTAAGGAAAACATGAATTCCAGTAAGAAAAATAATCAGAATAGAGGAAATAAGGGAATCCCATGTAAGCAGACCCATGAAAACCATGAAAAACTCCATCCCAACATATAAAATATGAATGAATTATAGAATAAATACTGAAGTAATTAAATTTAAACAATTTAAGAGCATAAAACAACAAAAGGGTACTTGGTTTAGACACACTCGACAACTCAAGTAACTTTCTTACTTGCCTTAAAGTCATATTGAATTTCAGTCGGTCATACTATCATCAAAAGATATGACAACAGATGAAGGAAAGGTTCAAATTAGTCAGTTCAATGAAATCAATTTAGGTTTCTAGAAGATGTAGATAGAGGAATATCTTATCCAGAAGGATCTAAAAATTATGTCGGGTGATAAAACCGATATGATAGAGAAAGGTGAATTAGAAAAGTTGGATAGAAAATCATTAAGATTTGTGATAATGATGTTAGCATAAAATGTGACCTTCAACATCTAGGATAAGAAGACCAAAACTACACTTATGATGACCCTAAAAGAGATGTATGAAAAACCAAAAATCTTAAACAAAGTTTTATTGATAAGGCATTTGTTTAGCTTGAGGCTATCAGAAGGTCAGTTAATGATAGATCATGTGAAAAATTTCAACATGATCAGAAGTCATCTCGAATCAGTGAAAGTGACTTTCACTAGTGATGCATGGGCTATCCTACCAATTTCATCTTTATAAGAATCTTTGGATGAAATAGTTACAATGATAAGAAATTCATGTGGAAAGAATGATATTCTATTTTTGGATTTCTATAATTTGATCCTCAATAAGGAGCTTAGTAAAGGGAGGTCCAATCACATTCCGGTAGTGCATTGAATATTAACGAAAGGTGACACTCACCTCATTGGAAGAGTCATCAACAACCAGAAGAAAAGACCAGTGAGAAGATTCATGGAAATTTTATTGGTCCATGCCTTACCTGTTTGCATTGAGGTAAGCATGAAGATATTTAGAGATTGCAGAAACTACAAGGCACTAGAAGGAAAACTTTTGGAGATTCAAAATCTATCAACGCAATGCAAGATGGTAGCGATCTAATGTTCACTATTTATAATTTGTTTGAGTCATGGTGGGTTGACTCTAGTTCATCCTTCCACTCAAAATCCGATCGTGGATGCATGATAAGCTAGATACCTAAAATCTGTGGGAAAGTTTTTCTGGAAGATGATGGAGCTTTAAAGGTTGTGGGAAAGGGAGATGTAAATCTCCAACTGCAGAATGAGAGTATTCTTTGCGTAACACCCTATTTTTTCATGAATTATTATTTTTTTGAATAAATTAATTTTCTTTGATGACTTTAATTATAGAAAATACTAAGATAATCTTATGCTACACGTAACACAGACTTATCTTACGTTACACACAACATTGAGTTTTAACAAAACCATGATATATTATTAATATAGTTATTTAAACACAACCATTATAACCTAGTCATTAATATTAGTGATATGAATAATAATAACTATTTTTTAAATATTAATTATAATAGTTTTATATAAAGAGAACATATTTATAATAAAATACATAATTTTTGGTAAAGTCTTTATATGTTTCAAAAATATTATTTTCTCATTTTTTGTCCTTTTGTGAATAGAAATAAAATTAATTTTTGAAAATTTTAGAAAATGAATTAGATAAAATAAAATTCATTTTTGAAATAATAATATCAAAATTATATTAGGGTTAATTTTTGATATTTTTCTGAAAATTTTCATTTTTTTATGCATAGTAAAAAATACTAAATTTTAATTGAAATTTGTCTTTTCATTTAATTTATTTATAAAGTTAAATTATATATTAAATTGGTTTTAAAGTAAAAGTAGTTCTATTATGCACAAATTAATCCAATTTAGGTATTTTTAATAATTTTCATATTGATTTTTGATATAAAAACATTTCAAACATTTGATTTTTTTCTCTTAAAAAAAACCCAAACTCTCGTCGCATCTACGAGATTAATTTTTAAATTGAATTTTTTCACTTTTACGAATGGAATTTGGAAAAATGAATTTCATGTTTGTGATAAGAATAATTTATATTATATAATAATTTCAAATTAATTTTTAACTATAACGATTAGTGAAAATAGTTAAAATTAATTACCGTGATTAAGATTAAAACGAGGTTTTGCGTATTGCATTCATTTGTATTAAAATTAATTTTACACACACATATTATTTGTATTTAATTAATTGGATTACATATTTAAAACCAGTAGGTCTAAATTATATAATTAATCTCTTTTTAATATTAGTACTAAAGTATAGATTACCTAGGTAAATAAAAAGATACAAGTTACCTTAGTAAAAACTATAAGGATAAAATCGAGTAAACTTAAAAATTAATGAATAACTTGATAAAAATGTGTTTATTTTATGTGGAAGAGTTTTTTATCAACCAAATAATCCATCCTATCCTTTATTGATCAAATTTTTAGGCACACAAGGTAAGAGTGACCTCCCAATAGTGAATACCTTTAGGTATTTACAAAAACGCCACTCACCTCACTTATAAAAGGTCACCCCCTCTCATCTTTTCTTCACACCTTAAAAACCTTTTGGTTTAGCCAATACTTGCCCAAATAATTTCACAAATTCTCTCCTATAATAATAGAATCTTTATTTTTGGAAAAAATACATCCTAGGAAGACTTTTAGTGAAAACCTAAGGAGGATACCCGAAGAAGAGGTAACGTTCATCAATGAGTGCCTTTGTTTTATTTATTCCTCTACCCTATTAAATTTTTTATATCATGATTATATAATAACCTCATTATATTACATATAATTAGATTTTTTTTATGTTAAGGTCATGATCTAAAACCATATCCAATTCCATCAAATGGGTTACGAAATCATCGTTCGTGTGTACGGCGGACTACCGTCTCGCAAACTTATGTCATTCATTTTTTCCATTACCACTTATCAAAAATGTTCATAATGATGTATGTATTATTTATATATTATATATATGATATTTTTAATGCTATTATGATCCTGCAATTATTATATCACATATACCTTTATATTTTCCATTTTGTGGGAATATGATAATGTCGTTCATGTGTACAGTGGAATACCACCTCACGAAGCGATGTGATTCGTTCACACTTTACATGGAAAGTATTAAGGATGAGTTTAATAAACATATTTGATATATATTACGTAAAAATGATTATAGAATTATAATATATTATTTAATTTTCTTTCTTTCAACCCAATAAGAAAATGAAAAAAATAGTGTTCATGCATATGTATAACTTACCTTCTCCATGAACGGTGTATTTCATTTCCCATCACTAAATTTTATAGATTAATATAAATACATAAATACTGAATATATATAATATTTATATCATGGTTATCATTCTAGATATTATTTAACCATGATCAAAGTAAGATGACAAAAAATATAACAAATCAAAACATATATGAAAAACAAAGCAGTTATTACCCAAAACGTAACTTTACCATGAGATTATTAATAAAAGGGTAATAAAAGGTCATAAGAAAATCATATATGGTATGATATATATGAATATCATTATTTAATAGATGTATAATAAACTTATATTTATTATACAGGAGGTTTGAATGAGTATGATGGAATTCAAGACTTAAGGTAAGAGTTTTTTGTCTCAATTTTCCTTCTTTGAGACGTACGTTATGTTATGCACTTATATTATTTCATGAAGTGTATATACATACCTTTGATATTTCATTTAATGAATTTATTTACCTTCATGATATTTTATGATTAATTTTATGTTATTTATTTATGGGGATTATGATTCAATGTTACCAAAATGGTAAATAATTTATGTTACAATCTCATCATTTATCAGGATTGTTTATAATTAACTTTCCAATGCTGAAATCTCATGATATACCTATCAATAATTCCCATTAATTTTCTTCTTTTTTGGTTGTTCATGATATATTCAAGTAATGGTACCATTTTTCCACTTTGGTACTTAAAATCATTAAGAATTTTTTTAAGAAGATACGACTTTAGTTCTCTCTTCGGTCAGAAATTTGTTTTCTTCTAAAACCATGCTTTCTAAAAATGTTTTCAAAAAAGTTTTATTATTCTTAAAATTATATTTTTACCCATGTTTGATTTTTTATAATTTTTTTAAAAGTAATCTTCATATCTTTTTCCAAAACAACGCCCATTTGAATTTTAATGAAAATGTGAAAGGAATATTTGTTTTAGCATGTACGACATGAATGAGATTTTCCAATGTCATGAACAATTATTTCTTCAAAGTTTCCTTTACAATTTTTCAAGATTATTTTCAAATAAAAAAGGTTTTAAAAATGTTTTATGTTTTAAAAAGTGTTTTTCAAAGTGGAAAATATATTTTCCTCAAGAAATATTTTAAATGATATTTTAAAATTATTTTCCATCTAAGATGAAATATGTTGGGGTTATCTATGAATTTTTGGGGATATGATCTAATGATACCATTCATATTCTTTCTCTAGATGGTTTATGTTTTGATGACATGATGTTTATGAAACCCGTTTCTCTTCCACGGGTTATACCATGAGGAAATGATTATGAAACCCACTTCTTTAAATGGATTATTCTATGATGAAATGATTATGAAACCTTTATATTTTCCATAGGTTATGATATGATGATATGTTTATGATACCAATTTCATTTCATGGGTTATTATATGATGAATGTTTATGATCTTATGAAACACATAAATATAGTTTTCATTATGTGACGGGTGTGACCTATATCTCCCTCTAATGCATTGGGTAAAGATTTATTTCTCATGAGATAGATAGGGTTGGAATGGGGAGTGAACCCGGTTCAACAATACATGACTGGAATGGGGAATGAACCTAGTTCATTAAGACAAGGCTGGAATAGGGTGTGAACCCAGTTTAGTAAAGGAATTTTTCTGCTATGTTGGACCTAGCAATGATCCTTGACTAATATGGAAATGATTTTCTATTCTTATGTGTATGCCATAAATTTTATGTCTTACGTCAACATTATTCTCTCATGGATCATGTTCTTTTATTCCCTTATGATTCATGTCTTATGAACTACCAATATTTATTCCATGATTCATGTTTATAATATTTTATATGCATGGTATGGTTTTCAAATTTTACAATCATGTTCTCATATCCTTATGCTCATGTTATTCATATGTATCTCTCTTGTTTAACCTTACTGAGCATATGAGCTCACCATTTATTATGCTTCCTTTCCTTAGGTTATGAAGAAAGGTTTTTAAGTAGGAGTACTAAAGGGGAATATATTTATGGGATACATTGAATATCTTTTAATAATTAAGAAGATTATGTTCTATGTTTTAAAAGTCACTAAACTATTATAGTCCTCATATGTGTGTTTGTGTAATGTAATGAATATTCATCTAAAATTTGTAATATCTATGGATGAGAAGCTAGAGTCGTTATAGTTGGTATCAGAGGAAAGTTTTAGTTAACCTTTGAAAACTAGGATGAGAAAATGTTAGTCATATCCCTAGGGAAATTTCTAAGGATATGTCTAGGGAGGTATCTAAGGATAAGTCTAAGTATGATTCAAAGTATAAAAAATTTCCTAGAATTTTGGCAAAGGATATAGAAAGTATTTTCATAGAAATACATCCCTATCTAGATACTAAAAGTGGATGTGGGTCTGACATATATGTACCTAGGGATAACAATCTTGAAAACACCATATTGATTTAGACTCAATTGGGAACTGGTGCATGAAAACAAGCCTTGCTACACACCTGATTTGACACTCATAGGGGATATGCTTTAGAAATTCACAAAATCTTTACGAACCATCATGAAGGATTTAAATAAAATATGACTATAAATGACATAGGATAAACCTAATGTGTTATATATTTAAAATAAGGTTCCTTGATTTAGACATCCTAAATGATTTTTCAGACTGTGGTTTTCTTCTAAGATTAGTGCTGCTTATACTATGTTTTTTTGGTTTTAGTCAATGTCTGAAACCCAAAGAAACCGTGTTAATGTTGAGTTCAATGGAAAATGAAATTATTATACTTCTAATAATCCAAATGTTATGAGATATATAATGAAAAATCTTTTTTCTATTCTCACAAAACTTTCTCAAGCTATGAATCACGCTGGACTTCCAAACAAAGGAGGGAACAACATTCTGTTGAGTATTTGATGAAACAATGTCCAACTTCCTTTAGTGGATCCATTGATCCACTAGTTGTTAAGAAATGGATAAGTACCACTAAAAATATATTTTCCATTCTCCAGTGTTCAGAACATGAGAAAGTCATTTTGGCTATCTACTGTTTGGAAGGTGATGAAGATCAATGGTGGAACCTTATCAAGAATAAAATGCAACTTGATGAAATTAAATCCATGGATTGGGATGAGTTCAAGAACTTATTTTTCAATAATTATTTTCCTCATATTCTTTATATGAAAATTGAGAAGGAGTTCCTTGATCTAAAGCAAATGGATGATGAATCTGTTAGTACCTACAAGGAAAATTTTACAAGACTTTCAAGGTACGCTTCTAGTATAATCATCCAACCTGAAAGTAAGGTCGATCAATTCTTTAGTGGATTAAAACCAAGTCTCTGAAGGGTTTTATCCATAAGAGACTTCAGTAGTTATGAATATATTGTTCGATATTATATCAAGGTGGAAATAGAGGTTGGAGTTACGTATCGGTCTCATGGTTTTGATAGGAAAAGGAATATGGATTTTAAAGGAAAATATAAAAACCATGGAGAGAATAAGATGAGATTTACTTTATGCTCAAAGTGTGGAGAAACATGGATGGAATTTTCTTAAGGGAACTAGTAAATATTTTAAGTGTGGAAGGGAAGGTCATTGATTAATTGATTGCTGAAGTGATGGGAAGAAGTTAGGTAATGATGTGTATATAGAGAAAGTTTCACAGAATGCACCATACACACTTTGGTGTTTCAAATTCAAGGAGTATGGGCATTATGTGAATCAATTCCCCAATCCAATGGCCAATGTGGATGATGAAACACAATAAACTATTAAAAAAAGGATACAGGGAAATCTTAGGAAATCATAGTAGATGAATTGAATCATAATAATTAAGGGCACACTTATCCTCCCCTCCATAGTTAGGAATGTCATGTTTGATTTTTTATGAATGAGCCCCTTGAAAATCTTATTGTTCATCCTCTTGTGAAATTTCATGTGATTATCTCCCTCTACTTGGATTATGGAATAATGAAATCACATTTAATATTCTATCGGTACAAGGATGTACCCAATATTCCAATGTTTTTTTGTATAATATAAGAGCTTATTTAAAGAATAAAGTGTGAATTATATTTTGGAAGTATACATGTCTCCATTATCTCCCTCCACTTGAGGTTTTATTTTATGAGAGTTTATCAAGATTAATGACATTTAAGAGATATTTATTGAAATGTAACCCTTTGGTTTTGTATATAGTTTCAAAGTTACTTAATAAGGAATGCCTTTACACTTTATGTATATAAGATTAAAGGTACTAGTAATCTTTAAGGTTTATCTTATCTGTTATGTTGTGATAATTATGGGTTTTAGTCGATCACCTTATAAAGTTCACACACTTCATTTCTATTAGAGAATATTTCTATCTGGATCCTCTTTCCAAAATATAAATTAAGGAGGTGTTAAGGTTGTATGGAGTACCACATTCATTTGTATCTAATTGGGATCCAAAGTTTATGCTGAAGTTTTGTCTTCAGCATGCTCTTGATATAGATTTGAGTTTCAACAGTGTGAGAATAATTAAAACCCTAGAAAATAGGATAAGATATTGTTAAAGGGACTTAAAAATTGGTTGGGATTACACCTTCCTCTAGTTAAGTTTCCTTGTAACAATAGATTATTCTCAAGTATTCATATGGCTCCTTATGAATCCTTTTATGGAAAGAAGTGTAAAAATATAACGTACTGGAATGAAGTTGCAGAAAGAAAGCTATTGGGACTGAGAAAGTTGATAAGATGACATATAATGTTATAACCATTAATCAAAATTTAATAAAAAGATAAATTTGATAGAAATTTTATACTGATAATCTTCGATGTGATTTAGAATTTGAATTCAGTAAGAAGGTTTTTCTACAAATTTCTCTGTGGAAGAAAGGAGGGAAAACTAATCTATAAGTATATTGGTACCATTAAAAAACTTGATCACATAGAGACAATAAATTATCATTTGTAACTTCCACCAAACCTCTCTTAGGTTTATGATGTGTTCCATGTCCCTCTTGAGTAAGTACACACCTAATACATCACATGTATTGAACTCAAAGGTCATACCACTAGAGCATGATATTTTTTATGAGGAACAATTGGTAGGGATTCTGGATTAAATAGAGAAAGTTATAAAAAACAAGACCACTCAACTTGTCAGTGTTGTGGTGAAACCACCAACTTTAGTAAGCTATATAGGAACCTGAGGATGTAATATTGCAGAAGTATCCTCAGTTATTGGCACCAAAGTGATGAATTTGGAGGGTGAAATTCATTTTAAGGGGGTAGAATGTAACACCTCAAGTTTTCATGAATTATTATTATTTCAAATAAATTAATTTTTTTGATGACTTGTTTCAATCACAACACCAAGTTAATCTTTCACTAAACGCAACACCGACTTATCTTTCATTACATGTAACATTGAGTTTTAACAAAACCATTATATATTATTAATATAGTTATTTAAACGCAACCGTTATAACCTATCCATTAATATTAGTGATATGAATAGTAATAAATACTTTTTAAATATTAAGTATAATGGTTTTATATAAATAGAACATATTGATAATAAAATACATAATTTTTGGTAAAGAATTTATATGTTTCAAAAATAGTATTTTCTCAAAAAAATGTTTTTTATGTCTTTTTGTGAACAATAATAAAATTAATTTTTGACAATTTTAGAAAATGAATTTGATAAAATAAAATTCATTTTTGAAATAAAAATATCAAAATTATATTAGGGTTCATTTTTTATATTTTTATGAAAGGTTTCATTTTTTGATGAATAGTGAAAAATACTGAATTTTAATTGAAAACTGCCTTTTCGTTTAATTTATTTATAAAGTTAAATTATATTTTAAATTGGTTTTAAAGTAAAAATAGTTAAATTATACATACATTAATATAATTTAGATCTTTTTAATAATTTTAATATTGATTTTTGATATAAAAATATTTCAAACTTTTGATCTTTTTCTCTTTAAAAAAAATACACATTCTCATCGCATCTATGAGATTATTTTTTAAATTGAATTTCACCAGTTCTATGAATGGAATTTAGAAAAATGTATTTTATATTTATAATCATATTAATTTATATTATCTAATAATATCAAATTAAAATTTTACCATAGTGATTAGTGAAAATAGTTAAAATTAATTACCGCGATTAAGGTTAAAATGAAGTTTTGCACATTACAAGCATTTGTATTAAAATTAAATTCACACACACATATTATTTGTATTTAATTAATTTATTTAATATTTTGAATTATTAGTTATAAATTATCTAATAAATATCTTTTTAATCTTAGTCTTAAAGGATAAATTACCTAGGTAAATAAAAAAAAACAAGCTACCCTGGTAAAAACTATAAGGATAAAATTAAGTAAACTTAAAGACTAAGGAATAACTTGATAAAAAATGTGTTTTTTATTGGAGGTTTTAATCTACCAAATAATCCCTCCCCTAATTCATTGATCAATTTTTGAGACACATGAGGTAAGAGTGACCTCCCAATAGTGAATACTTTTGGATATTTACAAAAATGCCACTCACCTCACTTATAAAAGGCCACCTCTCTCCTATCTTATTTAAACCTTCAAAACCTTTTGGTTCAGCCAGAACCTAACCAAATAACTTCCTAGATTCCCTCCATTCATCCTATAAGCCTTATTTTTGGAAAAAATCCATCATAGGAAGGCTTTTAGTGAAAACCTAAGGAGGATACCCGAAGAAGAGGTAACGTTCATCAACGAGTGTCTTTATTTTATTTATTCCTCAAACCATTCATTTTTTATATCCTGATTATATAATAGACTAAACATATTCCATATACTAAGATGTTTTTATTTTTAGGTCATGACCTAAAACTATCTCCACTTTCATCAAATGGGTTACAAAATCATCATTCGTGTGTACGACGGACCCTCACGAACCAATGTCATTTGTTTTTCCATTACCACCTACCAAGGCTAGTCATAATGATGGAAATATTATTTATATATTATATATATTATATATATTATATATATTATTTTATTATGATTTTTGAATTATTATATCACACATACCTTCATATTTTCCATTTTATGGGAATATGATAACGTCGTTCGTGTGTACGGCGGTCTACCGCCTCGTGAAGCGATGTGATTCATTCATGCTTTACATAAAATGTATTAAGGTTGAGTTTAATAAAAATATTTGATATATATTATATAAAAATTATTCTAGAATGATAATATATCATTTACTTTTCTTTCTTTCAACCCAATAATAAAATGAAAAAAAAAACAGTGTTCATGCATATGTACGACCTACCATATCCATGAACAATGTATTTCATTTCCCATCACTGAATTTTATGAATTACTATAAATACACACATAATGAATATATATGATATTTATATCATTTTTATCATTCTTGAGATTATGAAACCATGATCAAAGTAATAGGACAAAAAATATAACAAATCAAAACATATACGAAAAACAAAGCGGTTATTACCCAAAACGTAACTTTAACATGAGATCGTTAGTAAATGGGTAAGAAAGGGTCATAATAAAATCATATATGGTATGATATATATGAATATTTTTATTTAATATATTTATAACAAACTTATATTTATTATACATGAGGTTTTAATGAGTATTAAGAAAGTCATGACTTAAGGTAATAGATTTTTGTCTCAATTTTCCTTCTTTGAGACATATGTTATGTTATGCATATAAATTCTTTCAAAAAGTGTATATAAAAACATTTGACATGTAATATCATGAATTTATTAATCCTCATGATATTTTAAGATTCAATTTATGTTATTCCTTTATGGGTATTATGATTCAATGTTACCAAAGTGGTAAATATTTTATGTTACGATCTCATCATTTATCAAGATTATTTATGATTAAGACTTCAATGTGGAAATATAACGATCTAACTCTCAAGAATTTTCATGAATTTTATTCTCCTATGGTTATTCATGATATCTTTAATTAATGTTATAATTTTCCACTCTTTGGTACCTAAAATCATTAAAAAACATTTTTAATAAAATCTGACTTTAGTTATATCTTCGGTCGAAAATATGTTTTGTTCCAAAAAAATGTTTTTTAAAAATGTTTTATTATTCTAAAATTTATTTATTAAAGAATTTTTTTTTTACCAATTTTTTAATTTTTACATTTTTTTGAAAGCAATCTTCATGTTGTTTTCCAAAACAATGTCCGTTTGACGTTTACCGAAAATGTGAAAGGAATATTTATTTTAACATGTATGCCATGAATGGAATTTTTTTGATGTCATGAACAATAATTTTTTCAAATATTCCTTTATAAATTTTCAAGGTTATTTTCAAATAAAAAGGTTTTCAAAAGTTTTTAATTTTTAAAAGGTGTTTTCCAAAGCGGGAAGGATATTTTCTTCAAGAAATATTTTAAATGATATTTCAAAATTATTTTCCATCTAATATGACATCTGTTGGGGTTATCTATTTATTATTGAGGATATGATCCAAGAAAACCATTCATATTATTTTTATGAATAGTTTATGTTTTTATTCATGATATTTATGAGAATTTTTTCTCTTCCACAAGTTATACCATGAGGAAATTCCTATGAAACCGACTTCTTTTAACAGGTTATTCTATGATGAAATGATTATAAAACCTATTTATTTTCCATAGGTTATGATATGATGATATATTTATGATACCCATTTCATTTCATGGGTTATGATATGATGGATTTTTATGATCTTGTGGTACACATAAATATTTTTTTTCATCATGTGATGGGTGAGACCTATATCTCACTCCAATGAATTGGGTAAAAATTTATATCTCATGAGATACACAGAGATGAAACAGAGAGTGAACCTGGTTCAGTAAGGAAGGTTTGGAATGGGGAGTGAACTCAGTTCAATAAGATAAGGCTAGAATAGGGTGTGAACTTGGTACAATAAAGGAATTTTTCTACTATGATGGTCTTGATAGTGATCCTTGACAAATATGGAAATGATTTTCAATTTTTATGTGTATGACACAAATTATATGTCTTACGCCAATGGTATGGTCCCATGGCTCATGTTCTTTGATTACCTTATGATTCATGTCTTATAAAATTTCAATATTTATTTCATGACTCAATTTTATGATCTTTGATATGTAGGCTATGGTTTTAAAATGTTATGCTCATGTTCTCATACCCTTATGCTCATGTTATGCTCATGTATCTCCCTTTTTTTCCTTTAATGAGCATCTGAGATCAACCTTTATTATATTTAATTTTTCCCAAGTTATTAAGAATGGTTTTTAAGTAGGAGTACTAAAGTTTAAGATATTTATGGGATACATTAAATATCTTTCAAGAATTAAGAAAATTGTGTTCTAAGTTTCCAAAGGAACTAAAATATTATGGTCCTCAGGCATGTGTTTATGTAATGTAATAAATATTCATCTAAAAGATGTAATATCCATGTATGAGAAGATCATGTCATTATACTTTGGTTGAAAGGAGTGTGATACATACTAGGTCTCAGGAGGAATCTCATTTCAGTGGGGAAGTTAGATGATAAAGGCTTTAGTATTATTTTTAACAATGGAGTCTGGAGAGTGATTCGAGGATCCATGATTATGGAGTGGGGAGTAAAGGATATGACATTTTATCTGACTGGAAGTTTATATAGGAGTGAAATGACCAGATTTTTAGTCTATAAAAATCTAGAGGCATGAAATTACATACTGGGTTACCTTAGTGAGAAGAACATGAAGGTTATAGCAGGAAAAGTAATTCTGAAGATTAATTATAAAATATCAAAAGTTGTGAGAGATATGTTCTTGGAGAGAAAAATAGGGTCTCATTTAATTTTAATGACTGGAATCCCAAATCTTAGAAGTCATAGCTTTTTTCACACGAATTTTTGGGGACTTTATTTAGTTCAATATCACGATGGATCATGATGCTTCGTCACATTCATTAATGATTCCACAAGGCAGGAATGAGTTTATTTTTTAAAAAATAAATCTGACGTGTTTGATGCATTTATATAGGGGAAATACATGGTGGAGATCAAAAAGTGGTCGGAAATTGAAGTGCCCTAGATCTTATAATGATGGTTAATTCAACAATAGTAACTTCTAGAACTTCTAGTAGAAGAAGTTGAAAAGTCTTGAGAGAATAATACCTAGAACTCCACAATAGAATGAAGTGGTGATTATAATAAACCATACTTTGATAGAGAAGGATATATGCAATGTGTGCACCCCGATATTCCCAATGCCATCTAGGATGAAGCAACTAACATGACATCATACTTGGTTAATAAAAGTCTAGCCTCTATAGTGGGATAAATACTACCTAAAAATTTTTGGTTTGATAAGCTACCAAAAGTTTCACACCTTAAAATCTTTGGTTGTATTGCTTATGCTCTTATTGATGTAAATGATAGAGATAAGTTTGAGGCAATTTACAAAGCCTATTTCTTTTTATTCTATATAAATGAAGATTTTGACTACCAATTGTGGAGTGATGATCAACAGAAGATCATCAAAATTTGAGAAGAAATATTTAATGAGAAGATCTTATGGAAGGATCGTAACTTGGATGAATCTGAAGTTGAGGAAAATAGGTCAACTACTAAAGTATAAGCTGGTCTAGATGAAAAAACTGAAAAATCAAAAATACCAATGATACTATAAATTAGAATGAATGAACTACAAATTCAACCAATGAAAGGTGTTCCAAAATGCTCGAGAACTACAGAAGCCTGAGGGAAAGCTCCAGAAATTGAAGTTCCAGTAAATACAAAAACTTATCTGAGGAGATTTTTTTATAGTCAGATGACCAGTCTAGTAGTATGAGGTAAAAATGAGCTATTACTTATAACATATGCTAAGGAGCCAGAATGCTCAGAAGAGGCAACAACACTTAGTGACTCAGAGTAGTGAGAGTCAACCATAGAGGAAGAAATTAATTCCTTAAAGTTCAATATAACTTGGGATCTAATTGAATTATCTAATGATAAATGAGAACTAGAGAAAAAATGGGTCTACCATTTGAAAGAAGAAGATGATAAAAGTAGAAGATATAAGGCATAGTTGGTGTTGAAAGGATTCTAACAGAATGAAGGAATCACTTTCTTAGAAATATTTTCACCGATAGTAAAACATACTACAATTCGAACAATGCTAAGAATTGTTGCATCCGATGGATTACACCTAGTGCAGATGGATGTGAAGATTTTTTTTCTTCACGGTGATATGGAAGATGAAATATACATGAAGTAACCCAAGGGGTTTAAAGATCATCAGAAGTAGGGCCTCATTTTCAAACTGAAGTGAAGTATATATGGCTTGAAATAGGCACTTTGATAGTGAAATTATAATTTAGATGATTTGATGAATGAGGAAGGTTTCACAAGGAGTGACTCCAATCACTTTTGCTATTATAAGTCCTAGAATGATGGAAATTACAAAATTATCCTAATCTACATGGATGGTATATTTCTAGAAGAACCATAAATTCAATAGATTGAGGAGCTAAAAATCCGTCTAGAAGATTTTAAATGAAGAATCTTGTCTAAGCCAAGAAAATATTGGGGATGATGATAGAGAGGGATAAAAAATCTAGTACTCTGGTGTTATCCCAAGGGTATATCCAGAATATCATTGAAAGGTTTCAATTGTATGGATGTAAATATTTTGGAACTCCCCTCACTGGACACTTCAAGTTATACAAGGCACACGTACCTTCAATGAAATATGAGGAGTGGATCATTCGATACTTGAATGGATCGGTAGATACAACATTGTTCTTAGAAGAAGATAATCCTATGTAAGGTTTTGTTGATGTTTATTGTGATAGTGATTTCGAAACTTGGAAAAGAATAATGAGTTCAGTGTTTATATTTGGTAGAAAAATGATCAACTGGATGTCACAACTATAGCCAGTGGTGACTTTGTCTACAAATGAAGTAGATTATGTAGCAGCTATAGAGGCCATAAAGGAGTTGATCTAGTTAATGTGCTTTCTAAAGAAACTAAAAAAAACAATGAAAAGAGAAAAGTTATTATGTGACAATCAGAGTGTTATCCACCTTACTAAGGATCCAACATTTCATGTAAGAATGAAACATATTGAACTAAAATTACATTTAATCCATAATATGCTAGAGGAAAAGGTGTTTGAGCTATAAAAGATTGCAAAGAAGCAAAATTCAGTTGGCATGTTTACAAAAGTGTTAGTCCAAGATATACCATGGTAGAACTATGCCTCAGTTCGACTCATCTGAATGAGTGGAGGATGGAGAACACTATAATAAACATAGAATAAGAAAATTGGTTCACCCAAAATGTTGTAGGATACCAAATATATTCCTTGAAGCAATATTTAAGTGAGAGATCGTTGGGATCACGAAGTTTCTTCAATTCATAGGAAGTTCACTCACCGAGAGTTTAGATTTTGGTAGTATGATTTGGTATTGTCAGAACTACAACAAAAATACCTTTAGTATATGAGTCTAACTACCAAAATTCCATATAATTATGATTAATGATGTATAGATTGGTCTTTGGGAATAGAGAATAGTGTACCGACTAGATTAGCTAACTCGGTGGAGACCTCAGTTGAATGATGAAGTCAACAGATGGCTGATAAAAAATGTCAGAGGTTGGTGTAACCTGTTTGACTGACAATGTACCTCTATATAAGGAGGTGGGACTAAATACTGATGTATGTATGTATTTTTTTGTTCTATATTACAAAAAGTGTAATGATGACTTACTAAGCTACATTGTTTGTAAATCTTTTAATTATGATAATACAAAAAGTTTGCAACATTCTCCCATGGATGTAGGACGAAATTCTGAAAAACATAACATTGGTGTTCCTTTTTTGTTTTCCTATTATTTGAATTCTTATGTGTATGCTTGAGTGTGTGTTTGATTTTCCTTTTTAGTGTTGATTAGGGTGAAAATTGAATTCTTTATTCAAGTTCTATAAGACAAAAAGTGAATATCTGGTAGTTGAAATTCCATTTTTCTGAACTATTAGTGGATATAATTTTTTGATGAACCTAAGGTCCAACCATTCAGTGATTGTGTTGGATTTTCAAATGCATTTTTTTTCAAAAAAAGAGAGGCATCACACAAATAAGAGATGAAGAAAATGAGATTTTTGGATTTTGTTGGGCAAAGAAGGGATACAAAAAGTTGGAAAAGACTAAATACTAAAAACATATAATGACACATGACATTACCATCCCTAATTGTGACATGGTGCACATTATTAGTGTGCGACTTCATACACACCTTTAATGGAAGTGGAGAGGCACATACAACCATGGAACACTTTTAAAAACCATGATACCCCTATTTAAAAGCAATGATTTTTCTTTTTCCCCCTTCCAGGCTAGTCAAATGAAAATTTGAGAATATGAAAGAGTATTTTTTTACCATTTTATTTAGTTTTAATGGAAATTTATAGTATTATTAAACATTATTAAACCAAGAATTTATTATAGGTATTAAATCAAATATATAACAAGGTTCTAGAATTAATTCAAGTGTCCCCCTAATTTAAAATCACAAGTCTATCACGTTACATTTAATTTTTCTAAATTAATTTCCCAATTAAAGTCATTTAAAACCCTCTTGATTGGATTTAAAAATAAATACATGTTTTTTCAAAAATAAACATTATAGAGAAGAATATATTTGGGTGTCAATATAATACAACATAAATATAAAAAAATTCTTAAAATCTATCAATAACTCTTTCCAATTTCTTTTCTATTTGTTAATGAAATATACCTTTTTCCAATGAGCCTGTACACAAGTGGTACAGGCTCCTGCTTGGCATCCAAAAGACCCAGGATCAAATTAGGGCAGGGAAAAATTTATGAGTTATTATAGTATCACTATAGTAGGGCACTGTAGCAGTACTGTAGTAGTGGTGACACTATAGCAGTGAAGGCATTGTAGCAGGAACTGTAGTGGTGGTGGTACTGTAACAGCCCGGGCACTGTAGCATTACTACTCACCAAAGGGCCCTTTGGGACAATAAATGAGCTTTAAAGCCTTATATTCAGGCCACTTGGACTTAGGCCTTCAGGATATGTAATGGGTCTCCCTCTACACAGTCAAAGAGGTCTTTACTTTAATAATAAAACGAGGCTTCGACCCCAACCTTTAAAAAAAATGAAATATACCTTTTGTTTTGGTATGAAACCTTTAATTTTACTCTAAATTGATTCATAATACTATTGAAAAACTAAATCATTATCACTGAATAATGAAGTGGTTTCAATAATAACATGAAGAGCTGTCAGAATAATATCAAAGTATATTCCCAACTCTTTATAAGGCTATCAACAAGTTCTTAAACTAAATTGAATTTTGATTGATTTTATTTAATTCCATCAAAAACCATCTAAATTTATTCTCCTTAATCCAAATGACTTAAAAAATAGATATTTTAGTGAAAAAAATCATTATAAAAAGTCTATTTAAATTTTCATGGTTAGTTATAAATATAGTAAAATAAAAATATATCAAGATCAACCTCAACAATATTTCCCTTTAGATTTTTTAATAAGAGAAAAAATAAATTTATTGTCATTACTTTAGAAAAAACTTATCCATATATAGCCAATAAATTATAATCTCCAACTTTAAGACTACTTGAATTAAGCTCTATATATGAACCAATAGTGATTGGTAATATTTTAATAGAATTTTCATTAATAACAAGACTCTTACTCAAAATTAGCTCTATTTTCATGGGAAATATAAAAATCACTTACCCCATAAGCTCATGCCTCCACCATTTTTATTGACTTACTTTGGATCATTACCATATCTCCTCTTTTGGAAATAAACTCAAAGGGAAGAACATTCAAAAAAACAAACCAATTATAACAATTAAAAATAGTTTTGGGGAGATGATTAAATATACCAAACAAATCTCATCAAGTCCATGAAGACTATTGAACACCAATGTACATCTTATGTCTCTCGAATGATGGAATGAATACTAAATTTTTAAGAGTGTTATCCACTTGATCAATAGTTACCACATAATGAAATTTCACAATCTCTTGTTTCATTTTTTACTTTGATAAAATTTTAATTTATTTTAATTTATTTATTTATTGAGTATTTATTTGATTTTTTGAGAGATTAATTCCACCATGACTATCATAAAAAATAGACATAAACATCTCAACTTTCTCCCCAAGGTCTTCAAGTTATTTTTTCATCTATATAAGTTGAGAACTACATTAATACATTCAACCTATATAATTCCAAGAAGTATACTATCATGTTTCTTACTTAGTAATGCAATGTAATTTCTCCCAATAAAAAAACACTTCTCCTGATATGAATATTTTTTCATAAATATTTCCAACTTAATTCACATAATTATATGCTATCAAGTCTTGTTTACCATCAATATCGTACAATAAACCATGGTTTATAGTGTCTTTAACTCACCTCATGATCCTTTTGATAACCAAAAGATGGATTTCCTTTGGAAAACTTTTTTATCTTGATTCCAAGCACGTGACATGCATTATATGAGGCCTTGTAATAATATAATACAATAAGATTAAAATTATTATTATTTTGTGTGTAGAATCCAAATTATTGAAATTTTCTTCCTTCATTCACTTGGTACTAATAGATAAGGGAGTTTTCACTACCTTGTTGTTTTTTGTGTCAAATTTCATTAAAATTTCATTTACATACTTTATTTGGGAAATAAAAGTCACATTCTTCTTTTGTATAACTTGAAAGATAATAAAATTGGTTAGTTCACATATTAATGGAGTTTTAAATTCAAATTTAATTATCCCATTAAACTTATACTTTTTTTCTTTTAATTTTTTCCTTTAAAGATCAAGTCATCAACACACACAAACACCATTAACTAACCCCCTTTCATTTTCCACATATAACTTGTAGTCTATGTAACAAATTGAGTTTTAGTAAAATATTACTCCTTAAATAAATTCTATGTTCAATATATTTATCCACATGAAACACCAAAACCAAACAAATATTGAACATTTTAAGGTAGCCATAATGGTAACTGAATTATGAAATATATATAAATATATATAAAAAGAATAAAAAAATAAAGTTTACTTTAAATATCATGTCAACTTGTGTAGTTAATCAACTAATAAAATATTTTTTCTATTTTTTTCAAGTATAATGTATTTTTGAATTAATAAAGGATCAAAATTGGTTTAATTATTAATTTATAGGAAACATGAAAAAATAGTTAATATATCAAAAGTTTTTGTCTATAAAAAAATATTTTTTCACTATATTTCATGTTTTTAATTAAAATTAAAAATTATAAAATTTAGGATGCGAATTTGAAAAAATAACTTCAATTTTGGATTCATCAAGATGATACCATCGTAAGATGATTTTTTGATATTTTTCTAAAAAAATGTATTTTTTGTGAATAGTGCAATATATTGTTTTTACAAATAATGTGCCTTTTATGAAATTATTTGTTTATAAGAATGATTTGAAAATTTATGAAACTATTTTATAGGAAAAATATGAATTTTATAAGTTATATTATAAATTTTAAAATATTGATTCTAGTTTACAAACTGATATTTAATGTTTTAGAACATAAGTAATATTTTTTCTCAAGAAATTGTTTTAAATACATTATATACCTATTATTTTAAAATTAATTTTTATTAAATTTATAAATTAAATAAAATTAAATATATTTAAAATTTTAAATTAATTTTTTTAAATTATATAATAAAGACTATTTTAAATTTTAAGCATAAAAGTTAAGTTAATTAGGTAAAAACTAGTTACCATAGTAAGAGTTAAAATAGTAAAAGTAAAAATATAAGAGTAAATGACTTTAAATATGTTTAAAACATGTATGATAATGTGTGTTTAAGGCCTTGTTAGAATGTATCTCTTATCCTCTCCATAATTTCTCAATTTTGGATCCAGTTTCCTTGAGAGTGGATTCCTGTTATTAAAAAGTTTGGGTATTTATAAAAATGACATCCCTTTTCACTTATAAAAGGGGATCTCCTCTCCTTAGTTCCCCTCACACCAAAACCCCCTAAGTTCTAACCAAAATTCAACCAACCCACTCCTCAAAACAATTATCCACCTTTAATAGTTTCTGATCTTCTTAAAGGTTTATGCCCTCATAAAGGATATAATCCAAGTAGTGTGGTATAAGTTTATAATCACTCCTTTCTCTTATTTATTTATTTGTGTGCAATTATTATTACTCAAATTAACTTACACCATTTAAAAATAATAAAATTAGTATCACTAGTATACATATATGTTTTTATAATTATGGTATAATCATTAACCACTATTCCATTTTCCATTAAGAAAAATGAAAACGCGAAACATGCATATGTGTAAACTATCACCCCCACAAATAAATGTGTTTCATTTTCCCTAACCTTCTAAAATGGATGATATAAAAGGTAAATTTAATAAATAATTATTGTATATATAAAATGTTTAATATTATTAAATAAATAACCATATTTCTTCTTTCTCCCTTTCCATGATAAAAAATCATTATCCATGCGTACATGCGGACTACCACCTCCATGGATTGGTGTATTCTATTTTTCATTAACAACTTTCATGGATGTTTATAAGAATAGTTTTAAAGGATAAATATGTTTGTTATTATATGAATAAGGTTCTGATAACACAAATTTAATAAACTATTAATGATATGAATGATAAACAATTGTTATAAAATTAACCATCTTAAATAAGAAAACTACGAAGGAAAAATAATTTATTCATACTATGTAATTATTCCATACCCATAAATTCTTATCCTAATTATTTATAATTATTATATATCACTACAAAATAAATACTAAATGGAATCATTATGTTACTAGTATAATGATATTTCAACTAAATCACCTCATAATCATCTATTAATCATGACATGTTCATGTTTGGATTAGTTTGACTTCCTACTTAAATAATGATGAAAAATTATATCATGAATGACTGTAAAAAATAATTCATGGTATAATATGATATAAAAATTTAAATATTTTTTTTGTTTTTGAAAGTATACATCAATATTTAACTCCGTAATTAAAACAACACCTTTTGTTGGTTAAGAAAATCACTGAAGTGTGCTTATTGTCAATTTCACCTTCAAGGTTAATGAATGAAACAATCATAAAAGGAAATTTAAACTTAATAAATCATTATGATTAATCTATTAAAGTAACTTAAATGATATTTGAATGATTAAATTGATAAGAAAAAATAATACCGACACTGCTCCTTCAAAAATTGTACAAATAGTCAAAACTATAAACACTTGATGTGGGGAAATAGGTAAAGAATAACTAATATACATGTAAATATTGATTATAAATAAAAATTATAAAAAATGTTAGGTATGAATACGACTTTTAAATTAGTCACTAAGATAGTTATTTTTGTTATACATGAGGTTATAGTGCATCCATGGAAGACAAGATCAAAGGTAAGGGTTACTTGTCTCCATTTTCAATTACTTGAGACATACTTCTTATTATGCATCTTGTTTTCTTTGGAATTGTGTATCCACATAACTATTAATTTAATATGGGATAATAATATTACATTTCATGATATTTTAAGGATAATTTCTTAAACTCCCTCTCATATTATTTTGATTCAAATATTCCTTGATCCGTAAGGGACTTTGGTAACTCAAATATTTTTCTTTGAGTTATGAAGTTTCTATTGAACTTTGACATTAATTATTCCCTATATTAATAATATCCTTTTATATATGATATCCTCTCTTTGAAGAAATGAGTTCTTAATCCCCTTTTATGAATGATTTTATTTTCCATAAAATTATAACATGATTTGAATAATTACCATCCTCTTAAGTGTTGATTTCTCTTAAATGGATCTTTCTTTCAAGTACATGTTTTATCTTACCACCAACATTCTCCTTTATTATTTTTTAATCCAATTGTGTATCAATTCATGTGATCTTAGTACTATCCTTTTTAAGGATAATATTTTTTACTCTCTTTTATGATTTAGGTTCCATTTTCATATTTATTTCAAAAGGGTTCTATTTTACATGATGTTATGTTTTATAAATCACCATCTAAATGATTTTTTGAATTTTCTATTTTGGGTGATTTACTTTTGGTATAAATTGATCTAGTTTATGTGGTTATTTATGTGATTCCTTTTAAAATGTAATGTAAAACCCATTATTATTCTTGGGTTTTAATTATGTGATGATTTGATGTTTCCTTGAGGCATAAATGTGTATGATTAATCTTTAAGTAATAGGTGGACCCTATATAACCATCCAATGCATTGGGTAAAGATTTAAATCTCATGAGATAATGGTGAAATGAGTAGTGATGCTCGATCCAAAATGGGGAATAGGTTGTGATGCCTAATCCACCATGGGAAACAAGTTGTGATGCCTAATCCTTTATGGGAAGCATATTGTGATGCCCGATCTACTATGGGAAATAGGTTTTGATGCATGATTTGTAGGTTTTGGGTGCAGTGAAATTGCCTTTGATGAGTTTTATATTAAAATTTATTTTAATATTGAGTTTTCTAAAACCTAAAGAGATAATATTTAAAATTAAATTTATAATTAATTCTTATAGATTTGGAATAAATGATTACCTCATCTTAGTATCCTTTCTTTGATGAAAGTGTTGGTATTTCAAAATCCCTTTCAGATTACCTTCATTGTGTTGTAAGGATTCATGTGTAGAATCCCTCTAGCAGTGATCCACACATGCTACTTTGATATCTGAGAAACACCAATTGATTTTTGGGTGCTAGTGTGGTGAATCAATTGTCTTGATCATTCTAAGATCCTTCAGGTTTAAAGGTATTTTTTACATTCTTGAGAGGAAAAGAGGAGGAAAACCCACAATGGATAATTTGATTGTGTGTAATGATTCTCAATTCTTAGTTTTTGATAATCCACTTAATATAAATAACCATCTATTTATAGAGATAAAGTATAGGTTTAAAATAATTATTTAATTCTATGATGACCCTTTAATAATATTATAATCTTTAATAAACCCCATGCTATATAATAAAAATAAAAATAATAATATTATTAGTATTATTATTTTATGGAGTGCGCCAAACTGTGAAAATGATAAATAATATTTATTGGCTTGTAAATAAATATTTATCAACAAACGAGTTTTTGGTCCATTTATCCTCATCAACATTTATTAAACACCCCAAAAAATAATTGATTTAAATATTTCATTCAACAATAAATATTTATGATTGATAAAATGTGAATAAAATTATTCCTCAGTCTTGAGAATAATATTTATTATACTTATTAAATTAAAATATAATTTAATAGAGATCGTCAGAAACACTTAGTGTGTGACCCTCTAGTATTCTTTCTCATTGTAATTATATGGGTTTTCCTAAATTACAAGATTACTTTATAACAACAGGTCAAAGAACCCAAGAGAAATAACTTAATGTTGCATTGATGACAACGACATACAAATTCTTACTGTGTAATATAATCCTTTTATCACAATATCTCATCAAGCAGATTTCACATATGTATCACCAACCTATATGCTCAATATGTATTTCTTTTACTATATAAAATAAACACATAAATACACCATGATCATATAATTTAGGAAGATGGATCTATTCTAATTAAAGGGTCAAGATATCAATTTCCATAAACATGGAAGGGAAAAATCCTTTGTCATCTTATCCATTAATGACATGTCAATTTTGATGCACCCAACACACCCTACCTCACCATGAATATATGTAATTATGGGTTTCTTTAGAAAATATAAGTGCATGAGTCATGGAATGCATTAATGATAATATTAAAGTCTAATGACCATTACACACACTCATAGATAGGAATATCTGATGACACCAAAACATGCATAATTCTTACTAGAGGTTCTGTTCTCATAATCTCCCATCTTGGAGATTACTAAGTGTGAAATTCATGATAAGAATACTCATCCACTTATGAGTAATCACACCTAAAATTCACATTATATGTGTCCCATCATATAATGTTACCCGACTATAGAACTATATTTAAGAATATCATTATAGAACTTCAAGGTTCTCATTACAGTGGGGAACTTCTATGAACTTATCAATGTGAAAGATACCCTAGGACATTGTTAATTAAATTCATGCAGAATAATGAAAAATACATAATAAGATGTTATTAATATTCAAATAATTGAATATACATGTAATCGATGTACAAAAAGTTGTTCCTAGGACACCAACTACAATAAACTTCTACTTGGACTAGAGCCATCTGCCTACAAATTTCAGTCCACTAGACCTCACATGATAATCATGTTTCTACTGAGTTAAGGATTTAGCCAAGGGGTCCACCAAGTTGTCTTCTGTGGAAATAATACTCACTGCAACCTCACTTCTTTGAGAAAAATCCATCAAGATATGATACTTCTGAGGTATGTGCTTCATTCACAGACGTGAACTTGGATCCTTTGAGAGTACCTCTATTACAATATTATCACAATATAGCATGATAAGATCTTTACTACTAGGTACCACATCAAGATCTTGTATTAAGTTGCGTATCCAATCTTCTTCTTTAGCTTCCTCAGAATCCAGAGTATATTCAGAATCTGTTTTAGAATTTGCGAACATAACTTTCTTTGAGCTATTCCAGCTCATAATACCTCTATTAAAAGTGAATATGTATCCTATTTGTGATTTCATACCATATTGATATATTTGGAAACTAGCATATGCATATCCTCTGATGACTAGTTCCTCATCTCCTCCATAGACCATAAATATATCCCTAGCAATCCTCATATACTTAAGGATAGTTTTGACTACTATCCAATGGAAATCACCTAGGTTAGATTGATATATTCCTATCACACTTAATTCATAGGTAAAATCTAGCCTAATATATATCATAACATACATGACTAACCCAATAACTGACACATATGAAATATTTTCCATTCTATTTCTTTCCTCATGTGTTCAAGGACACATTTTCCTAAAAAGATGAATTCCATGTGACACTGGTAATAATTCCTAATTGGATTGTTCAATACTGAAACTCTTCAGTATATTGTCAATATATGTACCTTGATTTAGGATAATTATCCTCTTGGATCTATCACAACAAATATTGATCTCAAGAATATATGCGACCTCACCTAATTCCTTCACGGAGAAGTATTTATTCGACTGAGCTTTACCAAACTGTAAGAACAGTATTTCATTTCCAATAAGTAATATGTCATCAATATATACTATTAATAAAATGATCGAACTCACACTAAACCATTTATAGATACACAACTCACATTAATTATTTATGAAACAAAATTATATTATGGATTCATCAAAAGGAATCTTCCATGACCCAGATGCTTACTTTAATCCATAAATGGATCTTTACAACTTTCATACCTTGTTTTCATCCTTTGGAGTCACAAATCTTTCAGGTTTTGTCATATAAAAATCTTCTCGAAGGTTCCCATTAAGAAAGACTATTTTTACATTCATTTTCCAAATCTCATAATCATGGAAGGCTGTAATGTGAAGTATAATTCTGATGGATTTCAACATAGTTACTCGTGAAAAGGTTTCATCATAGTCTATGCCCTAATGCTATTTAAACCCTTTTGCAACCATCCTTGCTTTATAGGTATTGACTTTCCCATCCATGTATAGTTTCTTCTTAAACACCCATTTTAACCAATAATATTTATATCCACCAGAGGATCTACCAAAATCTAGACTTGGTTTTGGTACATGGAATCTATTTCAAAATTCATGGCTTCTTTCCACTTGGAAACATGTATGCCACTTATTGATTCCTTATAGGTTATAGGATAATTATTATGATCAATTAATAATGAGTCACCATCCTCAGTGACTAGAAAACCATATCATTTTGGTTCTCTAACCTTTCTTGTACTCCTACATAATAGTTGTGTCTTTGAAAAAACTTCTTCTTCCATGGGGAATTATGAAATATGTTTCTTTTCAAAATCTTGTGTAACTTGATCCTTGAATTCATAAAAGTTTATCTCGCTCCCACTATCTATTTTAGAGATTTTATCCCACTCAGGGAATATGATATGTCTTTACACTATTACCTTTTTTTTTCTGAGGGGTCACATAAGTAATAAAACCTTGTTTCTTTGAGGTATCCTATAAAGGTAAACTTTGTGCCTTAGGGTAAAATTTTGTTACCTGAAGAGGCCTTAACAAACTCTTCATAACCCCACACATGTAAGTATGTAAACAAGAGTTTCTTTCCATTCCAAAATTGGTATGGTATACCATCTTCCACCTTAGTTAGCACTTGGTTTAGTGTTTGTGCCACTATTTGTAATGCATATCTCCAAAAGGATATTGGAATACTCACATGACTCATCATTGATCTCACCATGTCCAACAAGGTGTGGTTCTTCCTTTCACTTACACTATTTCACTAAGGTGTATAAGGTGGAGTGAGTTGATATAGAATCCCAAATTATCATAAATAATCAATTAAGTATTGATTAAGATATTATCCACCACAATATGAGTGGAGTTTCTTAATATTCTTTCCAAGTTAGTTCTCAACTTCATTATTTTATTCTTTGAATTTATCAAAAGAATCTGACTTATACCTCATCAATTAGACATATCCATATCTACTAAAATCATCAATAAAAATTATGATGTATGAATACCCACCCCTTTCTTTAATAGTAAATGGTACACACATATTGGTATGAACTAATTTAAGAAGATCTTTATCCCTTTCATATTTTATAATAAATAGGGATTTGGTTATTTTTTCTTATAAACATGCATGGAATACACCAAGTGGTTTTAGTTAAAAAGAATCTAAATATATATCTTTGTGTAATTTAGTCAAACACTTTTCATTTACATGACCTATCTAGTGATTCCAAATTTGGGTGTGGTATGAGTCATGTGAAGTACTTTTGTTATCAATTTTAATTGTTTGGTTTGGGTAAAAGACCATTATTTAAATGTTCCCTACCATAAAAAATTCTATCTTTGAAAAAGAATAATTATTTATTCCAATACTTGAAAATAAATCCATCAATATCTAGTCTCAATATAGAAAAAATTATTTTGGTAATAGATGAAACAAAATAAAAATATTTAAAAAATAAGATCATTTTAATTGACAACATGATGTGGCAGTATTTGATAGCTATAAAAAAAGTTTACCTCTATTGGATGCTCCCATATCTAACTCCCATTGGACAATTCTTCTTAACATACTTGGTTATTATATTTGAATACATATGTTAGCATAAAAAGATGTATTCAATACCCAATTTATAGAAATAGATAAATTTTATCAGATAACAAATTAACCTGAATCTTCCCCTTGTTTCTTTGTATAGGTGTAGTTTTTCTTCCAATGGACCTTTTTCCACATGAAAAATAAACAACATCTCATCCACTTGATTTCCCTATGATCTTCCTCTTATTGGAAGGTCTTGAAGAATCATTGGTCTTAGAGATATTATATTTCCCTTTCCATTTTTTCATCATAAGGATGGAAGGATTTCATGCTTCATCTCTTTATCTACTTGGAAAAGAAGAGTAAGTAGATCTGGGAGAGACTTATCTATATTGTTCATGTTAAAATTTACAACAAATATTGATAAGATCCGAGGGAGTGATGAAATAATGAGATCAGTTCCTAGTTCTTCAGGGAGTTTAAACCCTAGAAACTATAGATGCTCAATGTATCCAATGATCTTGACTATGTGAGGTCCAAGTGGGGAACCCTCTCAAAGATTTCTCTGAGCAAGATCCTTGGATATCTCAAACCATTCATGTATAGCTCTTTTCTAGTATAGACCATGTAGATTCTCAAGTATGATATAAGAATCCATGTTTTTGTGAGACTTCATGAGTTCACTAGACATAGATGATAACATAAAATATTGTAAATTGACCGCTTTGTTCATATGTTTTTCATAGATAAGAAACTCTTCATCACTTGTCTCCTTGGTAGGCGGATCAACCATTAAAGATTCTAGCATGTAAGATTTCCATTCATGGTTCATCACAACCCAAGGTGTTCGAACCACTCCTAGAAGTTACCACCAGTAAGGATATGGTCTTATAAAATATAGATAATATGGATAATGTGGATAAAAAACTTTCTATTTTCTAAAATTACAAAAGTGTAGATTATTATTACTTTTCTTGACTACAAATTATGTGATAAATAATAATTATAATTAATTTTATCAAATCTCCCACTATTCTATAAAGTCCCAAAATACTTCACCATTGAACTCATAATATCTAGTTTCTAGGAAATTCTAGTGGAAATGATCCATCTTACCCTTCACATAACCCCAATGAGGGTTGGTCAAGCTACTTGAAGGTATTTAGGTAGGCAAGTATTTTCCAACCGCGGTCTTGTAGCTCCTTGATCTATTGAGCTGACTCCTCAATCTTGAAATCTTGGCTTGGATTTCATCAATACTTGCCTTCAAGTTACATCAATTCTAGAAAGGGATACTTCTATTGATGTAATATGGTTAAGTAAACCCATAACCTTCATAAGAACTCCATGTTAAAATCAAGTGTCATAATGAGGGTTGGTCAAACACTTAGTTCTAAGTATTTCATTCCCAATCAAGTAGTGTAAGGATAAGTCTAAATTATTATATATTTGAGGTATTTTAATTTATTATGAATAAATTTTATCTTGTTTTATCCTTTACATTACTTATTAATATTAAGTGGATTTTACTTAATTAATTAACCATGTTGGATAAAACATTTATGAATAAACCATTTATTTAAATTCCATCTTTTCACATTAATTCATTTATTTATGTGATCGCAGTATTTCATCCATAAAATAAATAATTCATAAGAAAAAAATAAATAAATAATAAATGATCAGATCATGAGATTATCTAATGGTTGATTTATTGAGAGGACAATAAATCAACCTTTTACCTAGGGGAATAACTCCTTATGCCAATATTGTCTTGAGTTATAGTATTCCACCTATCCACCCGTGTATCCCCTAAGTTGACATCATTATGGTTCCATATAAAATCACATCTACACACCTTGTGATACTCTATTTATTACATGTATTTATAAATCACATGTAGGTGAGAGGAATTGAAGGATTGGTTAATGAGGATTACATAAATAACAATGAACACACATGTCCTATATAATAATAGAGGGAGGGATGTCATACAAGCCATCATATTTAATTTAATATTTAATAATTTAAAACCCATGTGATAAAATAATTAAAACTTCCAACATATACACAAATCTTGGTCAAAATCATGAAAAGTTATACATGAAATGTATACGCAAAAGTAAATCGGTTAACATTAATTTATATTAATTCTTTATTATTAAGATAAATATGTCTGCATTAATTCCATTTCATCTTAATAACTATCCAAATTCACATGGAGATACCCATCATAATGACATTCATAGAAAATAAATGATAGAACCAATAATCAAAAATTTATTACAATAAATTAATTGATCATTTAAAATTATTTAAAATCATTATTAAATTGTCAAACACAACATGTTCCAATTAATAAAATAAGGTTTTAATGCTGAAATTATAAATTTAATGTAATTTAATTACGTCCTTAATTGGGAGACTACACATTGTTTACTTATGAGTTACATGCCATTTATCTCAATTGTCGTGTACCCAGGTTACACACCTAGGGCTTCAACATGTACCTTGGCTAGACTACACGGTGTGTACAAGACAATTACACACCATGTATCACTCTTTCCATGTGTCCACATGAACCATAGAAGAACTCGACATGTTATTCGGTTGTGACTACATGATGCATATAGACGATCTACACATTGTGTATCACTCATACCGTGTGTCCGCATTACTCACTGAATGGATCGATGTTGTAATGCCCCAACCCCAGTTGCCCGGATCCAGTGCATTATTTAATTACATTGTCATGCTTACAAGAAATTTATATCCCAAAGGACCAATTAGTTTAGTAGTTTTGTAAAACCAAATACATACATAAGTTTAGGATTACAACTTGAAAGGGGAAAAAAATAAAAATTGCTTTGAAAACACCCACAACTCCTAGGTTATCCCTACATGTCAATCATAATATACCTCCTCATGCCCTGAAAAAATGAAACACAAGAAAGGGGTGAGATCAAATGCTCAATAAGGGTAATAAATAAAGTACAATATATCATAAACATAAACATTAGGTATGGTGAATAACTAAAAACACATGCCTTAAAAAATAAACTTGAACACATTTTGGTAGGAATGAGAGATGAATAAATATTTCCATAATAAAGCATAAACATGGGAATTATACTAGTCAAATAACCACAAGAACTATCAATTACTAGTTTCATAATGAGGGAATGCATAATGTGGGACATTATAACCATATCGTCAAGGCCTCATGCTAAGACCATAAATATCCATTTTGTCAAGGCCTCGTGCCAAGACCATAGTTTGTCTCATGAGACCTACTGATGCATCGAGGGGTATAGCGGGAACCACACATCGCATAATAAGTCTAATGAATTCCTCTTATTAATGGTGATAAACATAAACAACATATACATTCATATTGAAACTAACATATGAAGTATAAATAACTTTCCCCAGTCATTAAACATAAACACTAACCATTCAAAGTAATATGGTGAATGGTATCAATATAGAACAACCACATTCAAAATAATCAGAAATCATTCAAAAACATATTTTATAGATAATATCATAGGAGATAAAACTCTATGAAATTCAAGATTCATCAAAGGATATTGACATAAATAATGATACTTTGAAATGAGACCATTGAAAAATTCTTAAGGAAATAATCCTTAAACATTCCAAAGTGTCCCATACCACCTTGAAACATTCAAATAATAATCCCTTAGAATATCATGATAATAAGGATACTATTTATATGATATACCAAGGGGAATTAAATACACCACATGCAAGTAATAAGTGGTTAACAAGGCATATATCTCATAAAAGTTAAAGTGAGGTGAGAAAAATCTATTTTACTTTGGAAAGAAGAGTTCTTTTGGAAAATCATTTGTATTTCTCATAAATCTGGTTTTAAAAATTTATATCCCAGAAAAGAAAAGGTAAGGAAATTTATATTACATTTGAGGCATAAATTATGTCCCACTGAAGTGAAATCATGTAAAAAGTGTTGTTAAAGAGGTTTTAGAATTAAGACATTTTAGTGCGGTTTAAGGAATTCATTAAAGAGATTTTAAAGCGCAAAGAAATGTTTTCTTACATAAAAAAATAAATGAACCAAAATAGTTTTTTAATTTTAAAATGTGATATTTTATAAAGATAAATATGTCTTAAAACATATTATAGAGTGAAGTTCAAAATATTTAAGAATATGAGAAGTTCCTTAAATCAAGCATGTATTTTAGGAAGAATTTTTGAAATATCCTTTTAAAACATATAAATATCCATAAATGAAAGTAGGATTATAGTTGGTAAAAATATATATAACATTCACACAGAATTTATGAGGAGTAAATAATATTAAATAAGAATATCATTGAGGCGAGTAGAGAATAAGAGCAACCCGAATGAAAATGGAGGTTTAAGTAGAAAATACTTACAACTTTATAATCAATTGAATCATATGACCCAAAATTAATAATCATTAAATGATACATTGAATATCATGAAAATAAATATATTAATGATATGAAATATCAATGTGAAATATACATACACCACACACAAGTAATAGTATTGAATACGGAATATCTCACAAAAATGGAAGTGAGATGAAGAAACCCTTACCTTAAGTCCGAAGGTGTTCTCCACTTGATCTTAATTACCTGAATAATAAAATTTAGGTTCATTAATTAATAATTCCAGAACCTCCTATTCATTTAATTGATTTATTATAACCTTATTAAGTTCATTCATGTCTTTTTGATGGGTTAAGAGGTTCAATTTCATTATTCGGGCCTGTTTGTTTCATGATCAGTATACTTATATACATGAACGAAGAATCATGTAAAATGAGGATATTTTTCCAGAATTGAAGTTATATATTATTAGTGAAAATAAAAATGTTACATGGTTATAAATTTCATTTGGTTACTTGGAGTGAAGATGAATCATTATATAAATTATTTAATGATAACCGTTTGGGTTAATTGGCGGTTTTTGAATACAACAAACTCATTTTACTTTATAAATTAAAACCATGTGTAAAAAAAGATTATAGAACCATAGATGAGACATAATACATATATTATATTATTTTTAAACCATAATAATGGTTTCATGACCATAATTTAATATGTTAATATAAATTGAAAACCCATCATCCTTGAATGTGGTAAATTAGCACATCTCGATTTTTTTTACTACTAGCATAAAAGAAGGGTAAAGGAGAGATAATAATAAATTATTAAATAATCATAACAAAATTACAGTAAATTTAAGTCACTATAGTTTTAATAACATTTGGATTAGTATATTTTTGAATATAAAATAAAATAAAGGAACTTTAAAATAAAGTAAAAGAATTGAAAAGAGGAATTTACCTCTTGAATTATTCTTCCTTGAGAGCCTCTTTAGGAGAGAGTATTTGGTATTTTTAGGATACCAAGGGATTTTGGAAGTGGGGGAGGATCTTGGTAGGATATTTGGGCAAAATTTAGACATGGAAAAAGTCTTGAGAGGAGTTAAGATAAGTGGGAGTGAGTGGAGGTTTTTATAGTGGAAGAGAGGAGTGAATTTTGAATATTTAATTCATTATTTAATTATTTTGCTCAAGACAATCAATAATGTTTTATCAATGTGACAAAAAATAGTAATAAGTGCATGTGATTTCGAACAAAGTGGTCTTACATCATCCTTACATCACTTATGACTCAATAAATCCTGTAATTATCATTTATTGTAAATTATCGTATTTTACTATTCACCTAAAATTCAAGTATTTAAAAAAAATCCCAAAAAATTCACCCCAACCATTTTTCAATGTGAAGAATTAAAAAATGAAATCCATTTTTTGAAAATAATTTTCTAAGTATTTTTAATTTATTTTTTTAAATAAAATCATAATTTATTAAAAAAACTTTAAAACTATAAATCATTTTATAACACCTTGAAAAATTAATCAAGGTCTCATAAAATTATATTATAACCATAAGAAAATAAAATAAAACTTATGATTAAATTTTATGAAAATGTATTTCCATTTTAAATTATTAAATTAATCATAAAATTTTAATTAAAATATTTATGACATACAAAAACACCAATACTTATACTACAATCATTCTGTCACTTATAAGACGTCTAAATTGTATTTATACATTCATGGGTGAAGTTTCTATTTTTTTGGCCAATTTACTATTCATTACTATTCATAAGGGTTTGTTACTATTCATAAGGGTAAGTTACTATTCATAAAAAAACTAAGTTGATTCTATCAGACTCTAAATATCACCCTGAATGCAGTTGTTTATGTTAATTTTTCAAAATTCAAATCACAGAAGTAGAAAAATTATGTTTATTGGCTATGTTACAACAAAATTGTTGTTTTTTAGAGACTCAGTGTTTCATGAATTCAATATAAAATTTATTTTTAAATCCTTGGGGTGTTACATTCTCCCCTCCTTACAAAAATTTCATCCTTGAAATTTGAAATCAAACTTTGAAAGTTATTGGTTGATACTTGAAAATTCCCTTGTGGGAAACCCACATCAGAAATACAGTTAAACTATCCTCTTAATAAGAGGGATAAGGAAATGTATCAATTACTACAAAACTGCACATTCTAATTGGATAACATGGTCATGGAAGAATAATCAAACCATCATGTTTTGATGGAAAGCAATAAATATCATGCTTAGATGAAAGATCATTACCACAAAACCATAAACTACAGCTATGAAAAATTTCATTGATATCATGAAAAATATATATTAATAGGACAACATTTTTGTTTAAGACTCTTGTCCTAGAGTTGAGGAATTATTCCACTCTAAAAGAGTACAAATATACATTTCTATTTCATAAACACAATCTTATCCTTTTTTTGTGCCTTGAACAATCTATACTTCATCTCTTAGAATAGGTTGCATCATGTGGTGAAATTAAACTATAAAACCTCACATAATAATCAACATAAACCATCTTGTAAATGGTTTAACTTTACAAAAGATCATGATCCAACACTTTAGAATCATTACCATATCCATCCTTTCTAGATCCATGTACACGGGGTCCTTGGAAATCCTTATTTGTTTATAACTCCATGATCCATCCTTCTCAATGCATCTGCTACCTTATTTTCCTTTAATCAACATGAAGCAGCCCTAAATTTCCACATTCCAAACATGTGAATAACTTCATCATCTGTCCTCTTGAAATATGGTAATAACTCAAATTACCATAAAACCTTATTGGAAACATGCATTCATCCTTACACATGCTACTGGATATATTCCTTATATCTATTTTTTTAAACTCCATCAATGATAGTATAAAACACTTGTCAAAAAGTTAATAATCAGTTTTGAGGTAGTCAATACTTATCCAAATCATTCATTTATTCATCATTATATTAATCATCAGAAATATATTTAGGGTTGTCTTTCCCACAACCA
This sequence comes from Viscum album, assembly GCA_963277665.1. Taxonomy (NCBI): domain Eukaryota; kingdom Viridiplantae; phylum Streptophyta; class Magnoliopsida; order Santalales; family Viscaceae; genus Viscum; species Viscum album. The sequence continues at coordinate 2,094,206,513 of OY728131.1, read as the reverse complement.
TATAATTTCCTAAGATATTAACTTCCTACTGAGTCACTTACCCTTGGTACAATTCATCATATGACCTCAAATACTTAATGAAATAGCACCATAGTACAATCCTCATATATTCTATAATTCTTATAACCAGCACATTGCTAATAAAATATTCAAATGACATGATTATTGATGAGGCATATTAATCATTCCACTTCATCTGCAGTAGTATCATGACTTGATCATTATCTAGTAACATCATTTGGGGTATATTCCTTTGATTCTTGAGACATTGATTTGCATAGTGTCCCATTTTATTACAGTTGAAGCATTGTATATTGAAAACCATTTTCTTACACTTTAAATCTTAAACTTGGTGGCCCTTTTATCCACACTTATAACATACTCCTTTTCCTTTTAAGCAGTCTCCATGGTATTTTTTTCCACAAGCACCACATGTTTGAAAACCACCCTTTTTATTCTTCCCTTTATACATTATTTCCTCTACCACCCTCTTCTTCTCTTGTTTCCCTTAAAATACATAGGACTCAGATAATTATTTATATACCTTTTTAACACGTGATATTATCTCCTCATATGATGAGGATACTTGGGAGACTATCTTCCTTAAAAATGATGGATTAAGACCATAAGATATATGATAATTCTTACTCCTTGCATCACATGAATTAGCGCAGTTCTCATTCCTTATGCTAGGTACCATTTCTAATAAATTCCATATACTATATTATTTCATAAAATTATGAACTATCTATAACTCTAAACAGGGTATAACATAAATTTATGCATCTTAAATCCTAGAACCATATAATTTGGTTACTTTGGAGGAATAAATCCTTCATAATGGTTTGTAAAGAAAAATGTGAATTATCCTAAAAATATCCCCCAAAAGTGTTAAACTAGGTGCACAGTAAAGCCTGTTGTCATGTACCAAGTTACCCCAGGTCAAGCCCAAAAAACCTTGTTGGAGTTGTTACTCCTAGGTACATCTATGCCAGAACCACTTCCACTTGTAGTATCCAAATAGGGATTTATTTGATAGGAAGTTACACATAATCTCTTCCTTACCAAAATTCAAGGATTCTCTAGCATTCTTATCCTCAAAATCTACCTTAGGGTTTGTTCCTTAATCTATGTTTTCTAGTTTCCAAGTTTTCTACTAAACTTCCTCTAATACCAACTGTAATGCCCCAACCCCATTTTCCTGGAGTGAGTGAATTATTTCATTACATTGGAATGCTTAAAAGAATGTTGTATCCTAAAGGACCGAGTAGTTTAGTATTTTTGAAAAACCAGATACCTACATAAGTTTAGGAATACAACTTGAAAGGGAAAAACAAAATAAAAATTTCTTTGAAAACACCCAAAACTCCTAGGTTATCCCTGCATGTCAATTATAATATACCTCCTCATGCCCTGGTAAAATGAAACATAAGAAAGGGGTGATCTCAAATGCTCAGTAAGAGTAATAAATATAGTGGAAGATATCATAAACATTAACATTAGTCATGGTGAATAACTAAAAATACATACCTTTAAAAATAAACTTGAACACATTATGGCAGGAATAAGAGTTGAATAAATAATGCCATAATAATACATAAACATGGGTATTATACTAGTCAAATAACCACAAGAACTATCAATTACTAGTTTCATAATGGGGGAATTCATAATTTGGGACATTATAACCATACTGTCAAGGCCTCATGCCAAGACCATAAATATCCATTTTGTTAAGGCCTCATGCCAAGACCATAGTTTGTATCATGAGACCTACCGATGCATCGAGGGGATATAGTGGGCACAAAACATCACATAATAAGTCAAATTCATTCCTCTTATGAATGGGGATAAACATAAACAACATACATATTCATATTGAAACTAACATATGAAATGTGAATAACTTTTCCCAGTCATTAAATATAAACACTAACCATTCGGAGTAATATAGTGAATGGTATCAAGATAGAATATCCACATTCATACTAATTAGAAACCCTTCAACAAAATATTTTTTAGATGATATCATAGGAGATAAAACTTTATTAAATACAAGATTCATCAAAGTATGTTTACATAAATAAAGATACTTTTAAATGAGACCATTGAAAAATTCTTGAAGAAAAAATCCTTAAACATTCCAAAGTGTCCCATACCACCTTGAAACATTCAAATAATAATCCCTTAGAATATCATGAGAATAAGGAGACTATTGATATGATATACCAAGGGTTAGTTAATACACCTCATTTAAGGAATAAGCATTGAACAAGGCATATATCTCATAAAAGTTACAGTGAGGTGAGCAAAATATATTTTACTTTGGAAAGAAGAGTTCTTTTAGAAAATCATTTTTATTTATCATAAATATGGTTTTAAACATGTATATCTCATAAAAGAAAAGGTAAGGACATTGAAATTAAATTTGAGTCATAAATTATGCACCAATAAAGTGAAATAATGAAAAAAGTTTTTTTAAATAATCTTTAGAATTTAAACATTTTAGTGCGGTTTAAGGAATTCATTAAAGAGATTTTAAAGCGCAAAGGCATGTTTGATTTCATAAAACCAGAAATAAACCAAAATAGATTTTTCATTTTAAAATGTTTTATTTTTTAAAGATAAATATGTCTTAAAATAAATTATAGAGTGAACTTCAAAATAGGTAAGAATCCGATAAGTTCCTTGAATCGAGCTTGTATTTCAGGAAGAATTTTTGAAAGATCCTTTTAAAAAAAATAACTCCCCATAAATGAAAGTAGGATTATAGTTGGTACACATATATATAACATTAAAATATAATTTATTAGTAGTAAACAAGAATAAATAATAATATAATTGAGGTGAGTAGAGAATAAGAGTAACCTGAATGAAAATAGAGGTTCGGGTAGAAAATACTTACAACTTTGTAATCAGCTAAATCGTATACCCCAAAATTAATAACCATTAAATGATAAATTTAATACCATGAAAATAAATATATTCATGATATTAAAAATCAATTGGAAGTATACATACACCACACACAAGTAATAGTAGTGAATACAAAATATCTCACAAAAATGGAAGTGAGATGAAGAAACCCTTACCTTAAGTTCAAAGGTGTTCTCCACCTGATCTTAATGACCTGAATAATCAAATTTAGGTTCATTAATTAATAATTAAATAACATAATCTTAATGTAATTGATTTATTATAACCTTATTATGTTCATTCATGACCTTTTTTATGGGTTAATAGGTTCAATTTCATTGTTCAGTTCCGTTTGTTTCATGATTGGTATACTTATATACATGAATGAAGAATCATGTAAAATGAGGATGGTTATACAGAATTTAAGTTATATGTTATTAGTGAAAATCCATAAGGTTACATGGTTTTAAATTTCATTTGGTTGGAGTGAAGATTAATCATTATATTAATTATTTAATGATTACCGTTTGGGTTAATTGGCGGTTTTTGAATAAAACAAACTCATTTTTATTTATAAATCAAAACCACGTGTACAAAAATATTCAATAACCATATACGAGACATAATAAATATATTATAGTCTTTTAAACCATAATAATGGTTTCATTACCATAATTGAAGACGTTAATAGAAATTGAAAACCCATCATCCTTGATTGTGGTAAATTAGCACATCTCAGATGGTGTTTTTTTACTACTAGCATAAAATAAGGGTAAATGAGAGATGATAATAGCTTATTACATCATCATAAAAACATTACAGTACATATAAGGTACTAGAGTTTTCATAACATTTGGATGAGGAGAGATGAGTATAGAAAAGAAAACAACAAAACTTGAAAAGAAAGTAAAATAATTGAAAAGAGGAATTTACCTCTTGAATTAATCTTCCTTGAGAGCCTCTTTAGGGGAGAGAATTTGGTCTTTTGAGGAGACCAAGGGATGTTGGATGTGGGGGAGGATATTGGGAGTATATTTGGGAAGAATTTAGACAAGTAACAAGGCTTTAGAGGAGTGAAGATAAGAGGGAGTGAGTGGAGGTTTTTATAGTAGAGGAGAGGAGTGAATTTTGAATATTCAATTCATTATTTAATTATTTTGCTCAAGAAAAGAAATATTTTTTTATTCATGTGACCAAAAATAGTAATAATTGCATTTGAGTTATAACCAAGTGGGATTATATCATCCTTACATCACTTACGACTCAATAAATCATGTATTTGGCATTTATCCTAAAATATCATATTTTACTATTCATCTAAAATTCATGTATTTTAGAAAAATCCAAAAAATTAACCCCAACCATTTTTTATGTGTATAATTAAAAAATTAAATCCATTTTAATAAAATAATTTTCTAAGTATTTTAATTTAATTTTTAAATAAAATCATAATTTATTCGAAAAAAACAACCTTAAAACTATAAATCATTTTATAACACCTTGAAAAATTAATCAAGGTCTCATAAAATTATCTTATAACCATAATACAATAAAATAAAAATTTATTATTACATTTTATGAAAATAAATTTCAATTTTAAATTATTAAATTAATCATAAAATTGAAATTAAAATATTTATAACATATAAAAATACCAATACTTATACTATGATCATTTTCTCACTTATAAGATGTCTAAATTGTATTTATACATTCATGGGTGAAGTTTCTATTTTTTTGGCAAATTTACTATTCATTAATATTCATAAGGGTATGTTACTATTCATAAAGGTATGTTAATATTCATAAAAAAACTAAGTTGATTCTATCAGACTCTAAATATCACTCTAAACTTAACCGTGTATGTCAGTTTTTCAAAATTCAAATTACAAAAGGAGAAAAATTATGTTTATTCTCTAGGTTATAAAAAAGTGTTTTTTTAGAGACTCAATGTTTTATACATTCAATATAAAATTTATTTGTAAATCCTTGGGGTGTTATAATTTTGTATTTTGAAAGTGGGAAATGATGAACTGTATGTCGTGTACACTACATAAACATCATGTATATCATTAATGCTCTAAGTTTTTAGTCTCAAATGGTTTGAATGTGTATAATGACCACACGGATTGCATGGATTTCTCCACTAACTTGTGCAGACTACCTGACGTGTACGCTAGATAGACACTATGTAATCCAAAAACCCATGTGCTAGACTGTCCTGGTCTAGACATGGTGTGAAATAAATGAACCACATGTAGTTTTTATTTTTAATCCCATGTATCCCAAAAGATGTCCAAATCTAGTGTACTTGGGTACACAACATGTACTCCAACCACTTACCATGTAACCTAGTCTTACCAAAATAAAATTTGGCACTTCCTGATGGAATCTATAGCTATTCTTCATCTGTTCTTAGACCTTTAGGAAAATTAAACATTGAATGAAGATGATTAATATTAAAAAGAATGTTAATTCAAACCGTATTAAATAATTAATAATATGAAATGAAATATTTAACAATGATTACGCATAAAGATCAATAATCAAATAAATAATTGTAAATTTAAAACATGACCACTTTGATACCACTTATAAGTTTCAGGTGTAGTGAAAGTTCCTTTAGTGGGTATTATATTAAAATTTATTTTAATATTGAGTTTCCCAAAACCCTAAGAGAGGATCTTTCACATTAAATTTATAATTATTTTATTTATATTTGGAAGAAATGATTACGTCATCTTAAGATTATTTCTTCATTGATGATGTTGGTCTTATAAAAAACCCTTTTGAATTACCTTTGTTGTGATATAAGGATTAAAGTTTAGAATCTCTCTAGTGGTGATCCACACATGCTCCTTTGATCTCTGAGAAATGCCAATTGATTTATGGGTGCTAGCGTAGAGAATCAATTGTATTTAATTATTCATCTTGATCACTCTAAGATCCTTCAGGCTTGAAGGTTCTCTTCTTGTTCTTGAGAGGAAGAGTGGAGGAAAATTTAAGAGGGGGAAGTCCGTTATGCGCAATGATTCTCAATTTTCAATTTTCAATAATATGCTCAATAGAAATAACCATATATTTATAGAGTGAGGGTTTAAGTTAAAAATAATTATTTAATTTCATGTCAACCATTAAATAATATTATAATATTTAATAAACCCGAGGCCATATAATAATAATAATAATAATAATAATAATAATAATAATAATAATAATAATAATAATATTTTATGGTGTGTTCCAACCTGTGAAAATAATAAATAACATTTATTGGATTATAAATAAATATTTATCAATGGATACAATCTTGGTTTGTTTATCCTTCTTAGAATTTATCGAATACCTAATTAATTTTTTAATTTAAATATTTCATTTACCAGTTAAAATTTTTGATTGATAAAACATGAATAAAATCATTCCTTAGTCTTGAGAATAATATTTATTCTATTAATTAAATTCAAATATAATTTAATTTGGATCATCAAAAACACTTAGTGTGTGACCCTATAGGATTCTTTCTCATTGACATTAGGTGGGATTTTCTAAATTCCATGATTAATTTCTTGCAATGGGTCAAGGAAATAAAGAGAAATAACTTAATTTTTCAATGATGATAATTGTATATGAACTCTTACTATGTAATATAATCCCTCTGGCATAATATCTCATCAAGCAGGTTGCACATTTGTGTCACCAACCTATATGTTTGATATGTATTTCTTTGAATATCTAAAATAAACACATTGATACACCATGGTTATGGAATTTATGAATATGCATCCATTCCAATAAAAGGGATGAGATATCAACTTCCAAAAATATGGAAGAGACAAATTATTCCTCAACTTATACATTAATGACATGCCAATCATAACGCACCAAATGTACCCTACCTCACAGAGAATATATATTATCACCATTTTCATCATAAAATATAAGTACATGAGTCATGAAGTTAATTAATGACAATCTTAAACTCTAAGAACCATTAGACATGCTCGCAGATAAAAATATCTATTAAAACCAAAACATGTGGAATTCCTTTGGGTAGGTTTGTTATCATAATCTCCCATCTTAGAGATTACCAAGTGTGAACTTCATGAGAAGATGCCTCATATGCTTACGAGTACCCACACATGATAGTCATGTTATATGTGTACCATCATAGAATGTTATTTGACCATAGAACTGTATTTAATAATATCACCATAGCACTTCAAGGTTCTCATCATAGAGGAGAACTGCTATGACCTTATAAATGTGACAAATACCCTTGGACATTATTACATTAAACTCATGCAGAACAATGAACAATATGCAATAATATGTTATTAATATTAAAATCATTGAATATACATGAAATCAACGTACAAACAGTTAGTCCTAGGACACCAAATCCAACATGATTATTATGAGAAATAGGTTGTGATGCTTGATTCACAATGGGAAATAGGTTGTGACTAATCCACTATGGGAAACAGGTGGTGATTCCTTATAACACACCAAGGTTTTACAAATAAATTTAATATAGAATGCATTCAACACTGATACCCTGATAAACAAACAATTTATTATAGGAGATAACTATAACCTAGCCTCTAAACATAATTTTGCTACTTCTATGATTTGAATTTCGAAAAACTGACATACACAGTTGCAATCAGTAAGATATTTAGAGTCTAATAGGATTAAATTACATTTTTGGTGAATATTAACTTATCCTTATGAATAGTAACTTACCATTATGAATAGTAATGTACCCTTATGAATATAAACCTCACCCATTTATGAATAAAATTTAGGCACCATATAAATGAGAGTGAATATTTTAAAAATTAATAATTAAGTGTTGATATTTTTATGAGTAATAAATATTTAATTAAAATTTTAAATTAATAAATTTATTTAAAATAAAATTCATTTTCATAAAATTTATTCCTCAACAAATATTTTGTTTTCCTATGATTTTAGGATAATTTTATGAGACCTTAGTTAATTTTTGAAAGTACTATAAAATCAGTTTTAAATTTAAAATATGTATTTTTCAAGTAAATAATGATTTTATTTAAAAATTAAATTTCTATTATTTAGAAAATTATTTTTTATAAAATGGAGTTCATTTTTGAATTCTACATGTTGAAAAATTGTTATGGTGAATTTTTGGTATTTTTCTGAAATACTAGATTTTTGGTGAATAGTGAAATTCGATAATTTACGAAATATGCTAAATAAATGAATTTTTGCATCATGATTGAGTCATGGATGATGTAAATGGACATTTTATCAAACTCAAATTCACTTATTACTATTTTTTGTCACAATAATCAATACTATTTCTTGTCTTTATCAAAATTATAAAATAATGAATAAGATATTCAAAAATCACTCATCTCCTCCACTATAAAAGACACCCCTCACTTCTTCTTCTTTTCACTCATCTAAGAGTTGAAGATTATAAAAGTTATACCAAAATACCCTTACATAGTCTATACCCACTTCCATGAGCTATTGGTCTTTCCAAAATACCAAAAACCCTTCCCTTAAGGAGGTTCTCAAAGAGGAGTACTCAAGAGGTAAATTCTTCTTCCTTTTTTCCTTTTAATTTCTTTTAAGTTCCCTATTTTATTGTTATCTCCTAAACTACTCTATACAAATGAACATGATACGTCTAATATCATTTATATAATTGAATTATATCATTTTAATGGAAGAAACACCATCAATATCCTTACAATCTCTCTTTTTATTTTATAAACGAAATCATCATTCGGGAGGTGCCAATTTACAACCTTCATGGATGACGAAGTTTCATTCTTCAATTTATTCTTCAAGGATGGTCATGAAATTATTTGTATGGTTTAAAAATATTATAAAATATGTATTATATATTATTTAATTAGTCTAGAACCATAATTTATACATGATATTAAATAATAGAACAAAACTAGTTCATTGTGATCGAAAAACCGCCGTAAAAATATAAACGATTATCACTAATTGTTTTATCTAATTATTCATACTCATACTATATAACCAAATGATACGTATAAAAATTTACACTACCGGATGTTCATAAATATCATATAAATTCAATTCTTAATAATTATAGCCATTCCACATGAACTTCCATTATCATATACAATTATATCGATCATAAAAACCAAGGAAACGAACACTCCCGAGTGATAAATTTGTATCTTATAACTCATCAAAAGGTCATAAATGAACTAAATAAAATTATTTATAATAAAAAATATAAATATGGTTATTAATTAAATAATTAATGGATTTAATTTTATTATCCAGGATGTTAAGCTTCAGTGAAGAACACATTCAGACACAAGGTAAGAGTTTTCTACCCGAACCACCATTTTCTTTCGGGTTGCTCTTTATCTCTCTTAATCCCAATTTAATTTTTAATTATTATTATTTACTAATCATAAATTATTTTTGAATTTTCTGTATATTTTTACCAATCAGATCCCTTCTTTATTTTATGGGGAGTTAAATGTTTTATAAAGATCTTTCTTAATTCTTCCTGATAAACAAGCCCAATTCAAGGGAACATCTCAAATTCTTACCTATTTTCAAGTGAACTCTATAATCTGTTTTAAGACAATTTTTTTATAAAAAAACTCATTTAATAATGAAAAAACTACCTTATTTAATTTCTAGTTTTATTCATAGATTTTTCCAAAAGAACTCTTCTTTTTAAAGTAAAAGTGTATTTCTATCAAAAATTCCTCGAAGATTTTATTAGACTATTTTTGTCTATTTCAACACCTATGTTTAATTTTATGTCTTATTATGGTTAATATATTATTTTTATCATTTACCACATTATATTAAATGGTTTATGATCATTTTGACTGTGTATATGCTATCTTGATACCATTCACCATACTACTCAAAATGGTTAGTGTTTATGTGTACAAATTAGGGAAAGTTATTTCATATGTTTATGTTGTTTATGTTTAGCCCTTTTAATATGAGGAATGAATTTGACTTATAAAGTGATGGGTGGGGACCTCTATAGCCCCTCTATGTATTGGTAGGTCTCAAGAGTCAAAATAGAATTGGGTCTTGACCGAGGTCTTACCCTAGTATTTTCAGACGTCTTGGCTGAGGCCTTGACAATATGTTTAAGATGTACGACATTATGAATTCCATAATTATGGTATTATTAATTGATAAACCATGTGATCATTAGACTAGTATAATATCAATGGTTATGTTTTATTCTCTTATGATCATTTATATGGCCATATTTAATCATCTTTTATTCCTGCCATATTATGCTCAAGTATATTTTTAAAGGAATGTGTTTTTAGTTGTTCACTATGCCTAGTGTTTATTTTTATAATAACTTCCACTGTATTACTTACCCTTAATGATAATCTAAGATAACCCATTTATTATTTTTTTATTTTACCTAGGTTGTGAATATGAATATTATGAATAACTTGCAAGGATAATCTAGGATTCATATGGATTTTCTATTATGTATTTCATTTCAATTTGTAATATTGAACTTATGTTTTTATCTTGTTTTCCAAAACTACTAAACTATTAATTCCTTCAGGATATGACTTTCTTGTAGTCATGACAATGTAATACAATAAGGAACTGACTCTGGACTACTGGGGTCAGGTACTTACATGCCTAATCAATAATATTATGTTTTTTCATGCTTATGTTGGTGCTACACTCCTTTGATACATAACTATGATATGATCCATGGCTCATGATTTAAGTATCATGTTTTCCTGATCTTTACCCCATGCTATTTGTTTGATCATATGAGATTAATTTTCTTATATCTTTCCATATGAAACATTTTTATGATTCCACGTTCTTTTAATCTATTATTTATCTTCTTTTTTTATGTTTTATAATATGATTATGATCTCACTATGGGTAATATGTTGATATGTTTATTTCTCCATTACGAATCATTTGAGCTCACCCCTTACTTATGTTTACATTTCCTAGGTCATAAGGATGAGTTTAACTTGGGAGATGTTTAGAAAATGACATAGTATGATGAAATTATAGAGAAATGTTTACAAACATTATAAAATAAGTATATTATTTAGCTAGTCTCCAAAGACACTAAACCTCTTGATTATCAGGATGTTGAGTTTATTATGTAATGTAATATTTTAATTATGGAAATGATATAGAATAAGGGAATGTTTAGTCTAGGTCACCTCAATCCATGAAGGAGATATTCCCTAAAGCACTATTTCATGTGATAAAATAGGTCATTCCATATTTTATAACCAAGGTATATCCTAAAGGTATGAAATGTGATTTAATACCAATGCCCATTTCAATTGTAAGGTATGATTGATGGATATCGCAAGAGGGTTTCATAGATAAGTCCTACTATACGATAACTATATCGTATGGAATATTCATTCTACTTTTTTCAATTTATTAGGGTGATTGAATGATAATAGTTATCATTTGAGTGAATCATTCTCATATAGGATATCATTAAAGAGTCATTACTTGATATGTAACACATGGGAGTTCATTATTCATGTAATTATTACACGAGTTGGATGTATAATCTACTCATGCATTTTAACACATGAGTAAATGTGTGATCACTTGAGTAGCATCATTGATGGATCTATGTAAAGGAAGTAGTTCCCATTTAATGGGTAAACATGATAGAATAAAAGCTCTACTAAGTTATTGGTAAAAACTCCCTTATCCCTAATATCTCTTCATCCTCTATCTTTTACATAGTGAGACACTATAATATCATAAATGAAGAATGATTTTACTCATAAAATGAATGATTCAGATTCAACCTATAGATACACCATAGAGGGAATAATTTTTTGATTATTCCTTGGCATTAATTATTAAGAATAAAAGAAGGCAACAATAACAACAGACAACAAATTAAGTTTATGGTACATGACTTCTTCATTTATCATATACATGAATTAATTTATATTTCATAGAGATATTGGTTTGGGTTTCTTTATCACTTATTCTACATCTAATAGGAGTTATTAGATCCATGAAAAACCTATTAGTGATATTAGAAGTTACTATGCATTTAGATTTTTGAAATAATGTTTGAGAAATAAAGAATTTGAAATCATATTCTGCTTTGTACTTTGAAAATCCAAAAAATATTGGATATTTTTTAATCCTCATAATAGATAATCTTACATGATCATTTCAACTCAAAGCATCAACCACCTTATTCACCTTCCCAAGTTGGTAATTTATTGAGTATTAGTAATATTTAATCAACCCCAACCATCTTCTATGATGAATATTCAACTTATTCTAGTTGAATATATACTTAAAGATTTTATAATAATTATATATACATATTACACCTCTCACTATATAGATAATTCCTTTACATCTTCAATGAAAAAATCACCTCAACTGTCTCCAAGTAATGATTCGGGTAAATTTCTTTATGAACCAAGAATCAACATGAGGCATAAGCTATCAACATATCATTCTACATAAGAAAACATTGTAGAACCTTCTTATATGCATTTCCGCATATCACAAACCCTTATTCACTATAGGGTAGTGTGAGTACAGGTGCACTGACAAACCTTCTCTTCAGTTCCTTGAAATTTACTTCACATTCATCAGTCCAAAGGAACTTGACTTCCTTCCATGTTAACATAGTGATTGGATTTTATGGTAATGAGAAATTATTTAAGAAGTGTTTATAATATCATGTCAATCTATGAAATTTTTTGATCTTATTCACAATGGTTAGTCTGGGTCAATGTTCAGTGACTTCCATCTTAGAAGGATCTAATGACATACCCTTTCTTATGATCATGTGTCCCATGAATGATACTTTATATAACTAGAATTCAAACTTACTGAAGTTTCCATATAGTTTTTCCTACTTTAGGGTCTTCAATAAAATTCTCTATTGATATTGAAACTCTTCCTTACTCTTGGAGTATATAATAATATCATCTATAAAGACTACAAAAAATTGATCAATATAATCTCTAAAGAATATATTCATTAAATCCATGAATATAGCAAGGGAATTAGTAAGTATGAATTGAATCACTATAAATCTATATCATCAATACCTAATAATGAAGGTTTCCTACTTAGGTAAGTTGTTACATCCCACCCCTCCTCATTTTCTTGATTCAAGGTGGAATTTATACATGGCCTTAAGAGACATCCCCAAGGAGCCAAAGGTTGGAAATAAATGCCAAGGGATTAAATACAACTGGGGGGAAATTTTACCTTTTAGAAATAAAACAACCCAACAAAACAAGCCATAAAAAATATCACTACATGATTCATGATAAAAATGTAAAACAACTCAAAGTAATAACATTGATATCAAAACCAACCTACGACAGAGTACCATAACATAAGACAACTAATATCAAAGTACAAAGTGGAAGAAAAAAAAACTAAACGAAACCAAAAAAAAATACAAATATACCAACATTCTTCATGATCTAACTCCAAAATACAGCCCAAGTATCATGAATCACCACTAAATAAGTGTTATAATTTACCTTTTATTGTTTATTGATGAACAATATCTGCAAAAATCACCAAAGTGACAAATCATGGGTGAGTAATGAAACTCAATAAGCTTTCCCCAAATGAATTACATACTCACACCACTAGGATAGAACATGTTAGAAAATTTATATAAAATGATTTATATAAAAACATTTAAAACAATTGAAAAATATATAACAAATCCAAACAATTTCATACCAAAAAAGTTTCCAAGGAAAATAAACCAAACAATACTTTAAACCATTTCACATTCCTTTTTGGAATACCCATTTCATGATTCAAAACACACTCACACATGCATGCTCTAGTGAAAGTTCCCTACTCATGAGTGTTTTATCATCCATCCACTAAGTATTTATATAGTGGCCAATATCCTTAAGCCCTAATGACACACTCCCATTATCCAGGGTCACATCCCTTTGTACCCCAATGGTACACACCCCTTATTCAGGGATATGTCGAAAGCATGAATTCACACAACTAATGCATGCCAAAACCATTTCAAATCAACCATTTCAATCAATTTCTATAAAACTATTCTTTTATTGAAAAACTTTTAAACAAACCATTTTCATAAATCCAATAAGGAATATTTTAAAATCAATATTTTAAAATCAAGAAAACCAAGCACTTTGCACAACAAATTTCCACAAATCCACAAATTCACAAAATACTCAAACCATCACTAAAGAGGGAGACTACAATGATTTTAACATCAATTTTAAAATCAATTTCAATCTATTTAAACAATTTGAAACTAATCCTTAAATTTCTAAGAAGAGGAATCTAGAGTGAAGCCACCTACCTCAAGAATTGTGGCAAAAATGAAGAACAACATGAAAACACCCACAAAACGGGTTGAATCACCAAAACCCACCTTAGATGTAAGAACCCGGTTCTTAGTTTTGAGGTACGGTTTTCTTATTTTTCCTTTTCCTTAAGTGTTTTTGAGAAAATATGGAAAATGGGGAAAAATCCTAAATTTTGGAACTACACGCCGTGTAATTTTCCACACGCCATGTACTTTTGGCCGTGTGGGATGGGTACACGGGGCGTGTAGCCATGCTGGCGAAGAATGGTGTAGGAACTGACTACACGCCGTGTAGTGGTACCTTACACGTCGTGTAGTCAGTTGGAAGGCCTAAACAGTAAGGCGGTGGAGCAGCCGACAGCTGGGCGACAGTACACGCCGTGTACTTGGGAGTACACGCTGTGTACTTGGGAGTACATGCCGTGTACTCATGTCGAGGGATGAACAGTGTGGCGGTGCCACTAGAGGAATAATTAAATGAAGTAAGTACATGCCGTGTACTCAAAAGTACACGCCGTGTACTTTGTTTTTTCAGCTTAAAATAGGAAGTAGCCTCCTCATTTGGCAGAGGAGACACTTGAGCCGATTTGGAGTCAAAGGAGGAGGCTGGACCTTTGAAGATCCGCCGGGTGTTCGTCTGGAATCCGATTCAACTTCGGATGATCTCGTTGGAACCGCATAGGTAATCCCTCTCCTCTCCTGGTACCGTTCTTACCAATTATTTCTTGAGGGTAAGTTATTTACGTTTGAATGGGTTCTGTTCTTCGTCAGATCTACGCCGTTATTGGGCGTTTCTGGAGTCAGGGTTTGGGTATAACGTTCATTGGTGTATAAGGTAGGTGGCTTTGTGTTTATTTTCCAACTGTCATGAATTTTTGTGAATTTTCGTGCCACGAACCCATTTTGGGGTGTCGTGTAGCTGAGGCCGTTGCTATATTTAATGCCTAGAATTGCATAGGTGATTAAATTGTGATAATAAAATGCTGGTTGGGATCGTTGCTTGGATCCAGAACCACCCCCGGGTTGTGTTTCACTATTTAGCTATTTGGCCAAGATACCCGAGGGTATGCCTTTAAAGTAGTAATTATAGAATTGCCTTGAGAGGAATTGCTTGTTATTGCTTGTTTACCTATTGGGCATGGCCCGGTTACCTGTTTAGCCTGAGGGAATTGTTGTATTTGGCCTGAGGGTGTTGTTGTGATTAGCCTGAGAGCACTGCACTATTTAGCCCGAGGTCTGTAGTATTTTGCCTGAGGGAAACCTTTTGTGCCTGAGGGCTTGACTTCTATGCCTGAGGGCGACACTTCCTATGCCTGAGGGCAACTTCTGTTATGCCTGAGGGCTATACCTGCAGGTTGGATTCTTCTCATCTGAGGGTAATGTTTTGTTTGTCTGAGGACGTGCACTGTTTACTTAGAAATTCACTATAGTGATTTCTAATATTTAATGAATTAAATGAATAATTAAATGAAAATTTGACTGTTAAGTTAGTTACTTTTGAGTACTGCTTACTTTATTGCATTTTACTACTGCACACTATTGTTGCATGTTTGCACGCAGTTGGGCACGGGCCTTTGGTGGGTGCCTACTGAGATATGTTTTTCACACCCTGTTTGGGTCACGCTTTTCAGCCCAAACAGATTACATTGATGCAGATGTAGATAGAGGCAAGAGTCCCTATACAGGTACTTGACTGTTGCTAAGGAGTAGGAGGGCATGAGACTGAGCCTAGGCTCACGATACCGCTACCAGCTGTTTTGCTTTGTTTCACTGTACTCTGCATTTTGATGTACTGTATTGATGTATAACATGTTCTGGCTGTTTTCTTAGAACTTTAAACATGTAGCATCATCACTTAAATACTGTTGGTCATATCCACTGCTGTAGTTTATTTCAGTTGTGTGTGTTTACTGCTTTCGCTGTATGTTGTATGTTTTACTTACATTCCGCTGCGCTACACTTTGAGAAATGAGGGCATAGTTTCCCCACTATCAAACCTGGGCCCTCGCTGCTAGTCGGCAGCCTCTGGAATTTGGGGAAATGCACTTGAGGTCATGTGGCGAACCAGGTTCAGGGCACCCGTTGAGTGTCACCCGGGTCCGGGACGTTACAAAGTGGCATCAGAGGGTTTCTTTTCTTTGACTTACTATTTGGAGTCGTAGTCAGGGATAGGACGAACGATAGTTGGTAATAAGCTGTGCCCGGGCGTAGCTAACCTGCATACAGGGAAAAGCCAGTCTATCTCGTATTTCAATTTTATGGATTTTTCAAATATTACAGTTGATATGATTTCACCGTTGGGTGACACACTTTGAGATTGTGCTGTTTATAATTTATCTATGGGTTCTCTTTAGTTGCAACCCGATGAGATGAGGGTATGCCATCTCATGCATCATGTAGGAACATGCTAGATATCACATGCCATGCATAGTTTCCATGCCATGTAGGTGCATTAGAATTTTCATGTTGTTGTGATAGTTGTTGTGCTACTAAAGCATACTGTTGTGATAGCTGCTTGATACATACCTGCTCTGTGATAGGGTATTCCTTATATGATCTTGTTTAAAGAATAGATGCCAAACTTTGATTTTTGGGGAGTATGGGCCCCCATTGACAGGAATTTAGTGGATCATTGACTGTTTATTAGATGTCAAACTTTGATTCGTGGGGATTATAGGCCCTCACGGGTCAGAATTTGACACTTAGGTGCTGGTTTTCAGTATTTTATGGGTTCCAGGGAAGTTTCTGAGGCATACTGTCTAGAAACCCAGTATACACGCCGTGTATTATTTTAAACATGCCGTGTATGTTCTTCTATTCGGGAAGAAAAATGAACTTTTTGAGTACACGCCGTGTACCCTAAGTACACGCCGTGTAGTCTCTTCCCGTGTCACAAACCGTGTGGGCGGCGACACGGGGTAGGGAAAGGCTTGGGTAAAACACGTCGTGTACAGAATGGAAACGTCGTGTAGTGTGACCCGGAGTCCGGCCGTGTAACTAACAACACGGGTCGGTGAACTCCTGTACAGACCACGCTGTGTCAATGCTGGACACGCCGTGTAGTGTGACCTGGGGACTCGGCCGTGTAACTAACAACACGGGCCACTGTCACCTCTCCCTGAACACGCTGTGTACCTTTGGGACACGCCGTGCAATATTTTTCAAGGATAGACCATGTGGTGTTAGCCGTGTGGCTTGGAAACGGGGTGGTTTACACGCCGTGTGCGGGTGTAACACGCCGTGTAGTGTCAAGACGAGTAGTCGGCCGTGTCACAGACGACATGGGTAGTTGGGAAATAACACCGTACATGCCGTGTAGATATTATACATGCCATGTAGTTTTTGTTCAATAGCAGCCGTGTGTCTTAGCTGTGTATAAGGACCCGGGCAGGGGAAGAGAAGTCAAGTACACACCATGTACTCAGTGTACACGCCATGTAGTCTTGTTTTGCAAATTTTGAAATGCCTTCTTCCTTTTGTTCCTTTTTGGTTCCTTCGTTTCGGTCTTAATAATCATGAATCTGAGGCATGCTTTTGACCCTATAGTGTCATGCCACCTAGACGATCGCGAGTTGTTCTCCAGAAGAGCGGCGACGATTATACTTCGGAAATGGTGGGCCATGGGCTACCAGTTGATCCTCTAGCAGAGCCAGATGCGGCACCAGCTGTTATACCGGACACAAGTGTGGAGGCGCAGTTCCGTGAAGGTTTTATGCGGTTTATGCAGACCTTTCAGGGAGCATCGCAGGCTGCTACATCTATGGCCGAGCTGACGCGTATCTTTCAGCAGCAGCATCTGCCTACGTTTTCAGGGGATGGAAGACCACAGGCCACAGAGTCTTGACTAGGATCGATGTAGACTATTTTCAAGCATCTTGAGATGCCTCCAGGGTGGAGGGTCAAGCTCACGACTTACATGCTGCGTGATTCCACCAAGAGGTGGTGGGATGTTACCACCCAGTCAGAGCATCACAGGGACATGGCGTGGGAAGACTTTCAGGAAGTCTTTTATGACTTTTTCTTTCCCGAGATGCTGAGGGAAGATAGAGCTCGGGAGTTCATGAATCTACAACATGGCGCTATGTCATTGAAAGACTATTCTACTCATTTTAAGGAGCTTCAGCGCTTTGCACCCGTGCTGGTGGGTGATGAGATGCTGAGAGCCAGACGTTTTGAGGATGGTCTTCGGTATGAAATCCGAGCGCTGGTGAATGTCTTCAGGTTGCCTACTATACACGCCATCATGAACCAGGCGCTGATTATAGATAGGAACTTGCGGGAAGCAAGTGGTGTGGGCCAGGGCGGTTCAGCACCAGTTACTGGTACTATTTCTGCTGGCAAGAGGAAGAGACAGATAGACTTTGCTCAGGGCACAATACCATCCAGGTAGCTTCTACAGGTGGTCCGATCAGGTGCTACCAGTGTGGTAGAGAGGGGCACAAGAGACCTCAGTGTCCACGAGACCCAGTGGAGTGCCGAGCTTGCAGCAAGATGGGCCATCTGCAGCGCTTTTGTAGGGAGTTTCCACCAGTGGCTAGTGAGATGGGTTCTGTGCAGACTCCACGTACGGGAGCAGGACCAGTGGATTCTTACCAGTCAGGGAACTGGAACACGTCAGGGCGTGCAGGTAGAGATGGTGGTCATGTCCGTGGTATCCAGACACCAGGATTGCAGAGACAGCAGGGTGGGACAACTCAGGGTAGCTAGGTTGTGTCGCAGGGCCGCGACACTGGGTAGGCATATGCAGTGCAACAGACCCAGTAGAAGCAGGATCCCAAACCTTCTATAGTATGAGGTACTATTCTAGTAGCTTCTATCTTGTCTACAATACTTTTTGATACAGGTGCTACACATATTTTTGTATCTGTGCCCGTTGTGGAGAGCCTTGGGCTTTGTGTTTCTTCTTCTTCAGATATCATAACGCTAGACACTCCGTTGGGGACTAGGACGGCTGGTGTGCGTCAGTGTAAGGAGTTCCCCCTTGAGGTTAGTGGGTGTCACTTCCTTTGGGACCTCTATGTCTTAGAGATGATGAGATATGACTTCATTCTCGGGATGGACTGGTTGGTTCCCTTTCGAACCTTTGTAGACTGCTATCATCACAGGGTGCGTTTCACGTCACCAGAGGGCAGAGAGTTTCTATACAAGGGAGAATGGGATGTTTAGGCGAGTCGAACTGGACTAGAGCATCATGGGTGAGGTGGAGTCACAACCCAGATTGTGAGATTATATCTGGATGATCAGGGGACTTGTCAGATGGATTTCCCTCCAGTTGTTGATCGTTTTAGGGATGTCTTCCTGGACGAATTTTCAGGTATACCTTCAGTGTGTGAGGTGGATTTCTCTATCGAGATTGTGCTAGGAGTAGCACCGGTGTCCATTCCTCCTTATAGGATGGCCACGCCTGAGTTGCAGGAGCTCAAGAGGCAGTTAGAGGAGTTACAGGCAAATGGCTTTATCCGACCCGGTACTTCTCCTTGAGGTTCTCTGGTCCTTTTTGTGAAGAAGGCAGACGGTACTATTAGACTTTGTGTGGATTATCGGAAGCTGAACCAGTTGAAGGTTAAGAACCGATATCCCTTGCCGAGTATTGATTATCTATTTGATCAGCTTCATAGAGAACGAGTGTTCTCGAAGATTGAACTGAGATCATTATATCATTAGCTGCACATGAGACCATCGGATATATCGCTTACAGCTTTTCGGAGAAGATATGGTCTGTACGAGTAATTGGTTATGCCGTTCAGACTCACGAATGTGCCAGTGGTTTTCATGGCTCTGATGAATCGTGTGTTCCATCCATATCTCGATTATTTTGTGGTAGTATTCGTGGACGAAATCTTGGTGTACTCTCGCACTCGACATGACCATGCCACCCATCTTGAGATCGTACTGAGTACACTGAGAGAGCATCGGCTATATGCTAAGCTCTCAAAGTGCCACTTTTGGATGGACCAGATTCACTTCCTAGATCATATCCTCTTAGAGGCAGGAGTTTCAGTAGACCCAGAGAAGGTGAGAGCAGTAGTTTCCTGGAAGGAGCCTAAGAACATGTTTGAGATATGATGTTTCTTAGGGCTGGATGGTTACTGCAGGCGTTTTATACAGGACTTATCCTACTTGGCAGTGCCGTTGACGAGCTTGACTAAGAAGGGTGTGAAGTTCATTTGGTCGGAAGCTTGCGAGACAACTTTTTAGGACCTGAAGGGAAGGTTGACATCAACACCGATCCTGATACTTCCAGAGCAGGGGAAGAGCTATACAATTATCTGTGATGCATCAGGTATTGGGCTGGGAGCTGTGTTGATGCAGGGTGACTGAGTTGTGGCATACGGGTCTTGGAAGTTGAGGCCACATGAGAGGAATTACCCGAAGCATGATCTCGAGTTGGCAGAAGTTGTGCATGCATTTCACTGTTGGAGAAATTATCTGTTGGAGAGAATTTTGTGGTTTTCACTGACCAAAAAAGCCTCAAGTATATCTTTACTCAGCGTGACCTAAATCTGAGGCAGAGAAGGTGGGTTGAGTACCTACAGTCCTTTGATTTTGAGCTTTCCTATACACCTGGTAAAGGTAATGCAGTAGCTGATGCACTGAGTATGAAGACTCACATACAGGCAGTGCAGGAGACCATTGGTGATTGGCAGCTCATGGATCTGTTCTCTGATATGCATCTGGAGGTTCATGACGGTCAGGGGAAGACTTATCTTTCATCTTTAGCTGTGACTTCTACCCTCCTGGATAGAGTGAGGATGAGACAACTATCAGATTCAGAAGGCCTAGTTCTACGGGAGTCGGTGGCAAGTGAGGACCCTCCTCCTGGTTGGACGATAGGCGATGATGAGGTTTTGAATTTCCATGTACGGGTATGGTTTCCAGGGGATATACACGAGGATCTAATGCAAAAGTTTCATGATTCAGCTTGGGCAGTTCATCCCGGGGTTACCAAGATGTACCATGACTTGAGACGTCAGTACTGGTGGCCGGGTATGAAGAGAGTGATAGCTGGTTTTGTTACGAGGTGTTCCACCTGTCAATAGGTGAAGGCGGAGCACCAGAGGCCAGCTGGGCTGTTACAGCAGTTACCCATTCCAGAGTGGAAATAGGATGATGTAGCGATGGATTTCGTGATGGGGTTATCGAGGTCACCTCGTGGAAATAATGTCGTCTGGTTTGTTATGGACAGACTCATGAAGGTAGCTCTCTTCTTGCCGATCAAGGATACCTTCAGTGTTGATGAGCTCGGAAGGCTGTATATCCGAGAGATCGTACGTCTTCATGGGGTCCCTCGTTCTATCGATTCTGATAGGGACGCCTGCTTTACGTCTCGTTTCTGGCAGATTTTTCAGAGGGCGCTGGGTACACAGGTGCTTCTGAGCACAACATACCACCCTCAGACGGATGGCCAATCAGAGCGTATGATACAGGTGCTAGAGGACATGCTGCGTGCATGCGTCCTGGAATTTGGGGGCTCTAGGGAGAAGAATATACCCTTAGTCGAGTTTTCCTATAAAAATAGATTCCAGGCGACTATTGAGATGGCACCATATGAGGCTTTATACGGTAGGCCATGCCGATCACCTTTGTGCTGGTTAGAGGTAGGTGAGGCAGATTTACTGGGGCCACAGCTCGTGCAGGAGACATCTGAGCAGGTCCAGTTGATTCGGAAGCAGATGGCTACCGCGCAGTCTCGTCAGAAGTCTTATGATGATCGCCGTAGACGACCTTTGGAGTTCGTGGTTGGGGATTAGGTTTTTCTACGTGTTTCGCCGAGGTTGGGACACAAGTGGATCAGGAGATAGGATAAGCTTTCACCGTGGTATATGGGGCCATTAGAGATTCTAGAGAGAGTCGGGATGGTTACCTATTGGTTGCGGTTACCACAGCGGTACCGAGCCATGCACGACGTCTTCTACGTATCTCATTTGCGCCACTATCATTCAGACCTGTCTCACATTTTCCAGCCTGAGGAGGTTGAGCTGGAGGCAGATGCGTCCTTTGAGGAGCATCCAATTCGTATCGTTGACAGGAGCATGAAGGTTCTCCGAGGCCGGTCAGTTCCTCTCGTACGGGTGTTATGGTAGCATGGCCAAGTACAGGACGAAACCTGGGAGCGGGAGACCGACGTACGTGCTCAGTGGCCGGAGTTGTTCACAACTATATCTTCTCCACCCTTGGAAGGGAAATTCGGGGATGAATTGCTATAAGGGGGAAAGTTTGTAAGAACCTGGTTCTTAGTTTTGAGGTACGGGCTTCTTCTTTTTCCTTTTCCTTAAGTGTTTTTCAGAAAATATGGAAAATGGGGAAAAATCCTAAATTTTGGAACTACACGCCGTGTACTTTTCCACACTCAGTGTACTTTTGGCTATGTGGGATGGGTACACGGGGCGTGTAGCCATGCCGATGACGAAGGGTGTAGGAACTGACTACACTCCATGTAGTGGTACCTTACACGCCGTGTAGTCAGTCGGCAGGCCTAAACAGTAAGGCGATGGAGCAGCTGACAACTGGGCGACAGTACACACCGTGTACTTGGGAGTACATGCCGTGTACTCATGTCGAGGGATGAACAGTGTGGCGGTGCCGCCATAGGAACAGTTAAATGAAGTAAGTACACACTGTGTACTCAAAAGTACACGCTGTGTACTTTGTTTTTTCAGCTTAAAACAGGCAGTAGCCTCCTCATTTGGCAGAGGAGACACTTGAGCCGATTTGGAGCCAAAGGAGGAGGCCGGACCTTTGAAGATCTGCCGAGTGTTCGTCTGGAATCCAATTCGGCTTTGGACGATCTCGTTGGAACCACACGGGTAAGACCTCTCCTCTCATGGTACCATTCTTACCAATTATTTCATGAGGGGAATTTATTTACGTTTGAATGGGTTTTTTTATTCGTCATATCTACGCCGTTCTTGGGCGTTTCTGGAGTCGGCGTTCGGGTATAACGTTCATTGGCGTATAAGGTAGGTGGCTTTGTGTTTATTTTCCAACTGTTGTGCATTTTTGTGTGTTTTCATGCCACGAAACCTTATTGGGGTGTCGTGTGGATGAGGCCGTTTCTATATTTAATGCCTAGAATTGCATAGGTGATTAAATTGTGATAATAAAATTCTGGTTGGGATCGTTGCTTGGATCCAGAACCACCCCCGGGGTGTTTTTCACTGTTTAGCTGTTTGGCCAGGATACCCGAGGGTATGCCTTTAAAGTATTAATTGTAGAATTTCCTTGAGAGGAATTTCTTATTACTACTTGTTTACATGTTGGGAATAGCCCAGTTACCTGTTTAGCCTAAGGGAATTGTTGTATTTGGCCTGAGGGCGTTGTTGTGATTAGCCTGAGGGCACTGCACTATTTAGCCTGAGGGCTGTAGTATTTCGCCTGAGGGAAACCTTTCATGTCTGAGGGCTTGACTTCTTTGCCTGAGGGCGACACTTCCTATTCCTAAGGGAAACTTCTGTTATGCCTGAGGGCTATACCTGCGGGTTGGATTCTGCTTAGCTGAGGGTAAGGTTTTGTTTGTCTGAGGATGTGGACTGTTTACTTAGAAATGCATTGTGGTGATTTCTAATATTTAATGAATTAAATGAATAATTAAATGACAATTTGAATGTTAAGTTAGTTACTTTTGAGTACTGCTTACTTTATTGCATTTTACTACTACACACTATTGTTGCATGTTTGCACGCAGTTGGACACAGGCCTTTGGTGGGTGCCTACTGAGATATGTTTCTCACACCCTGTTTGGGTCACGCTTTTCGGCCCAAACAGATTACATTACTGCAGGTGTAGATAGAGGCAAGAGTCCCTATACAGGTAATTGACTGTTGCTGAGGAGTAGGAGGGCATGGGACCGAGCCTAGGCTCGCGATGCCGTTACCAGCTGTTTTGCTTTGTTTCACTGTACTCTGCATTTTGATGTACTGTATTGATGTATAACATGTTCTAGATATTTTATTAGAACTTGAAACATGTAGCATCATCACTTAAATACTGTTGGTCATATCCACTGTTGTAGTTTGTTTCAGTT
Source organism: Viscum album (assembly GCA_963277665.1). NCBI lineage: Eukaryota > Viridiplantae > Streptophyta > Magnoliopsida > Santalales > Viscaceae > Viscum > Viscum album. Next base: position 2,094,182,208 of record OY728131.1, on the reverse strand, counting down.
GTGTGTTTTTACTGCTTCCACTGTATGTTGTATGTTTTACTTACATTCCGCTGCGCTACACTTTGACGAATGAGGGCATAGTTTCCCCACTATCAGACTTGGTCCCTCACTATTAGTCGGAAGCCTCTGAATTTTGGGGAAATGCGCTTGATGTCATGTGGAGAACCGGGTTCGGGGCACCCGTTGAGTGGCACCCGGGTCCGGGACGTTACATTTGATCTCTTCCCATAACATCAACAAGGCCAAATATAACCATGATTAGAATCAACCACATTATATCTACCCACATCGAACTATATCTAATAAATTGAGATAGGGAAGAAAATAGATCTAAGAAAAACCAAGAAAAAATACCTCAAATGTGGACTTACCAAGAGAATTGGGATTCAACACACCAAGAAACACCTTCGTATCACTTCTGATTCGATGGGGAAAGGTTGTATAGACTTTGGGAGGAATAATTTTTGAGCTAGGGATGAAATGAAGAAAAATTATGGGTTTAAAGTTAATCTCAAACCAAATCCATTTTTTAAGACCTTGTTTTTAAACCGTGCATGGTTAGTCACATGGTTAGGAAAACCATGCGCTAACTATGCCCCAGACTATGCCTCAAAGAGAACCTCACATGTTGAAACATATGGTTGGAAAAACCATGCGCCAACCATGAAAAATCCCATTTTCCCACTTTACACTATTTTTATTTAGGGACTGTACGGTTTGGAAAAACCATGTGCCTAACCACGTGCCTCCCCACTAGACCTTGTCTCACTATACACGGTTTCCTATAGGAGTTTCATAGTTTCCAAAAACCATGCTCAAATTGTGTACCTTTAGAAAATCCCCCAAAACATCCCAAAAGTATTCCAAACCCTCCAACACTTCACCCAAACACTTAATATACTTAAAAATCATAAATAAAGGGTAACTTAATTGAAAATAAAGGTGCTAAATTCTCCCCAACACTATACTTTACATCCCTAGAAATTAGAAAACCACCATTTTTCTAAAAGAGATTGGGCCATTGCTCAATTATTTCTTTTTCCCATTCCCAAGTCTCTTCTTGAATATGACCATGTTTCCAAAAAAACCCACACTAAAATGATGCTTTTACCATGAAAGACTTTTTCTTACCTATCCACAATCCATACCGGCACATGTACCAACGAAGCATTCAGATCTAGGTCAAAACGATCCCATTGAATCACATGGTCAGGATCAGGTTGATACTTTTTCAACTAAGATACATGAAATAAATTATGCACCACATTGAACCATGGTGGAAAAACCAACTGATATTCCACCTCACCAAGCTGTTAAAGTATCTCAAAAGGGCCTATGTATCAAGGAGATAACTTTACCTACCTCCTGAAATAATGATGTGCAAGCCTTGGAGTGATCCTAAAAAAACATGATCACTCACCTCTAATGATAAAATCTATTGAAAATGATTCACATATGATTTATGATGATTCTAAGCCATCCTTACCCATTTCCTGATCAACTGAATCTTATCCATTGTCTCTTAGAAAAGGCTTGGACTAACTAGTGAAGTCTCACCTATTTCCACCCGACAAATTTGAGAGAAAAAAGGACTCCCATACAATGATTCAAAAGGATCCATATGTATCAAGTCATGATAACTACTATTATATGAGAACTGCACTAATGGTAGGTTATCTTCCCATGAGCCACCAAAATCCATTACACAAGCCTGCAACATGTCTTCAAATGTTTTTATCATCCATTTGGATTTCCCATCCATATAAGGACGATACTCCATACCCATAGTCAACTAAGTCCCAAGGGATTGTTGTAAGAACTTCAAAAAATGAGACATAAACCTTGGGTCTCTATCTGATACTATCAAAACTGGTACACCATGCCTCTTTACCACTTCTCAGATATAGATTTTTGATAATTCATCCACCATATGAGATTCATGAATAAGAATGAAATGGGCCTACTTTGTGAGCTGATCCACTATCACCCAAATGGAATCATGTTTCTAAACTGTTCTTAGGAGACATGTTACAAAATCCATGGTTATATGCTCCCATTTCTAAACAACAATAGTTAAAGACTATAATATACCCACTCGTCATTGATTCTCTACCTTAACTTACTGACAAGTTAAGAATTTTGAATCAAACTCAGCCACCTTCCTTTTCATATCATCCCAGAAAAACTATGATTTCAAAACCTTATACATCTTCTATATTCTAGGATTAACAACCCATCTTTAATGGTGGTAATCATGAAGAATTTTTTCCTAACAATCCATAGGTATGACCATTTTATTTCTGAACTACAACACTGAACTCCCATCCATCCTCCATCCCTTAATGGTCTTCCCACCATTGAGTTTTGAACTCATCACAAATTGTTTTAAATAAGATGTCTGTGCCTATTTAACTATCAAAACCAAATAAGGAACAAAATAAAATGTAAAGAAAACCTCAAATTCACCTAAGTATTCACATTCCAAGTTCACATTGGCTATGACCGACATCAACTACCAAAGGATGGCAATAAATTTCAAGGGATTCAATATAATTGGAGGACGATTTTCCCTTTTAGAAATAAAACAATCCAACATAATCCATTCTCCAACTCCACAATAAAACCCAGGTATCATGAAGTACTAATGAATAATTGTGATACTTTACCTTTTCCTGTGTCTCAATGAACAATATCTACAAAAGCACCAAATTTCCAAAGAAGGGGTGAGTAATGAAACTCAGTAGGCTTTCCCCAAATAACTTCTCTACTCACACCACTAGGATAGAATAAATTAACACATTTATATAAAAAAATTTATATAAAAACCTATTGGTAAAAGTGAGTATATCAAGAGGGGATGAATTGAGTACCCAATAAAAATTTCTATATAAAAAATATTAATTTGAAATCCCCTAATTAATTAAAATGGCCCAGTGAATCAATATAGAAGATAATTATAAGTTTTAATCTTTAAAAAGGTTTCTTAAAGATTGATTAATTATTGAGTAATTAATATACAATATTACTCAGTCCTTTGAAATAAATTTACTTAATTAGAAGCATATAAAAACACTAATAATGATTAACTATCAAAGTATTAGTTTTTGTTTGGTTAAAACAATCTCAGTTTTAAAATAAGAAATAAGGTAAAAAAAAACACACAATGAAAATTAAAATAAGAGGTTAATTATCAAGTTGATACTTAGTCCTCTCCACTTGGTGATCACCCACCACCAAGTAATTTATATCAAATAAACAAGTTTATCTATAACCTAGATTGGGTTTTGTAATAGTTTACAACTATCTAGGTTACACATGACCTCTTCCATAGTTATATGTGGGAGTAAAAAAAATAAGCCACACAAGGACCTCAAAAACTACTACCCGTGGGAGTACAGGTAAGAAACAGTTAAAGAGAAGATATCAAGTATCTTTCAATTTAGTACAGGGTAAAATGTGTGTGTGATAAAATAGAGTATGCACACACACTTCTCCATATATAATAAAGTTAAAAATAATAGATCAATATTAGAGTGTAGATTTTATAAATTCATGGTGTATTGTAGTGAAACTTGTGACTCTTGATTTGATTCTGTAGTGAATCTTGATTCAGATTCTCTTGAAAACTTTAAAAGAACAGAGTTTCACATACCCATGTTCTTGACTGGAGAAAATAAGCTGATGTGTATATGCTTCAGCTTCCTCCGTCAACTATTTTTAGGATGTAGCAGTTCATCTATTCATCTTTATGTGTGTGTTCAGTAAGCACGATCTTCAAAACTTTCTATCCACTTCGCATGAGCATTCCATTCTATTTCATATGCACATGAGGGAGTCTACTTCACTTTTATCAGCAGTAGTAGTAAGAATATCCAGATCCTCTTTGCTTACTCGTACTACACCAAACATTCTATCAAAAATTTAATAGACAATCATTAAAAAAATGTTTGGAATTAAATTCCATAATATATCTATTAGAATAATTTAAATTAAAAGGATAAGTTTAGAAATAGGGGTGGTGTCTTATTTTGGTGGTGCGAGTCTGGCGGTGACTCGATCTGATGATGTCTTTGAGTCTAGAGGTGTCTCCTTATAATGGGGACAGAAATATATTGGTGTCTTGTACTTAGAAAAAGTTTGACTTTGCAGATGGTGACTCCTCTGATGGTAGATCGGGCTGGCGATGTCTTGTACTTAACCAAAATTTCACTTCCCTAGCGATGAATCATCTAACGGTAGATCAGGCGGGCAATATTTGACACTTTTCCAAATTTATGTTCTAGTGGAATGACATACTGACCGTGATATATCTTAGAAGTATCTCATACTTATCGAGATTTCCATGCTAGTGGTGAGTCATGGACAATGGTGAATCATATGTGACAGTGTCTCAAACTTTGTTAAAATGTTTTCTTGGTGGTGACATGTCTGGTGGTGTGTCAGCTCGGTGGTGAGTCAATCTTGATGGTGACTTAAACTCAGTGGTTTCTTAACTAAAATGGTGACTAGAGGTGACTCATACTTAGTCAATTTCATCACCTATCTCAGAATATAAGATACTTACAGAGAAACATGAAATTCATTAATATCATTAGAATCATAATTTTGTGATCAGTAAAATAAGGAGGCCAAAAAACCATTTAAAATAATTCAAAAACCTGTAACAAATCCAAATATTTTCATACCAAAATATTTTCCAAGGAAAAGAAACCAAACAATACTTTAAACTATTTCACATTCCTTTTTGGAATACCCATTTCATGATTCAAAACACACCCACAAATGCATGATCTATTGAAAGTTCCATACTCGTGAGAAATTTATCATCCATCAACTAATTAATCACAAAGTATCCAATATTCTTATGACCTAATGACACATACCCCTTATCTAGGGTCACTTCCCTTTGTACCCAATGGTACATGCCCCTTATTGAGGGTCACGTTGAAATCATGAACTCACACAACTCATGTATGCCAAAACCATTTCAAATCAACCATTTAAATCAATTTTAATAAAACTATTATTTTATTAAAAACCTTTAAAAAAATCCATTTTAATAAATTTAATAATCCATATTTTAAAATTAATATTTTAAAATCAAGAAAACTAAGAACTTTACACAACCAATTTCCAAAAATAAAAAAATCTACAAAATACTCAAATCATCACTAAAGAGGGTTTCTAATATGATTTTCACATCAATTTCACAATAAATTTAAATCAATTTAAACAATTTGAAACTAATCCTTCAAGTTCTAATAAGTGGAGTCAAGAATGAAGCCACCTACCTAGGGAATTATGGAGAAAATGAAGAACGACATGAAAACACCCACAAAACTTGGTTAAAACTTCGAAAACCTAATTTAGATGTCTTACCATAACATTAAAAAGGAAAAATATATCCATGATTGGCATCAACCACATTATATCTATCTATAGAGAATTATATCTAAGAAAATGAGAGAGGGAATAAAGTAGATCTAAGAAAAACCAAGAAAAACTACCACAAATGAGGACTTACCAAGGGAATCAAAATTCAACGCACAAAGAAATGCCTCCAGATCACTTTTGATTTGATGTGGAAAGGTTCAAAAGCCTCTAAATGGAAGAATTTTAAAGTTAGGGATGAAATGGAGAAAAAATGAGGGGTTTAAAGTTAATCCCAACCCAAATCCAAATTTTTAGGATCTTGTTTTTGAACCATGCTCAGTTAGTCACATGGTTAGAAAAATCATGCACTAACTTCATGCCAACCTCTAACTCAAGGATAAACTCAAACGGCTGGCCTACATAGTTAGAAAAACTGTGCGCTAACCGTGCAAAATCCCATTGTCCCACTTTGCATGGTTTCTCCTTAGTGGATGCACAGTTTGGGAAAACCGTGTGCCTCCCCACTAGTCCCTGTCTCACTTTTCATAGTTTCCTATAGGATTTTCATAGTTTCCACAAACCATGATCAAACTGTGAACCTTTATAAAATCCTTAAAACATTCCAAAAGTCTTCCAAACCCTCCCAAACTTCATCCAAACACTTGAAATACTTAAACAAAAAAAAAGAACGGGTTACTTACTTGAAAGTAGGGGTGCTACATAAGTATTAACTTTTAGACCTTAGTTGATAATATCTAGAATAAAGGTAAATATTTGAGAAGTATTATGCTCCCTAAAATTGATCAAAAAAATCATCAATATGGGTTATAGTATACTTATTATTGATCATGATATTTTCAAGTTCCTGATAATTAATGTAGAGTCACATTGATCAATATTTCTTCTTAACAAAAAGAATAACTGCACCCCATGATGTCATACATGGCTAAATAAATCCCTTATCAATATTACCCTAGATTTATTTATTCAATACTTGTAACTCAATCAGGTCTATTCTATATGGATTATTTGAAATATTTGTAGCACTAGTTATAAGTCCTATTGAAAACCCAACTTCATAATTCAAAGGAAAACGAGGAACCTCTTCCAGAAAGGTATGAAAAAACTCTAAATACAGTATGCATATCTTTGATGTTGAGTTTATCCCCAACCATATGATATAAATATCCCTTATGAATAGGAATAAATACCCATAAAATGTAAGTAATTTCAATTAGAATTTCATATTCATCCTTACCTTGATAAATAGTAACAAGTTCATTAAGAATATAAAATGTGACTTCCATTCCTTGAAAACTTATATGGAATCTATATAGAGTGATCCAATACATGATCAAAATCAAATAAAATTCAATTATATGGAGAATAAAAATATTTACAAGAAACACATTTCAATAAACATCAATCGGAGAAGAATCATATACTTTTTATGAAATCATAAAACCATTAGAAGATTCTACTTCTAATTCAACATTTAATCATTGAGGTGGTAATGTTATACCCTTAAGAAAAGTATTTAGATATAAAAGGTGTGTATAAATAGAATAAAATAAAAAATTATCAGTTCTAGATTGGATATTAAGTTTACATTTCATCACATCATTATCGTAACCCACATTGGAAATAGTGATCACTTGATATTTCCTATTGTATCTAGGCTCAAGAGATTACTGATATTGGTCATCATCATTAACCCATATATTCTTACACTGGCTAGTATAATTCCCAAAATCTTTACATTTAGAACACTGGAGTGTGGGCAGTCCATTATGAGGATATTTTTCTCCATTCTCACCATTAGATAACTTACTCCCATCACTTTAAACTTGGATTTCTCGATTACCTTCCTTTACACACTTAAAATATTTATTATACACCTTAAGAAAATTTACTCTAAAATTATTTCCACACTTCTATAATAACTAAAGATTCATCTTCTTCCCTCCATGGTTTTTATTATAATAATTTCCTTTTAATTTCATATTTCTTTCTTATCAAAACCATGATATTTATGGGTGACTAGGATCTCCATTTATAACATGAGAGAAAATAAAATGATTTCTTCATAGCTATTGAGGTCTCTTATGGATAATTACCTTTAGATACTTGGTTTTAATCCACTAAAGAATCAATGAATATTGATTTCAGATTTGATTAAAATACCATAAGAATACATCACAAGTCTTGTAAAATTTTCTTCATAGGTACTAATGGATTCATCATCCTTTTACTTTAGCTCAAGAAATTACTTCTTAAAATTTTGAGGAAGAATATGGGGAAAGTACTTATTGAAAAACAAATTCTTAAAATCAACACAATTCATAGATTCAAATCCTTCATGTATCCTCGAGTACTTTATAAGTGTCCACCATTGATCTATTTCACCTTCCAAATGGAAAACAACCAAATTAAAATTTACATGATTTGAGCATTGGAGAATGAAAAATATCATTTAAGTGGTATGAATAAAATTATCACTAATTATTTGATTAGTGTACCCACAAAAATAAGGTGGATATTTCCTTATGAATGACTCAATAGTATGATGTTCCCTCCTTTTCTTTTTTTGTAAGCTCAACATGATTCATGTCTCATGATAGTTTCATAAGCATAGAAATAATATTTTTCATTAAAAATACCATAAAATTTGGTTTATTAGGATAAAAATAATTTCATTGTCTATCACATTCAGTATCATCATAAATACTTCTAGTTTTATCCATTTACTAAGTTTTATCCACAATAATCATAGTGAAAAATCATATAATCAAGAAAAATAATTCATAAGATGTCTAAAGGTAAAATTTTTTGTGTTATTTTTAGGTATTTTATATTTCATTTTTGGTCTTACCTTTATTACATGTATTACCCAAGTTTTTTTAAAGAAAAATAAATTTTTTTAGGCTAGGTAGAAGGGGGTGCACGATTGGCGCACAGTTAGGAGAAACCATGCGCTAGACTAGTGAAAACAATGTGACCAGGATAGTGGAACTATCTAGGTCGCATGAGCTAGCACATGGGAATGAACCCCTTCCAGGTAAAATATGTGGAATATCCCTCATCTTAGATAGAGGATCTGCATGGTTGGCGCATGGTCTGGAATACTATTCATCTGAACCGTGCGTCTTACCCAATTCTTTAAAATTTTAAAATTACAACTTTTACCTCCCTTATTTTAATAAACTAACACCCCTTCTCACCCCATTAAAAACCCTATTCCCTATGATAACCTCAATATCTTCCTAAATTCCCTTTAGATCTAATTTTTAGATGATTTTTCTTGGAATCTTCAAGAAAACATCAATTAATTTCCTCCTCTTTTATCTTCATCCCTTTTCTTGGTCTCCTCTCTCTTCTTTATTGTGCTCTCAATTATCTAGTAGATAGGATGACCTAAATTTGGTTCAATATTTTTTATTTATGTTGTATATTGACGGTTTTGGTGTTCTATTACTTCTTTAGGGTCCCTATTTGGTGTGACTTATTGTTTCTAACCAGTTTCGAGTGATATCAAGAAAGAGGTAGGTGGTTCTATGTCGTGAAATTATTTTATTATTTTATTATGATTTATTTGGTTTCTAAATGGGTTTTAGAAATTTTGTGGCTGGTGATAAATCAAACGACCCAGGATTGAATTACATGAATATTAAATTACTTTTTTAGAATACTTAATACATTATACAAATAGATTCCAAAAGACCGTATTAGTTTAGTGCCTTTGGAAACTTCAAACACATTCTTCTAATTTAGTGAAAGATCATAAAATATCCCATAAATATATTCACCTTTATTTTTCCTACCTAAATCCTTTCTTTATATCTTGGGGAAAATAAAAATTCTGAAAAGGGTGAGCTTAGATTCTTAGTAAGGGTAAATAAGGAAAATATTAAACAAAACATGAACATAAGAATGTAAAAACATGATCATAACTTTTCAAAATCATAGCATGTATAACATATATCAAAATCTCCAGTCATGAAATAGATCTTGGTAGTTCATGATTCTTAAATCATAAAGTAACAAGAGCCATGAGAATATTGAATTGGCATAAAAAATGAAATTGTGGAAAACACATAAGTATAGGAAATCATTTCAATCATAGTGGGAAAAGTCCTTTATTGAACTGAGATCATTTCCCATTCCAATCCTGTATTACTAAATTGAGATTCTTTCCCATTCCATACCTGTATTACTGAACCAAGATCATTTCTCATTCCAACCCTGTATTACTGAACCAAGTATAATCCCATTCCAGCCCTGTTTATCTCATGAGATATAAATATTTACCCAATGAATTGGAGGGAGATATAGGTAACACCGATCACATAATGAAAACAATACATATGTGTTTCATAAGAACATAAATCATTCATCATAGCATAATCCAAGGAATAAAATGGTTTTCTTAAACATCATTCCATCATAACATAATCCAAGTAAAACAAATGGATTTCATAAATTACATTCCATAATAAACATAATTAAACCATATGGGTAATAGAGATAAAATAATTAAAAAATATACCCATGAAAATATAATTAACATCAAAGGATATAAATGCAAAATAATATTGAGATATCACTTGAAAATAATTCTTGAGGAAAATATCCTTTCTACTTTGAAAATATTTTCTTTTCTTAAAATGTCACATAATTTTAAAAGAAAATAATTTACTTGAAAATAACCTTGAAAGTTTGTAGGGGAAGATTAATGTAAATAAAGAGTTATGAAATAATAAAAATACATTCATGTCATATAAGTTAAAAAAACATTATTCTCATACTTTTGCTGGGAAAGTCAAAAAGTACCTCGTTAGGAAAATTACAAAAGATTCATTTCAAACTGTTTATTAAAAATTCACATATGGGAAAATATATATTTAAATAATTATATAATAATAGTAAAAATATTATGGAAATTAATTTTAAGAAACATTGATATGGATGAAAAATATACCCTGTAAGTATTTACATATAAATGATCTCAAATAATAATGAGATCGTGAAATTATCCCTTACCTTAAGTCTGATTCCCTTGGTACATATCTGAACCTCATGTATAATGGTTTAAATAATGTCATTAACTTATTATATAACTATATTTATATTTATAATATCATTTATGATCATATTATCACCTATTTAATAATATTTTATTTTTATTCTTCTTGCGAGTGTTAACTGCTTCATCTTCTCATGCATGTTTTGTTATATATGTCCCAATTATTGTAAATTGGATATAGTTAAATAATTTATAGAATTATATAATGGTAATATATACCAAATTTATTCATTATATACCTTTATATAACCATGCATGAATGGTGGGTATGGAAATGAATCACATCGCAATGTGGCGACGGTAGGCCATAAGTACGCACGAGTGTTAGAATCATTTCCTTAATAGTAAAAAGAATGAAAGTGGATGGTATATTTGTTGTTAAATAATAAATATAATATTATAATCACTATATATGTATATTATTTCCATCATTATACCCATCAAAATATAGTGGTGGTGAAAAATAGATTACATCACTGCGTGGAGACAGTAAGCCGTACATATGCACGCTTGGCGATTTCGTTTTTCATAGGATAAATTAAAGGTGGAATATGTTTGTTACATAATAATAATAACATATTATAATATAATTTATACTGTATCTATAAAATTATAATGAAAAAAACTCATGAAGATTAATTATAAGAAGAAGTAAGTTTGAAAGAATTGGTAGAGGAGATTACCTCTTCTTTGATGAGCTCCCTCTAGATCTCCTCTTAAAGGCACTAGAGTTGGTCTTTTGCGAATAAAAAAACCTCTACGATATAAATATTAAAGTTTATAATTGAAATGGGTAGGGTATGTATGATATTTAAGGCTGAAAGTTAAGTTAATAAGTCAGGGAGGATGTGCCCTTTTATAATTGAGGTGAGGGATACTTTTGGAAACTCTAAAAATATTAATTTATAATAAAATAAAATCCCATCCAAAACCTCCAAAATGTCACATTTTAGAATATTATTTGAGATAGGGTTGTAATATCATCAACAAATAAATTTTATACAATTTTTTCTTTCAATTTATACATTATAATTTTAATCAACCCTTAGTTGTTCTATTTTAATTTTAACTAAGGTAACAAATGTTTCAATATTAAAAGAGTGTAATTTTTACTAATTTTTTTGTCAATTAGAGTATAAATGAAACATATTGAATAATTTAGACCATATAATAATTATTTTATATTTTTATAAATATTTTATGATTTTTAAATAATTCAATAAAACATCTTTTTGACAAAATATCAATAGTGTCAATTTTGACACTATTCATTTCTTGGTTTTTTAAAAATATCAAGATAAGAATTTAAAAACAAAAAAATATTTTATTATATTACTAAGGGGTAAAATTAAACTTAAAATTCAATTGATATATTAATTATCACAAATTATATTTAATTTAATATTTTTAATAACATTAATTTGATATTTCCATTAATAAAATAATTACAATTCCAGTTTTGTGTAATTATTTAATATATTTATTTTTTGGGTAAAAATTAAAAATAAAATACCATGATGAAAATAACTCTTCTATATTTTATAGGAATATTTATAGTTGAATATATCTTCTGTAAAATCCTATATTAAAAATGTTATATTTATTAAAACATGAATGTGACAAATTTAACATCACTTTAAATAAAATATTATAAGTGTCATAATATTTTCCATATAGATCCAAATGATCAATAAATAGACCCTTGTATAATTATGGTAACTATATACCCAAAAAATAATATTTGGTCTAGTTTTTTGATCTTTTAATGGTTATTATTTTTTTAATTAAAATTATTTTATTGATTTTTCATCAATTAAATAATTTATGAATCATAATTGTATAAGACTTTAATGTAATTATTTACTTCTTAAAAATTAAAAATAAATTACCATGATAAATAAAAAAATTTTATATTTCAAATGAGTATTTATAGTCAAATTTATCTTTTTTATAACCTTATATTAAAAATGATATAGTTATTAATATTTGAGTAAGACATCTTTAACTTTTCTTTAAATAAAATATATTAAATGTCTTAATATCATCCAAGTGGCTTCCAAAGAATACCATTTCGACCCAAGTATTATTTATGTAAGAAAAATAATCCAATTATATTAGGAAAAGTGTTAAGATAATTTTATAATATTATTTTTACCCTTAATTACTCGATTTACCTTTTTACCATATTAATAATAATTACTAAAGATACTATTCATAATAACAAAAAATAAAATAAACCTATTTAAACAATTTGGACCCAATGATTTAAATTATGGAATATATTTTTTAAAATTAAAAACAAAAAATTTTCAGTAATTAATTTAAAATCAATCCCATTGTCGGAATGAAAAAACGAGTTTTAAAAGTAAAACGATTAAAAAGATTGAAATGCTTTTACATCTGAATTCAGTGTAAAATTAATTAAAATGATATAAATTATATAAAATTATAAAAATATAATCTATTTCTACTTTAAAACCTTTAAAATATATAATTCAACACTATAAATAAATTTGAGGAAGTAGTTTTCAATTAAAATGCATTATTTTTTTACTATTCATCAAAACGTGAAACTTATCAAAAAAATAGAAAAAAATAAACCAAAGTAAATTTTTATACTTATATTTCAAATAAGAAGTTATTTTTTCAAATATAATATAAAAAAGTTTCAAAAACAAGATTTAAAATGGGTTTTCCATCAAAAGGCGGTAAAACTACATTTTTTGAAAAATACTTCTTTTATCCAAAAAATTGAATTTGTTCTTATATAATATATAGAAAACATATAATGTGAATTTTAAACATTATATTGAATATATATTACTTATATATTTCATTAATAAAATTCATCAAGAGTGGTTTTATTATTTTATAAACTCACTTATTTGCATTTAAATAGTTTTTCAGAAAAATATTTCCTTTTATTAAAAAAGTGTTTTATTTTAATTTATAATTAATTACCCACTAAATAACTAATTAAATATAAATTTTTAAATCAAATTTTTTATAATTCAGTTAATACTATTCATACTCTCCATTATAATGTCTAGGTTATAAGGTAACATAATAATATTTATTTGTTCACTTAAACTTAGCCTTGCGTGAAATGAAATCTATCAAAAGAACTTGAAATTGTGTATAAAAAATACAAGAATAGTTTTTCATATAATTCAATATAATATAGTGTTTTGTGTAGTGGAATATTATCTTAGTGTAGTGTGCTGTAACACCTGGATGTTTTTATGAAATATTTTTTTAGTAATTCTTCAATAGCTTATATTGCACACAATCATGAGTTTAAATGAACCATGAGACACAATTAGTATAAAATAACCATTATAACCTAGATGGGATAAATATAAATAACTTATGAAAATATATGGTGAATTGTTTGGCTACCAATTATTTAATAAAAATATAAACCAATTAAATGTAAAGAAAATATTTTTATTTTTGTATTATGAAATTAAGTGAATTACAATTAGTAATAAAATTAATGAAATTAATGAAATATATATGTTATATTTTTAATAAAATATTTTTGATATTTATCCAATGGATATTTTAGTCATAGGATATGAATAAACCCTATTTTATGTATAAAAATTCCTATATTTTTCAAAAGGGTAATTTTACTATCTTTTTATGGAAAAACCATTTTAAATTAAAATTTCAACACATTAATAATTTTTTATGATAACATAAACTTATTATTTGTAATATAGATATAAAAATTTACTTTGGATAATTTTTTGATATTTTTCTGATAACTTTCAAGTTTTGATGAATAGTAAAAATATACTAAATTTTAATTGAAAATAAAATTTTTCATCGAAATAATTTATATGGTTAAATTATATAATAAAATGGTTTGAAAGTATAAATAGATTTTATTTTTATCATATAATGTAATTTAGGTCATTGGAATTAATTTTAAATTGAATTCATATGTAAAAACATTTCAATCTTTTGCATTGTTTTAACTTTTAAAACTCGTTGTCTCATTCCAACAATGAGATTAATTTTAAATCAATTACTACAACTTCTATGTTTTGAATTTTTAAAAATTGATTCTGTAATTGGAATCATTATGTCCAAATTATATAAATATACTTATTTTATTTTTGGGCTTTATGAATAGAAACTTCGTTAATTTTTATTAATACGGTAAAAGGGTAAATCAGGTAATTAAGGGTAAAAATAATGTTACAAAATTACCCTAATACTTGTCCTAATATCATTGAATGAATTATTTTCGACCTAAATCATTGTTGTGTTGAAATGGTATCCTTTTGAATCCACTTTAATGAGATTATGACATTTAATTTATTTTATTTAAAGAAAGGTTAAATATATCTTACTCAAATTTTAATAACTATATCATTTTTAATATAAGTTTATACATAAGATAAATTAGACTATAAATACTAATTTTAAATCTAAAATATTTTTATTTATCATGGTAATTTATTTGTAATTTTTAAGAAATAAATAATTACCTTAAAGGCTTAAACATTGATGATGAAAAAATTATTTAATTGATGAAAAATAAATAAAATACTTTTTATTAAAATTATAATAACCATTAAAAGACAATAAAACTTCAAAAAATATTATTTATAGAGTATATATCTACCATAATCATCTAAGGGTTGAGTTACTGACTATTTGAAACCATTTTAAAAATATTATGACACTTATAATATTTTATTTAAAGTGATGTTAAAATTGTCACATTCATGTTTTAATACATATAAAATTTTTAATGTAGGATTTTACAGAAGGTATATTAGAATATAAGTATTATTATGAAATATATAGGATTTATCTTCATCATCATATTTTAATTTTAATTTTTATTCAACAAATAAGTATATAAAAAAATTACACAAAACTTATGTTGTAATTATTTTATTAATGGAGATAACAAATAAATGTTATTAAAAATATTAAAATAAATATAATTTGGGATAATTAATATATGAAATTAATTTTTTAGATTAAATTGTCCTATTATAAATATATTAATATATATATTTTTAAGTTAACTTGTTATATTTATATTTTTAATAATCGATGAATTAAATAGTGTCAAAATTGACACTATTAATTGTTTATCAAAATAATGTATTATTAAATTATTTAAAAATCATAAGACATTTTAAAAATATATAATAATTATTATATTGTCTAAAATGTTCTAAATAATTCATTTATGGTCTTATTTACATCAAATAAATTAATATTTCATCCTTTTAATATTGAAATATTTGTTTCCTTAGTTAAAAATTAAACAGAATAACCAAGTATTAATTAAAATGATAAGGTTTAAATTGATTTAAAAACTTGTATAAAATTTATTGTT
Organism: Viscum album; assembly: GCA_963277665.1. Classification (NCBI taxonomy): domain Eukaryota; kingdom Viridiplantae; phylum Streptophyta; class Magnoliopsida; order Santalales; family Viscaceae; genus Viscum; species Viscum album. The sequence goes on along the minus strand of OY728131.1, from coordinate 2,094,166,387 downwards.
TGATGATATTACAACCTTTTATCATCCTGTATTCTAAAAAGGACATTTTGGAGGTTTTTTGATGGGTTTTGATTTTACTATAAATTAATATTTTTGGAGGTTTCAAAAGTACCCCTCACCTCAATTATAAAAGGGAACATCCTCCCTCACTTCTTAAATACACTTTGAGTATTAAATATCATAAATACCCTAAAAATTTACATTATAAACTTCCCTAGTCACATTATAGAGGTTCTATTCTTCTCCAAATACCAACTCTAGTGCTTTAAGAGAAGATCTTGAGAGATCTCATCGAAGAATAGGTAATCTCCTCTACCGATTATTTCAAACTTATTTCTTCTTCTACTTAAATTTAATGAGTTTTTTAAATTATAAAGTAATAAATACAATATATATTATATAATTATATATTATTATGATTATGGAACAACTATATTCCACCTTCTATCCGTCCTATGAAAAATGAAATCACTACACGTGCGTACGTACAACTTTCCATCTCCATGCCGTAGTGTAATATGTTTTCACCACCACCTTACTTGGATGGGTATAATGATATAAATAGTCACTATATATGATTATTATATCATGATATTGATTTTTAAACAAAATATTATCCATAAAATTCCATACCATTTCACAATTATTGGAATTATATCGTCGCTCATGCGTACGTATGACCTATCATCTCCATGATGCGATGCGATTCATTCTACATGATATCCATTAAATAATGATTATATAAATGTATATAATGAATAAATATGATATATATTATATTAATATTTTTTTGAAATTATATAACTATAATCTAATAATGAGAACTGAAACTTATTCTAAAAACATGCATAAAAAAATGAAGTAGTTAATGCCCAAATAACGAGTAATAATGAAATGTTATTAACAAACGGATGATAATATGATAATATATGATATCATAAAAATTAATATGATTTTATAATAAGTCAATTAAATTATTTAAATCATTATACAGGAGGTTCAGATACATACAAAGGATATCAGACCTAAGGTAATGGATAATTTTGCAATCTCATTATTATCTGAGATTGTTTATACATAAGTATTTACTAGGGTATATTTATCATCCATGTTCATTTTTCCTAAATAGGTTTTCCAAAATATTATTTTTATTCTTATATAATTTTTTAAAGTAAATTTTACCCATTTGTGAATTTTATTAAATGGTATTAAATGAATCTTTTATTGTTTTCGATATGAGGTACTTTTTGACATATCCGAAAAAAGTATGAGAAGAATGTTTCATTTTAACTTATGTAGAGTGAATGAATTTTTATGTTTTCATAATTACTTATCTACATGAAGATTCATTTAAAATATTTTAATGTTATTTTCAAATAATTTTTTTCTTTTAAATTTTTGTGGAATTTTGATAAAAGAAACATTTTTGAAGAAGAAAGGATATTTTACTCAAGAATTATTTTCATTTGTTCTATAAAAATTATTTTCCATCTAAGATTGAATTATTTAATAGGGTTATGTTTCAAGTATAATATTCCTATTATTCCTATGGTTTTATTATTTTTATTCTAGAACTCTATTTATGAAATTCATTTGTTTTACATGGATTATGTTATATAGAATGATGTTAAGAAACCCATTTTATTTCTTAGTTTATGCTTTGGTGAATGAATTATGTTTTTGTGAAACACATAATAATGATTTAATTATAAGATGGTTGGGAACTATATATCTCTCCAATACATTGGGTAAAGATTTATATCTCATGATATAGACATGGTTGTAATAGGAAATGATCTCGGTTTAGTAATATGGGGCTAGAATTGGAAGTAAATCCAATTTAGTAATACAAGGATGAAACGAGGAGTGAACTCAGTCTAGTAATGGACTTTTTATGCTATGATGGTCTTAGAAATGATCCTTGACTAATATGAAATTATTTTTAATGCTTATTTTTATTCCAAAAATTCCATGTCTTATGTTATGACTTTTGGGAATTTGTTTATTAATTCTTTATAAAATTTTATGTTTTATCCCATGACATGATATCATGATCTTTCATATGCATGATATAATTTTAAAATGTTATGTTCTTATGTATTATGATTATGATATTATTGGTATCTCATTTATTTACCCTTATTGAGAATCTAAGATCACCCTTTCTTATGTTTCTTTTCCCTAGGTTATGAAGAAGGGTATTAAGTACAATATATAAAAAATGGGTCTAGTTATGAAGGAATAAACGGGAGATGATGTAGATATCTTATGAACCAGTTGTTTGTATTTCCTAGTTTCTAAATACATTAAACCTATATGGTTTTAGAGATGTTTTTTATTCTTTTTAATGAATATTTTTCAATTTTGAAGTAATATCTGTGTATGTAAAGTATGGGATGTTATAGTTGGTATCAGAGCAATGGTATAGTTAAAATTTGGAAACTAGGATGAGAAAACCTTAGTAAAAATCCTTAGGATATATTGATGTATATGTTAAAATCCTAGTGTTTTAGAAATTATCATGAACAACCTAGGATAAAACCTAAAGTATCCTAAATTGAAATTTTATTATTGATTTTGTGGTTTTCTAATTATAATTAATGTTTCTCACACTATGATTCTTGGTTTTAGTCAATGGAAAAAACCTGAAGGAAGCATGTTAATGCTGAATGTAATGAGCAATACAATGATTGTCCGCCTGAGCAACCAAATGTTATGGGACCTAGAATAAAAAATATTGTCACTATACTCACATTACTTTATCAAGCTATGAATCATGCATGACTTCCAAACAAGAAAAAGAGGGAACAATATTCTGTTGAGTCCTTCATGAGGTAGCATCCATTTTCTTTTAGTGGGTCTTCTGATACACTAATGGATAAACAATGGATTAGTATAACTGAAAAGATATTTTCAGTTCTATAATTTCCAAATCATGATAAAGTCATCTTGAAAGTCTATCATTTTTTAAGGTGAAGTTGATAAATGGTGGAATCTTATCAAGAATGCGAGGCAAATAGATGAAATTGACTCTATAGAATGGGATTAGTTCAAGAAATTATTTTTCAGTAAGTAATTTCCTTTTATTCTTATAAAAAATATGGAGAATGAGTTCCTTGAGCTTAAACAAAAAGATAATGAATCTATTGGTACCTATAAAGAAAATTTTACAAGAATTTCAAGGTACGCTTCTGGAATTATTATCCAACCTGAGAGTAAAAATGATCAATTCTTTAGTGGCTTAAAACCAAGTCTCCTAAGGGTGTTAGACATAAGGGACTTTAATAGCTATGAGGAAATAGTTAGATGTGATATCAAGTTTTAGATGGATATTGGAGTAACCCATCAGTTCTATGAGTTTGATAATAAGAGAAAAATGGAATTCAAGGGAAAATCTAAAGACCACATTGAAAAGAAGATGAGTTTTCCCTTATGCTAAAAGTGTGGAAAGAAACATGGATGAAATTGTCTTAAAGGGACTAGAAAATATCTTAAGTGTGGGAGAGAAGGTCATCTGGTAGTTTAATTCCAAAGTGATGGGAAAAAGATATCTAATGATGTGAATAGATAAAAGGCTACACATAATGCATCTCCCACACTTCAATGTTATAAGTTAAAGAAAATATGGAATTATTCCAACCAATACCCTAATATAAGGGCTATAGATGGTGATCTATGTTAATAATCTCTTAAGAAAAAACATAAGGGAAATTCACATGTGATCACTATCGGTGATATGGAGTACGATAATGAAGTGGTGAAAGGTACAATTACTATCCAATCTAAAGTAAAAAATGTTTTATTTGATTCTAGATCCACCTACTCTTTTATTTTTGAAGAATTTTCTAAGGGTATATCCATATAACCTCAAAAATCAGATGTTTATTTATCTATGAAAACTCCTAATGGAATAATGTTTGTATCAAAAGTTTATAATTATTCTTCTATTGAAGTTTTTGGGAAAGTGATTCCTAAAAATATTGTGATCATTCCATTAGTGTAATTTGATGTGATTATTGGCATGGATTGAATTTATCTATATGTACCTTATATCAATTTCTAAGGAAGAGAAGTCACATTTCATATTCTGGATCAATTTATGATCATCTATCAATGAAAGGATGAAAATGACCTTCTAGTGGAAATGTATTCCATGTTAATGGTTCTTGGTTCCTATAAATTAAGGTTATCTATCTCAAATGGTTTGGGATAAACTCACCATTAAGAATACACCTATTGTATGGGAGTTTTTTGATTTCTTTCTAGAATAATTTACAAGTCTTCCACCAAATTGTGAAGTTGAGTTTTCAATAAAAGTTATACCAGTATCTATGCCTATTTCAAAGACACCTTATAGAATGGACCTAATTGATTTGAAGGAATTGAAGAAGCAGCTCCAATATAATATTTACAAGTGATTCACATGCCCTAGTGAATCACCTTGGGGGTTTAAATATCCTATTTTTTAAGAAGAAATATGGATCAATGAGACTCTATATTGATTATCGATAACTTAACAAGATAAATATCAAGAAAAAAATATCATCTTCCTCAAATTAATGACTTATTTGACCAACTATGCAGAGTAAAATAATTTTCCAAGATTGATCTTCATTTAGGATATCATTAATTAAGGGTTAAGAAGGAGGATATACCAAATATGACATTCTGTACAAGGTATGGACATTATGAATTTATAGTGATGCATTTTAGTCTTACTAATTCCCTAGCTATATTTATGGATCTAATGAATAGAGTATTTAGAGACTATCTTGATCAGTTTTTGGTAGTCTTTATAGATGATATTCTTATATATTTTAATAGAAAGGAAGAACATGAATATGACTTGAGAATTGTACGGAAGACCCTGAGAATTGAGAAGCTTTATGAAAAATTTACCAAGTATGATTTTTTTCTCCAAAATTTTTTATTTTTGGGTCACATAATCTCAATAGAGGGGATATCTATGGATCCATCAAAAATAAAAGTTATTTAATGTTGTCCTAGACCAACAACTATAACTGAGATATGAAGTTTTCTTATTTTGACCGGATATTATCGACATTTTTTGAAATATTTTTCACCACTATCTAAACCGCTCACCAATTTGAATTAGAAAGGAGTTAAGTTCATTTTGATGGAGGAATGTGAAGAGAATTTCAAAGAGCTAAAAAGAAGGTTAGCCAACTCACCTATGGTCACACTGCCTTGTAGTAGAGAAAGATTTGTGATCTATAGTGATGAATCCAATAATGGTATGGGATGTTTTCTCATGAAAAATGATATGATGATAGATTATACCTCATAAAAATTTAAAATCCATGAGAAAAATTACCCAACTCATGATTTGGAGTTAGATGCGGTAATCTTTTTATTAAAGATATGTAGGCATTATCTTTATAGTTAAAGGTGTGATATTTATACTGATCATAGAAGTTTAAAGTATATTTTCACACAAAAAGAGATTAATATGCACCAAATAAGATGGTTTTAGTTTATTAATGATTATGAATGATCAATACATTACCACCCTAGGAAAGTGAACAAGGTAGAAGATGTTTTGAGTTGAAAGGACCATGCTAGCCTATACATGATGAGGATCATTAAAGATCCAATATTTATGGATTTGAGAATTATGGATCTTGAAATTTTAAAGGAAGGGGATAATTATTATCTTTCTAAAATGAACGTTCAACCATATATACAAGTGAATATTAAGGAGGAGCTGGGGAAAGATGTAGAGCTACAAAATAAGGTGAGAAATCCTCCTGAATTGAACCTTGATTATGATAGAATAATAAGGTTTAGGAACCGTGTTTGTATTCCTCAAATAACATAATTAAAAAAGGATTTGTTGGGTGAGGCTCATAGTTATTCATTCTATATTCATATTGGAATCAAAAAGGTGTACAGGGACGCAAAAGAGTATTTTTGGTGGGATGGCATGAAAAGATATGTTGTTGAATATGTCTCTTGGTGGTTGGTTTGTCAGCAAATTAAGGCTGAGAGACATAAGTATAAGGGAATGTTACAACCATTACTCATACCATAATGTAAATGGAAAAAAATAACTATAAACTTTGTCATAGGTCTTACTAAACCATCTAAAGGCCATAATTCTATATGGGTTATAGTTGATTGCCTTACAAAGTAGGTACAATTCACTGCTATCAGAGAGTATTTATCTTTTGATTATCTTGATAGGATATATGTAAATTAAGTGGTAAGATTACATGGAGTACCACTTTCCATTATATCTAATCAAAATTCGAGGATTAACTTGAAGTTCTATAGAAGTCTTCAGTTTGATCTAAATAAAAAGTTAAGTTTAAACACTTCTTTTCATGCTTAGATAGATGTTCAGTCTGAGAGGACAATTTATACTCTAGAATACATGTTGAGAGATTGCTCTATGGATTTCAAAGGTGGTTGGGATCAATACCCGCCTTTGGTAGAATTTTATTACAAAAATAGCTTTCACTCTAGTATTAAGATGAATCCTTATAAATTCTTCTATGGAAAGAAGTGAAGAACTCCATTAAACTAGGATGCAGTTAGGGAAAGAAAGCTATTAGGACTTGATCTTGTTGATATGGTAGAGAAGGTCAGATCTATTCAATAACACATAAGAGAAACTCAAAGTCGAAAAAAAGTTATGCTGATAACCTAAGAAAACAACTAGTGTTTGAAGTGGGTAACAAGGTGTTTCTATGAATATCTCCATATAAGAGAGTAATGAGATTTGGAAATAAGGGCAAGCTGAGCAGTAGGTACATCTGTCCTTTTGAAATTCTTGATCGTGTTTGGAAGGTAGATTATATATTGGAACTTCTAATGAATCTCTCTCAAGTTCTTAATGTGTTCCATGTATATCTTCTGAGAAATTACATACCTGATCCTTCACATGTACTAAACTCAGAAGTCGTACCACTAGATCAAGATCTTTCTTATGAAGAACAACTGATAGAGATTCTGGATCATAGTGAAAAAGTTCTACGAAATAAGAACAGTCACTTGGTTAAAGTTTTACAGTGGAACCACTAATTTGAGGAAGCTATATGGGAATCTGAGTATGTGATTATACAAATTTATCCTCATCAGTTTGTATCCAAGTGATGAATTTCTAGGGAGAAATTTAGTTTAAGGGGGGTAGAATGTCACACCCGGACATTTTTATGAAATATTTTCTTTACATAATTCTTCAATAGCTTTCATTGCATAAAATCATGAGTTTAAATGAACTGTGAAATACCAATAGTATAAAATTACCATTATAACCTAGATGAGATAAATATAACTAAATTTTGAAAATGTATGGTGAATTCTTTATCTACCAATTATTTATGAAGAATATAAACCAATTAAATGTAAAGAAAATATTTCTATTTTTTTATTATAAAATTAATTAGATTTCAATTAGTAAATAAAATTAATTAAATATATATGTTATATATTTTAAAAAATATTTTTTATATTCATACAATAGATATTTTATTCATATGATATGAATAAACCCCATTTTATTTATAAAAAACCAATATTTTTCAAAAGGGTAATTTTATCGCCTTTTAATGGCGGAACCATTTTAAATTAAAATTTTGACATATTAGTAATTTTTATATGACAAAATAAACTTATTATTTGGAATTGGGATATAAAAAATTACTTTGGATGTATTTTATATATTTTTCTGATAATTTTCAGGTTTTGATGAATAGTAAAAATGTACTAAATTTTAATTGAAAACAAATTTCTTATTAAAATAATTTATATGGTTAAATTATATTATTTAAAGGTTTTAAAGAATAAATATATTATATTTTTATCATTTAATTTAATTTTGGTCATTGGTATTAATTTTTCATTGAATTTATATGTAAAAACATTTCAATCTTTTGTAATGTTTTAACTTTTAAAACCAGTTGTCTCATTCTGACAATGAGATTAATTTTAAATTAATTAATGAAAATTCTATGATTTGAATTTTGAAAAATGGATTCCATATTTGGAATAATTATATACAAATTATGTAGATATCTTCATTTTATTTTTGGGCTTTATGAATAGCAACTTTGGTAATTTTTATTAATACAGTAAAAGAGTAAATCGAGTAATTAAGGGTAAAAATAATATTATAAAATTACCATAAAACTTTTAATAATATAATTTTATGTGTTTTTTCTACCTAAATCATCATTGGGTTGAAATTTTATCCTTTAGAAGCCATTTGAATGAGATTACGACATTTAATTTATTTTATTTAAAGAAAAGTTAAATATGTCTTTCTCAAATTTTAATAACTATATCATTTTTAATATAAGGTTATATAAAAGATAAATTATACTATACATACTAATTTTAAATATAAATTGTTTTTATTTATCATGTTAATTTATTTGTAATTTTTAGGAAATAAATAATTACCTTAAAGTCTTATACATTGATGTGAAAAAATTATTTAATTGATGAAAAATCAATAAAATAATTTTTATTAAAATTATAATAACCATTAAAAGAAACAAAAAACTTGAGAAAATATTATTGGTAGATTATATATGAGCCATAATCATCCAAGGGTCTAGTTATTGACCTTTTGGAATCATATGGAAAAGATTATGACACTTATAATATTTTATTTAAAGTGATGTTAAAGTTGTCACATTCATGTTTTAATACATATAACATTTTAAATGTAGGATTTTCTAGAATATACATTCAACTATAAGTATTATTATAAAATATAGAGTATTTATATTCATCATATTATTTTATTTTTAATTTTTATTCAATAAATAATTATATTAAATAATTACAAAAAAACTGATGTTGTAATTATTTTATTAATGGAGATAACAAATAAATGATATTAAAAATATTAAATTAAATATAATTTGGAATAATTAATATATAAAATGAACTTTATAGATGAAATTTACCTCTTGTAAATATAATATATTTTTTTCAAAGTTAACCTGTTATCTTTATTTTTTTAATAATCAATAAACTAAATAGTGTAAAAATTGATACTACTGATTGTTTATTAAAATAATTTATTATTAAATTATTTAAAAATAATAAAACATTTTAAAAATTATATAATAATTATTATATGGTCAAATTTTTTCTAAATTATTCATTTATGGTCCAATTGGCATCAAATAAGTAAATATTGCACCTTTTTAATATTTAAAATATTTGTTACCTTAGTTAAAAATTAAATTGAATAATTAAGTATTAATTAAAATGATAAGGTTTAAATTGATAAAAAAACTTGCCTAAAATTTATTTTTTATGATATTAAAACCTTATCTCATCTCATATTCTAAAATAGGACATTTTTTAAGGTTTTTATGGGTTTTTATTTTATTATAAATTAATATTTTTGGAGGTTCCAAAAGTGCCCCTCACCTCAATTATAAAGGGCACATCCTCCATCACTTCTTAACTTCACTTTATGACTTCAATTTTGGCCATACCATGACCATTTACATTATAAACTTCCCTAGTCACATTATAGAGTTTTTGGTATTCTCTAAATACCAACCATAGTTCTTTAAGAGAAGATCTAGAGGGAGCTCATCGAAGAAGAGGTAATCTCCTCTACCGATTCATTCAAACTTATTTCTTCTTCTAATTCATATTAATAATTTGTTTAAATTCTAAAGTAATAAATCCAATATATATTATATAATGATATGTTATTATGATTATGGAACAACCATGTTCCAAATTCTATCTATCCCATGAAAAACAAAATCAGCACGTGTACGTACGTACGACTTACTGTCTCCACGCCGTAGTGTAATATATTTTCACCACCACCTTACTTAGATGGGTATAATTATAAAAATAGTAACTATATATAATTATTATAACATGATATGGATTCTAAAACAAAATATATATAATCCAATTCCATACCATTTCACAATTACGGGAACGATATCGTCGCTCGTGCGTACGTATGACCTACTGTCTCCACGATGCGATGCGATTCATTATACATGATATCCATTAAAGCATGGTTATATAAATTTATATAATGAATAAATATGATATATATTATATTAATATAATTTTTTAAATGATATAACTATAACCTAATAAGGAGAACCAAGATTTATTTGACAAACATGCATAATAAAATGAAGTAGTTAATGCCTGAATAATGAGTAACAATGAAATGTTATTAACAAATGGATGACAGTATGATCATATATGATATCATAAAAATTATTGTGATTCTGTAATAAGTCAATGACATTATTTAAATCATTATACAAGATTTTCAGATACATGTAAAGGATATCAGACCTAAGGTAAGTGATAATTTCGCATTATCATTATTATATGAGATTGTTTATACATAAGTATTTACTAGGGTATATTTATAATCCATATAAATTTTTCCTAAATATATATTCCAAAATATCATTTTTATTATTCTAAAATTATTTAAAGTCAATTTTACCCATTGGTGAATTTTATTAAATGGTCTGAAAGGAATATTTTTTCATCTTCAATACGAGGTATGTTTTGACATATCCGACAAAAGTATGAGAAGAATGTTTTATTTTAACCCATACAACATGAAAATATTTTTACATTTTCATAATTAATTATTTCCTTTAATATTAATTTATAATATTTCAAGGTTATTTTCAAATAATTTTTTTTTCTTATAAAATTTCGTGGCATTTTGAGGAAGGATTTTTTGTAAGAAGAAAGGATATTTTACTAAAGAATTAATTTCAAGTGTTATATCACAATTATTTTCCATATAAGATAGAATTATTTAATGGGGATGTGTTTTAAGTATAATATTCATAATATCCCTATGCTTTGATTATTTTTATGATAGAATTCTATTTATGAAATAAATTTGTTTTACATGGATTATGTTATGATGGAATAATGTTTAAGAAACCCATTTTATTCCTTGGGTTATGCTATGATGAATGATTTATGTTTTTGTGGAACACGTAAGAATAATTTCATTATGAGCTGTGTGAGACCTTTATATACCTCCAATAAATTGGGTAAATATTTATATCTCTTGAGATAAATAGGGCTGGAATGAGAAATGATCTCGGTTCTGTAATACCGGGATGAAACAGGTAGTAAACCTAGTTTAGTAATACATGGATGTAATGAGGAGTGAAATCATTTCAATAATGGACTTTGTTTGCTATGATGGTCTTATTAATGAGACTTGAATAACATAAAATGATTTTCTATGATTATTTTTATACAAAAAATTCCATGTCTTATGTTATGACTTTTGGTAATATGTTCATTGATTCTTTATGAACTTTTATGATTTATCCCATGACATTATATCATGATATTTAATATTAAGGATAAGATTTTAAAATTTTATATACTTATGTATTATGATTATGATATGATTGATATATCACTTGTTTACCCTTACTGATCATCTGATGTCACCCTTTTTTATGTTTCTTTACCCCAGGTTATGAAGAAGGGTATTAAGTAAGATATGTAAAAAAGGGGTCTGGTTATAAAGGAATAAGCGAGAGACAATGTAGATTTCTTATAAACCGGTTATTTATGTTTCCAAGTTTTCTAAATACACTAAACCTATACAGTCTTAGCATGGTTTTTTTGTGATTTTTAATTAATATTATACAATTTTGAAGTAATATCTATGTATGTAAAGTATGGGCCGTTATACGTACAACACAATACATCAAAGAAATTTAGAAAAGATATATGTCATAAAAATATTAGGGTGTTATAATAAAGGTGTTTTCCTTGGGTTTTGGTGTAATTTTAAGGTTTAATGGTGAATTAAACTTTTGAAAATGGTTACCTTCCAAGCATGGTTTCATTTATTGAAATTATGATTGTACAAAAGGGATTTCACTTGATATAGAGATTTAAACAAAGAACATGGGAATCCTAAATATCTAGGTGGGTTGACTAGTTATAGTATTCTATGTGAGCTAGTAGGGATGATACTTGGTATCCCTAATAGGATTATGTTTCAACACTAAATAAAATTTCATGATGGGGATTAGTTGGATCGAGAAGGAGATGGGCCTTCATTTACGATATTTGATCACTAGGTGTACAAGGATCCTAAGATCCCACTAACCCCAGTTACTTAGGTATTTCCCATGGTTCTTATACCATGTTTTCAATTTTAGATTGTTTTCACATTCATTTCCTCTTTTATGAAAAAGAATCTATTTAATTAAATTTTATTCTTAATTTTCTTAAAAACCATCATGTTAATTTATCATTTAATGTCATTGCATGAAATATTTTTGGTGGTACCCTACTAGGAAATTTATCTCACACCCTACATACACCCTTAAGTGTATTTAGACCTTTTTATGCTTGACCCAAGTAAAGGAAAGGTATTCCATGGTGGTGATGATGGTTCTTTGTGCTAGAGATCCTTTTGGGTAGGTGTTGGTGGTGGAGGCATGGGGTGTCGACCAACATGTTGTATAGATATTTTTTTTCACCTAGTTGGTCCCCTAACAATTTTTGATAGATTTTATTCCATCTGTACTTGTTAAATGCGTAACTCACTTTTGTATCATTATTCTCCTTTTTATTATGAAATGACTTGAATTTTGATTCAGTTGTATATAATTTTTGTTTGTTCTTGGTTAATTATTCCATGGGATAAACCATTCCCAAAAGAGTTAATTTATTTTCTAGCCCATAGGGATCGAAAAAACCCTTAAAACCATGCCAAATGTCGGTTCATGTATCAGGTTGGATGAAAACCTAGGTTGGTTTGTGAAAAAATGCTATTAGAGGAGGTTTCCCCATTCTCCAGGTCATGTTATTTGGGAGAGTCTGGATAGAAATTAGCTAGGTTTATCAGGGATTAAGGTTTTTGTTATGAGTGGGGTGTTGGTAAAACACACCTCGTGACAGGACTTGGGTAACCATGGGATGTTTGAGATTTGGTTTGAATCCTCCTCCAGGTGTGATTCACATGTTGCAGACTGTGTATGGACACTGAACTGGGTTGGAGTGGTTTAATTTGTTCTTTGTGTTTATTGTGGTTTAATTTTGATTTATGTGGGTGTTTAAATTATTTTATTTTTTAACTCATTAAGGGTGGTGTAATGATGCTTTTCCTTGTGTTTGTTAAATGGTGTAGCATTATGCCTCCCATGAGACCTCTCATGCAACCATGAGAAGAGGCTAGAGAGAGTTCTCTCTCACCAGTTAATCAGAGATTAGTGGAAGTAGTGGTTTGGGCTGTCCAAGTTTTAGATCAGGGAATGAGATATAGTCCTTCTCAAGATAAGGAGACTGATCTAGGTTCAGGGAAGGATAAGTCCCATGAGATTCTAAAAAATAATCCTCCTTCCTTCTGGGGTAGAACAAACCCCCAGGAAGTGGAAGATTGGGCAGAGAATATTGAAAGGATCTTAGGGTTCTTAGAGACCCCTGAAGTGGTAAAGATAACATGTGCTTCGTTCATGTTGGAAGGACCAATTCATAGGTGTAAGGACTGAATGGTACAAGATGGGAAACATGAGTAGATAGACTAGAGGGATTTCAAAGTTTTTTTTCAATGAATAGTATTTTCCCGAGACCTTGTCCCTTTCCAAGACTTGGGAGTTTCTCAATCTCCATTAGGGGGAGAGAACTGTGTTGGAATATTCCAACCATTTTGTAGAATTAATCCATTTCACACATGAGGTGGTTTCTAATGAGTAAATAAAGGCTCAATAATTTAAAATGGGGTTAAAAGTAGATATTTGATCCTAGATATTACTTTTTAAGCTGAAGAAATATGATGAGGTATTAGATCCAACCTTGATGGTAGAAATTGACTGGCTTAGTAAGTTAGGCTTTTCTAGGACAACTCCTCATATATGGGCTAGGGTAGTGGTGGAATGTCTAAAAATAATAGAAAGTATGATGAGTAGGTAAATAATAATGGGGGTAGTTCTAGGTACCCCTCCTGACCATCTTTATCTGCAGATTTGGGAAGTGGATTTTCTATGTGTTATCAATGTGGAAGTTATAGGAATATATAGAAAATGTATCTAGTTACACCCATAACCTACCATTAGTGTGGGAAATTTGGTTACCTGAAGAGGTTTTGTAAGAGTGTTCCACTAACTCAGAGTTGAGAAGGCTCATCAGTGCATAATGAATTTCCAACTCAGTCCTGTGCATTGAGGGTTATGGGTTCTCTAACTGATGGGTGGGGTGGAAAATCTGGATCTTCCCATGGACAGAGTTAGTTAAAGGTAGATCCACAAGTCAAAAATTGATATTAGGAATTAGTGGAGTCAAAGAAAATTCATGATATGGATAAAGTGGAAATATAATTAGATACAAGACTTGTAACTATTCATGGTACTATTTTTATTACATCCTCCATATCCTTAACTTTATTTGATACTAGAAATTCTAATTATTTTACTTTTGTTCGTATTTTGGAACCATTGAAATTAATAACCGATCTTATGCCTTATTTCATGGAGTTGGTTACACATCTTGGAAATAAGAGTGAATAGGGTTTTAGATGTCCGTACTATAATCTTACTTTTTTAGGGGTCATATTGAAATGGGAATTCTTGGTTTTTGAAATGGATATTTTTGACATGATCATGGGCATGAATTGGATGGTGCGTTTCAAGGTGAATATCAATTGTTATCATCGGTGAATAACTTTTATGGAACCTGATGGGAGTACTTGAGTCTTCCAAGTTGAATGGGATTCCCGATCAAGGTGAAATAGACCTCCACTTCTAGAGTTATGAAACCTAATTTCTCAGGTATCTTCTCTTATATTGGAGGGTGATATTAAAGTTCCTGAGAATGGGTTGTATTTTATAGTAGATGATTTTTCAAAGGCATTTCTAGATGATTTCTTAGGGTTACCTTTATAGAGGGGCATGGATTTCACCATTGATTTGGTACCAAGAACACATCTGATATCTCTTCCATCATATTATATGACCCCACCAAGTTGAGGGAGTTAAATATACATCTAGAAAATTTAGAATCCAAAGGATTCATTCACCAGAGCATCTCACCTTAGGATTCCCAAGTTCTATTTTTCTAAAAAGGATGATAGATACATTCAGTTGTGAAATGATTACTAGAAGTTGAATAGGGTAAAAATTAAGAATAAATATCCCTTGATCTATATTAACAACCTCTTTGATTATCTCAATGAGGCAAGGTTGTTTTACAAGATTGAACTATGCTCTAGGTATCATCAGGTCAGGTTTATAGAGGCCAAAATTTCCAAGACAACCTTATGAAGTAGGTATGGAAAATTTTAGTATTTGGTGATTCCATTTGGGTTAAAAAATGATCCAATGGTTTTCATGGATCTTATGAATCAAGTGTTACCTAAGTACCTTGACTCTTTTTTTAGTGTTTTTGGAAGACATCCTGGTATACTCTAGGATAGAGGAAGAGTATGGGAAGCACTTGAGATCATTCTAGGTACTCTTTGAGACTACCATATTTATTCCGAGATCTCAAAGTGCATTTTTTGGATCCAGGAAGTCAAGTTTCTAGGACATGTGATCTCAAAATGTTGGATTTCAATGGACCCCAATAATATTGAAGTAGTGATTTCATGGGAGAAATAGAGAAATGTATTTGAGATCAGGAGATTCTTGGGCCTAGTAGGGTATTACATGTGATTTTTCAGATACTTTTCTAAAATTTCTTCACCCATGACTATGTTTACCTAAAAATGGGTAAGGTTTAAATGGATATCAAAATGCCATAAATATTTTTAGGATCTTAAGTGTAAATTTACCACTGCCCCTATTTTGATCTTACCTAAATCCAGAAAGGTATAAATGGTTTACTTTGATACTTTAGGTATGGGTCATGGGTGTGTGTTGATACAGGATGACCATGTGGTGCCATGTGACTCTTTCAAACTCCAACCACATGAAAGGAATTACCCAACCCATGGACTAGAACTAGAAGCAGTGATGCATGCTTTGAAAACATGGCACCATTATCTCGTTGGGGTGAAATTCATAGTATACTCAAACCATTTGAGATTAACCTACATTTTATACTAGAAGGATTTGAATCTAAGATAGTGCCTATGGGTTGAGTACCTTCATAGGTTTGAATTTGATATTTTCTACACCTCAAGAAAGTGGAATGTAGTAGATGATGCTCTAAGTAGGAAGATTCCAATGTAAGATCTAAATGAGTCTAGTAATGAAAGTACCCTAATGAGTATTTTCCCAGATGCACCTAGAAGACAAAGAGAATAATAGAGTCATGTTAATGGCTAGTATCCAGTTAATGCCATCTCTTTTAGAATAGATTTTAGAAGAACAACCTAAAGTTGAGCAATGTAAGAAATATTCTAAATGGTAGGGAGGTGTTTGATATATGATCGATTTCATATGAAGGAATTATCTATTTCAAGATCCTCTTTGCAGTGCCATTTTCTATATGGAAGGCGGTGATGTAGAATATCCACTAGTCTCAGTGGGATGTTCATCCTAGGACCACTAATATGTTTTATGATGTGCGATTCCAGTTTTGGTGGCCAAGTATAAGGCATAATATAATTGAATTTGTATCTAGGTGATATACTTGATAGCATATTAAAGATGAGTATCATAATCTCTAAGGTATATTTCAACCACTCCCCATTCCTACCTAGAAGTGGGATGAGGTTTCCATATAATTCATTATTGGGCTACCACATACACCCCATGGAAGGAACACAATTTGGGTGGTTATTGACCATTTAACCAAGTCATCCCATTTCATTCTGATCAAGGATTCAACCATGGTGGATAAGTTGGGATGATTTTATATTCAAGAAATTTTGAGGATTCATGGTGTGTTGAAAACTATTGTTTCAAAATGAGACCCCCATTTCACCTCTCGATTTTGGGAATGCCTTAAGAAGGAAATGGGATCTCAGTTCAAACTTATAATGACATATCATCGACAAAGGGATGGTTAGACTGAGTGGAAAAATCAAATTTTGGAAGACATACTCCCTATGTGTGTGATCGATTTTGGAGTCTCATGGGATAACCATCTAGGATTAGTGGAATCTTCTTATAATAATAGTTACCAATCCTTGATTAAAATGGATCCCTTTAAAGTGATTTATGGTCATCCATGTTAGTCACCCCTATGATGGATAAAATTGGATGAGACCTATTTTCTAGGATATAACCTTGTGCAAGAGACATTTGATAAATTTTGATTGATTAGGCAGTGGTTGCTGACGACACAGAGCCGCCATAAGTCCTATACCGACCAGTGATGATGAGCCTTGGATTTTTCATTGGGATATCATATGATTCTAAAGGTTAAAACTTTCTTGGGTCATCATCATCTTGGAAAATATGGGAATATTATTCCAAGTTATGTCGACCTTTTTGAGATTACTAAAATAATTGGAAAGGTGGAATACCGATTTTCTTTATCATCCTAGTTAATGTCGATCCATGATGTGTTCCTTATCTCACAATTAAATAAGTATAACCCATACCCATCTCATGTGATGATATTGGATGAGATGGATCTATAATATAATTTTAATATGTTCGAGAAAATAGTGCAGATTAGGATTCCCAAGTGAAAGTGATTCAGGGAAAATCCATACTGTTAGTTCAGATCCTTTGGTAGCATGCCAATGATGAGCATGAAACGTGGGAACAAAATTATTTGATGGATGATTAGTAACCTAATTTATTCTTTGATGAGACTTCAATTTGAATTTTTGAGGGTGTAAAGTTTTCATGGTGGAGAGAATTGTCACATCTGTGGTGTTCTTTTGAGGTATTTTCTCTTTCATTTTTGGTATTACCTTTATTACATGGATTAAATGGGTGTTTTTTCAAGATAAATGTAAATTTTTGGTTATAAATAAGGAGGATAATGGTTGTAACATGGTTAGGATAAACCATTTTCTAGACCGGTTACTCAATACTTAGGCATTGGTTGCCAACCCATGGGGATCGGGGATGCCCTTTAGGCCATGTAATAGGCTGGTTTGGGTGTTGGGTTGGATGGAAACCCGGGCTAGTTCATGACACTAAATCATGAGACCTTATTTACAATATATGACACCTTAGGTTTAATCAAGGTCACACATGGTTATTATATTTTTAAATCATTCATAATGGTTCAAAAAGAAAATGAAAATTAACCCAAGTATATCCCCTAGGAGTGCCTAGACTAGTGTGCAGTCTTATGACTAATAATCTTTCACTAGTGATGATCGATTTAATACCCAATTTGACCCTTTCAGAGTTGTTAACCCTAGGTGAATATATTGCACACCAAAATCCAATTTACAATTACAATATAGGGATGTATTTTCAAGTGAAAGAACACTCATTTTTTTACCAAAATTTAGGATGTTATCCAATATTTATACTTATCTCTAGTGTTTTCAACAAATTCCTCTAATCCTAACCTCCATAAATAACTAAACCATACACTGATACCAATTTAGGTGAACCAAACATTACGTACATAAGTATAATATCATTTTATATGAATATTCTATACATCTCATCACAATAAAATTCATAGAATTGTAAAGTAATAGTGCCTTTGAAGACTATATACATAGTCATCTTATGTCATGAAAGGTCCTCAAAAACTCCCACAAATCTCTGCTCACATAATACACTTCTTATCCATACCCTACTTAAAACATTTCTTTATAACATAGGTAAAGGAAACATAAGAAAGGGTGAGATCATATTATCAATAAGGGTAAACATGGGAGATATCAATCATTGATCCTATATAAGAATATCATGAGCATATGGGTTTTATAATATGATCTTAACATTTTAAAATCATACCAAATAATTCATAGATCATATTCATGAAATAAGTTTTTGGTAGATAATATGACATAAATCATAGAATAATTAGAGATCATGATCCTTGTGATCATATCATAAGAATAAGAACATGTAATAGAGAGTCACATTAAAAGTGTCATAGTCATAATTATAGAATCATTTGTGAAGGCTATCTACCACGACATTCATCACATATTGGGATTGGTCTAACTATACATGTACCCTCCTTGGGATTGGGATAACCTCTTGTATACCCTATTTGGGCTTGGGATAACCTATCATGTAGCCTTTCAAATTATAAAGATTAAAATTTTCCTATTTCATTATAAGTCTATAAAGGATCCACCTCTCACATTATCATAATCCATTAATATGTATTCCACAAGACCATGAAAACATTTATCATTTTATTAAAGCTTAACCCATAGAAAAGAAAATAGGTTTCATAAATATATACTGATTATAATCGTAAACTATCTAGAGAATGAATAAATATGGTATCATTAGATCATATCCCTAATAAATCATAAGAAACATCAATGTATGTTTTTGTAGATGAAATTAACTTTATAAGATCACTGGAACATTTCTTGAGGAAAATACCCTTTTAATTTTCAAATAACATATTTAAAATATTTTTTTTGATAATATTAGGAAAAACCATTTCTTTGAAAAATCCGTGGAAACTTATTAAGTAATATTCAAAGAAAATAGTAGTCATGATGGTGTGAAAATTTGTTCCTGCGGTATATGTTAAAACAATGATTGTTTCACACATTTAGTACAAATCACCTCGTTTAGAAAACAATAAGAATATTTATTTTAAACATTTTTATAGAAAGTTGAAAATGGGTAAAAATGAATTTAATAAATCATTGGATCATAGAAAAAAATTATTTAATACATTTTAAAGAAAACATGGAGTTGTAAGAAAATGATTCATGACTGAATTGAATAACAAAGTATGATTTACTTAAAACATTATTTTAGGATTTTGAGTATATGGAGAGATAAAAATTCAAGTAAAAAAATTTAATTTGATAAAATAAAAAAATTATATGAAAATACATAATATTTTTGGGAGATAGATCATATAATTTAATCATCTAAAATTTAATCATAACAATCTTGGAAAAAAGTGAGATTGTAACATAAAATCCTTACCACTTTGGTAACATTTGAATCATAACTACCATAAAAGAAATAACTTTAAATGAAAATTTTAATAAAAATAATATAAATTGATTCATGATATAAAATATGAAAATGGTATTATATACCCCACATGAAATAAATAAGTTCTAAATATAGCATATGTCTCAGAGAAACAAAAGTGAGATGAGAAACCCTTACCTAAAGTCCTAATTTCTTCATAAGTGCTATAAAATCCTATGTAATAAATAAAAATTTATTATAATTATATAAAATAACCATATTCATACTTATAATACCATAAATGGTTTACATATAAGATTTTTTTCACCTATTCATTAACAATATTTAATTATCATCATCATTCCAGGTGTTAACTACTTTGTTCTTCATGTATGTTTTGGTTTAACGAATATGGTCCTTGCACTTTGTTAAAGTTTACAACATATAAAAAATATTAATAATGTCATAATTATCATATTTAATCATTATATACACTTTTATAACCATTATTATAAAGTGGTTATGAAAAATTTAATATATCACTTTGTAGAGATCGTAGTTTGTTTGTACGCATGAGTGATGATTCCACTTTTTAATGAATGGAATGAGAGAAAAGTAAATAATAATTCACCTTTATAAAAATAATTATCATATCATAAATTTCATATATATTCATTAAATATTAATTATTACTATCCATGTAAAGATAAAATGAAAAATGAATCACATCGCTTCGTGGAGGTGGTAGTCCCCACGTACGCACAAGAAACATTATCGTTTTCCAATGGATGGGAAGGTAAGAAGGTAGATAAGATATTATCATTAAAAAATCATAATTATTTTATAAATATCATATATTAACATTAAATCTATCATAATATACTACCACAAAATATGGTGTTGGAAATGAATCGTATCGCTATGTGGACGCAGTTGTAACACCCCAACCTAAGTTACCCAGAGTCGGTGCATTATTACGTAACATTGGAATGATCACAAGAAAATCATGTCCTGAAAGACAGATCAGTTTAGTATTATTGGAAACAATATTGATACATAAGTTCAACTTTAAAACTTGAAAAGAAATACAATACTAATTTATTCCATTAGAAACATCCAAGCCTCCTAGATTAAGCCTGAAAGTCACTCATAATTAACTTTTTCACATCCTAGAAAAAATAAAACATAGAAAGGGGTGAGATCAGATGCTCAGTAAGGATAACAATATATCAGAAAATTTCATAAATAAGCATAAACATTTAAGGCAATTTATAAGACTAAAACAAAATCCTTTTAAACTTGAACTTCTGCATAATATGGAAAAGATAAAATCAAAACAATTCCATTTACTTACTCACATGGATATTCTACTAGTTGAATAATCACATGCAATATCAATAGCCACTTTCATAATGATGGAATGCATAATGCTAGAATTTCATAACCACATAGTCAAGGCCTTGTGCCGAGACTATAAATAAGATTTTGTCAAGGCCTTGTGCCAAGACACTAGTTTTTCTCATGAGACCTACCAATGCATCTAGAAGCTATAGCGGGCTCCACTCGTCACTTACTTATAAGTCTAATGCATTCCTCATATGAAAAGGTTTAAACATAACATAAAAATTCATATTAAAACTATCATATTAAATGTAAATACTTTATCCACAAACCAAGAATGGTATAAAAATAACACATCCACAGTCAAACATATCACAAAACCTTTAATACAATATGGAAGATTTGTTTCATAATGAATTGACTTCAAACAAGTTGAAAATCTATCCAAGGATGTTGACATAGATGAAATGAAACTATTTGAAAGAAATGACTCTTTCTATTTTGAAACCATTTAAAAGAAAACATTTAGTTTGAAAATAGTCTAATAATCTTGTTAGGGAAGCTTCTAAGGTGTTATAATGGTGGAAATTAGTCGCACCCACCATATAAGTTAAAAAAAACATTCTTACATTAATTTTGTCGAAAAGGTCATAAGGTACCTTGTTTGGAAAATGACGGAAAGATTCCTTTCAAACCATTTTATAAAGAGTCAAACAAGGGTTTAAATAAATTCAACCCATAGTCTAGTAAATAGTAAAAATGTTTTTGGAATATATTTTTAAGAAACATGGATGTGGATGATAGAGAGGTCCCAGTAGATACTTATGTAAAAACAATCTCAGATAATAAAGAGATTGTGAAATTAACCCTTACCTTGTACTTTTACTTGGTCGAGGGTAGGTTAACCTCGTGTATAATGGTAAAATCATTTTTATTAAATTATACAAGAACCATATACATTAATATAATATCATATGTGATCTTCTAATATTGATTTGATAATGATATTTCAGTGGTATCATAGTTTCAGGTGTTAACTAATTCATTTTCCTTTATATGTTTTGATACATAAACTGTGTTTGTTATGGATAGGATGTATTTGATTAATATCCATAATGATATTATGTTTTTAATCATTATTTTTAATAACCAAATTAAAATTATTCTTGAATGTTTATGACGGGGAATGAATCTTATCACGTTCGTGGAGACGGTAATCTGTATGTACGCACGAGCGACAATATCATTCTTTTGATATTAAAATAGTATATAATTGGATGGTATATCACATATACAGAATAATTATCATGTTATATTTATTATTTACATCAGTTATACTCATTATTATACCCATCCATATGATGAAGTGTTTGAATAACAAACATCACCACGGCATGGAGACGGTAATCCATACATACGCACGTATGGTGACTTTGTCATTTATAGGATGGATAGAATAATGAATATGGTTATACCATATTTATAATAACATCGAAGTATATAGAAGATATTGGATTTATCATTTTAGAATGGAAACAACAAATAAATAGTAAGTGGAAGAAGAAAAGAACTTGAAAGAGGGTGGTGAAATTATTACCTCTTCTTCGGGTTCTTCCTCTTGAATTGATCAAAAGGGCTCCTTAAGTTGTATTTATGAATAAAGTAAGGACTCTAGAATAAATTGAGGTATGTTGGGAGGATATTTGGGTAGGGGTTATACAAACC
This sequence comes from Viscum album, assembly GCA_963277665.1. NCBI lineage: Eukaryota > Viridiplantae > Streptophyta > Magnoliopsida > Santalales > Viscaceae > Viscum > Viscum album. Next base: position 2,094,143,333 of record OY728131.1, on the reverse strand, counting down.
AAAGGCTTGAGAAGTGTGAGAAATGGGTAGGAAGTGAGGGATTTTTATAAGGGAGGGGAGGGACTCTTTAGGAAAGTTTGAAACAATTATTTTATTATAACATCATCTTCGGTTTCAAAAAGTCAAATATTCATTAATAACAAATTTAAGATGACTCATGGTAGAAATAAAATATTCCAATAATAATTTTACTAGTTTTGGATATTGTTATAATATTTATAATCTTATTTTTTTAAATCATTTATTAATGAGGTAAATATTGCATCATTATTGTGTCATAAATAATTTAATTTATTTGATGTTCAAAAATTATAAAAAAATACCATGATTTAGGAAATATTTTTATATTTCTAAATAATATTTATAGTCGGAAAGATAACTTATATAACCCCATGTGAAAATTTATTTACTAAAAGATATTTGTTTATGTCATTTTTGTCTTTACATTAAATTAATTAAAATAAAATGTCATTATTACTCCAATGTGGCTTCATGGGGTCCCAAATTCAACCCAAGGATTCCCATGGTTGGATATGTATCAGTAAATAAGATTAGGACACATGTTAGGGTAATTTAATATTATTATAATATTATATTTTACCCTTATTTATTATATTTACCCTTTAATCATGGTAAATAAAATATTTACTGAAGTAAATATTTAAAATGTGTAAAAATAAAATTTACCTATTTACACAATTTGGAACTAATTATTCCAAATATGGAATCCATTTTTCCAAATTCAAAACACAGAAATGGCTAAAATTAATTTAAAATTAATTCCCACTGTCAAAACAAAAAGTGTGTTTTTAAGAAATAATAACTATCAAAAGATTGAAACTTGTTTATGTTCAGTTTAAATGTGAAATTACATACAATGACCAAAATTGGATTAAATGGTAAAAATATAACCTAATTATACTTTAAAACCACTCAAAATTATAATTTAACACTATAAATTATTTTGATTAAAAAAGTTGTCTTTAATTAAAATTTAGTATTTTTCACTATTAATCAAAAATATTAAAGTTATCAGAAAAGTGCCAAAAATTCACCCTAAGCTAATTTATATATTCTAAATCCAAAAATGAAGTCTATTTTGAAAGATAAAATTTATAAAATTTCAAAAATTGGGTATTAATATTCCTAATGACTACTTTGATTGGTCGTAGTGTGTTAGAATCTCGAAGTTGCGTACAATGAAAGATATTGAATTATTCAAAGGGAAACGTATCATGGAAGCTTGGGGTGTTACATCGGTAGTCCACTCATACATACGAGGCATAATTTAATTTTTTTTGATGGAATTGAGGTGGAAATTGGTATTAAAATGATCATAATGAAATCTAAATATATCTATGATACTAGATTCATTATGTTAGGATATATACAACAAATTTAGATGGATTACAAGAAGAAATAATATTTGAATGAGTTGTCTAAGACGATTACCTCTTCTATGAGAGACCTCAATTGGCTGACACATTACACCTTCATTGGATGTTATTAGGGTAAGAATCGGAGATCATTAATTAATTTAAGGAATATATGAAGGTTTTTGGGTAGTTATTTACTGATATATAAGGCTCAAATTTTTCATATAAGAGAGGAGAAGAGGTTACCTTTTATAAGTGAGGGGAGGGACACACATGGAATTACTTAAAATATTTAAATAATATAATGTGATGTTCATGTTCAAGTGGAACCAAATTGAAAAAAATTATAAGGTAAGATAATATATGGGATAAATTTATTTAAAAAATAAGTTTCAGACAAGTTTATATGGAATTTTCACCCATATCTCTTAGTTTAACCCCAAGTATACCCATTTTAACCCTAACCGTGGAAACAAATTTTTACACTTTTTACTATTCATTATGAAAAAAAATAAGTGGAATAATTTCCATATTTTTAAATTACTATTAAAAATATGTAATCCATTTTATTAAAATCAATTTTTATAAGTTTTAGAAATTAATTTTAAAATATCAATGAAAAACGCAATAAAAAACAGTTTTTTTAAATTCATTTTTAAGCATAAAACTTATCTTGCTTTCATTAATTTTCTGATAAAAACTATTGGATGAATTTTAAAACTTTTTTTTTAAGAATATATTCTATAAATTTCACTGTCATAATTAATTAATAGTGTTTTTTTAATTTATTAAGATAAAAACACATTGAATATATAAAAATGGTCTTTCAAAAAATAACCATGTTTACTATAAAATGTTTTGACCTCTATCCCTAACCATTAGATAACTAATATATGAATTATTATTCATAAATTACAAATAAATTTCATTAAAATAAATTTTTAATAGTGACAAATATATCTTTTATATAAAAATTCATAACACCTAGAAAAATACATTTCTTCTAAAAAATAGTTATTTTAATCATGAAATGATTTTTTTAAAATTTAATGATTGTTTATTAGGAATTAATCAATAAATTTTAATTTTGTAAAACACACACACATATATATTATAATGTTGTTAATCCTATTCATATCCACAAATCCAATGGTTGGGTTATAAAGGCCATAAATATGCCATGGTTTAGTTAGACTTGGGGTTGCGTGTAAAATAAGCTATCGAATACATAAAATTCATTTCAAAGGAATACATATAAAATAATGGGGTGACACAAGACCCATGATATTTTCATCTATCCAATTTTCATTTCACTAATATAGTTCTCCTCATTATATATTTTTCCTTTATTCTTTTCTATGGTTTCTTTTAATTTCAAAGTTTTTTTATACCATCCTTCCATAGGTAGGATCTATCTTATATATACCTTTATCTTAAGAAATTAAATACATTAGTCTAAGAATAATTATGTTAATGTTTAAAGGGTTATTTAATAATAGGAAGTGTAACACATAAATGTATTAGAATTTGATGTTATCAAAATCTCCCATCTTAATAATAATTGAATATTAGGTGAATTTATCTATGAATATATATTGATTAGAAAAATTATACATTTTAATTCTATTAGTATCAAAACATTCAAAAATATAATTTTGAATAATTTCTATATAAAACTTGAATTTTGTTATAGAAAAACAATTGAATATTCCAAATTTTCCAATATGTTTCGTTGTTAGCATGATTTTTTTATATAAGTTAACTTTATCTCAAGCCTATTTACATTGAATATGAATAGTTCATAAACATACAATAATTTCAAATTTAAATTAACATAAAATTCTATAGAATAATTATTATATACTTTTTTAGAGAATAACCCTATTCCATGATAGTGCATGAGAATAATATCTGAATTTATTTTTTACCTCACTTGTGGCTATGGGAAAAGATAATCTATATTATACTAAAATTGACCTTCCCTCCCTATATGTTTCACCTTTTTATCCATTATTTTCCCTCTAAAAACATGCTCCACTTTTTCATACCCCCTTATAATTTCCCTAATCTATTCCTCACATTTTATCTAACCCCCAAAATCCCTCCACAGTCACTCACAACCCTATAATCCCACTCCATCACACTCTTCTCCCCCCATATTTTATAAATTAAATCCCTATGTATCACTCTCTACTTATGATTCACTCTCTATTCAAACAATTTCTTATTCCTAACACTAACATTTTTGGTTTTCGAAATTTGTAGAGGTAAGATTGATTCATCACAAAATACCATCTCTTAATCTATTTAAATGGTCTTATTTCTTTTATACCCATTTTGGTTTAATGTGAAAAAATCCTAGCTTTCATGGGTTTTATCTGTTCTTAAACAATTCATCCTTCCTTGGTATTTACTTATTATTTTTTAGCATCTCTATGGTTTTATTCATACTTATACAATCCATCTGTTAAATTCACTTGCTTACCCTATTTATCATATTCAATATTAACCAATTACTTTATATATGGAAACTATTAATTTATGTTTTCCCCACTAAGGTGAGTTCCCTTAAAAATCTATTTTCACTTTCAATGTAATTCACTTCCAAAATAATGTACTTTCAGTTTAAATACATGTATAATACACTTTTAATTAATATAGGTTTTAATTCAGTCAAAATGCATTGTATTTTTAAGTTAGTCAAAATGTATTGGATTTCAAGTTAGTAAAAAATACACAATTTTTCACTTTAATGGACTTTCAAGAAGATTCTATCTTTTATTTTAATTCTCTTTTAATTTAATGGATTGTATTTTTAAATTTTAATCATTATTTTAAAATTGTATAAGTTTTATTCAGGATATTATCATCCCTATTCATCTATATTTCCCTTTTTTAGAATACTATATTATTTGTTTTTTAATTCAGTATTTTTTTATTATTATACAACCACATATTTATTTGAATACCTTTTAAATAATTTCATATTCATTATCATAATTTTTATAATTACTATTACTAACATATGAATTCAATTTTTGGTTATGGACCATAGGAGGTTGAGGATGAGTCCACTCGGTGAGTGTAATACTAGATTAGGTAGAAAAAATTGAATATATATATATTTTATTCTCTTGATATATATATTGTATTCTATCCTTGCATCACTGGAACCTATAAATAAAAAATATTATATAATTTTTTTTACTCTACATTTTTCACTATTTGTATTTTATTTTTTATGCATTGTTTGAATTTCCTATACATTTGTACTATATATACTATATTTATTTTAAAAAATGTTTATATACTAAATTATATCCATTACTTATAGTATTTTAAAATTATGTTATTACTATTATCCTTTTAACATCATCTATTAGATTTATTTATTCTGCCTTCGTTTTCAGTGTTGGTTCATTCTAGTAATATTATTGAATATTTATATCATTGAATCCACTTAATTTATTACTTAAAATATCCTGTTATATGATCTAATATTCCATAATCTTATATTTATATTATTCTTCCATACGTTCACATCCAATTATTACTTCATCGATCCTTACGTGGTCAGTATTTCTTTATTGGTCCTATGAGATACCACTTCCTATAGAGGTAAACCTTAATGAAATTAATTAAACTTAACTATATAAAATGTGGTTATTCATTACTCATATAATGTGTGTAATTTTTATTACTATGTTTTATTTATTCTTATAAAATTATTTCACTACATATATATTATATTTTCTTTACTTCATTTAATTTTATTTGAAATTTTATATTCAAATATTTTTTCATACCATGATTCCATTGGAATCTTTATTAATATATTTAAATTTTTTCATACATAAATTTATAATCCAAATCAACTTATAGAGAAGAAAATTATTTTAGAATATTAGTAAGGTTGTAAAATAAAAATTATTGTCACAAATTTTTTTCTATTTGGTTCAACTGGTTTGATTAATTTTATTTCATTCACTAAATAGAATAATTATTATTTTTATAGATATAGGTTTATCCACTGATAGTTTTTAATTTATAATTTATTTAAACATGAATTTAATATTTATATCTGAAATGTGTTTTATATCCAAAATTATCTATAATTAAAAAAAGTAACTAAAATGATATTTTAAATCTATATTATTATTTTTATATATTATTTGAATTGATTAGTGTTATTATTATTTTATTTTTATTTCCATCATTCCCTTTTTTACTTTTTAGGTTTGTTTTCCTTCTTCCCTGGGCCTAAATGTTTTATTTCCATATTCCCTCTTAACCTTTTTTATTTTGTATGTTAGGTTTTCCTCTTCCTTGGGTTTATAAGTATAGTTTACCTTTTTTTATATACTTTCATATATGATCTGTTCCAAAATTTTATAAGAAAGAATTATTCTAATTTATTTTTCACAATGGTTTAACAATTGTATATGTATTTTTTTTAAATTCAATCTATTTTTAATTGATTAAAAAACTCTCATAGTTGTTAAAAACATTGAAATTATTTTGTATTTAATCTCATATATCATAGGGATAAACTTTATCTAAAAATAACTTACTTTATCTCCTCTTAGGTATAAGTATTTTTTAATTTCATTTTACTTTATATGTTCACTTCATGAATTTTATTAAACCAGGCTATGTATTTTTTATTTATTTATTGTCTCTATAAATGTTAATTGTATATAATTGATCCTTCATATAGATTATATATATATTTTTTGTGCTATATTTTTTGGTATACATGTAATATCAAATGGTCACATCCATGGAATACCACACCATGAAGGATAAACTTCTTATAATTATCATTATATTTACACTATTACATTTACAATTATAAATAATATTGATATTCTATTTTACTTTGACCACTTCCATAAATTTATATTTAACTCAAAAAATTTTATAATGTTAAATATATTCTATCAACTTACATGGCCATCACATTACTATTAAATTACAAAAATTTACTCATAAACATTATGAGTTCAAAACTTATGCCTCTTCCCTCTTACCCTTATTTCTTTCTGAGTTTGATTCCCATATTCCTCAGGATTATAGGTATAATTTATCTTTTTTTATACTTTCTTATATGATATATTAAAAAGTTTTATAAGAATAATTGATTCTATTTTCTTTATCACTTTAGTTTATCAATTGTATATGGATATTATTGTTTCTTTTGATATTTAATATATTTTTATTGATTAAAAACCTTTGATAGTTTTTAATATATAATGTTTTTGAAAAATAATTTCTTATTTATATTTTGAATCTTATTTTTATCCAAAATAAATGAAAGGTGCTGTCATGGGAGCTCTCAAATAAAGTGGTATTTTTGGGTACTTAGGTGCAACATAGTGGTTGACCAAGGTCATCTCTCAAAGGAGGAAGTAATTTTAACAACATATTAAAGGTATTTTGAAAATAACATAAAAGGGAATAAGAAGAATAATTAAAAGGATGGGGAGTTTTAGGTTATGAATCTATAAGAATAATGCTAGAATAAGATTATATATTTTTTGATTTTTTTTTGGAATGAAATTTGATTAATAAAACACAACGATAAGATGTTTTTTTGAAAATATTTTTAGAAGGAATAATTAATGTAACTATATCTATTCACTAAATTATTTATCATTATAATTTAAATTAACATCCAATTAATTATGATCCCCAAACTTTTTAACCCCCAAACCCTATGAGAATTAACTAAACCACAAAGATAAAATGAATTAAACCTTAGGCTACCTTTAGTACATAAAATTGTAGCACCCTGCTTTGATCGATGCTATAAGGCTAACTTATGGTTAGTGGTGAGTTAGGACACATAACCACTCTATAAATGAGGATTAATTGAGTTTAATTATTATATTTGAACACTAAAAATTTATCCTGTGTGGTTTTGTTTTACCGATTAAGTTTGCGCTCTCACAATTTACACAAATCTTGACCTCACATGTTTTTGTGTTAATTGTTCAATTACTTTATTACTTTATTATATTTAAAAAAATAAATTAATAGATCATTTTAATTTAATTATATTATCTCATTGATTCAAAACATATTAATGGAGAAGGTTAGTGGTAGATCAATTACTAAAAAGAACTACTCTTCCATGGGCGGTGTAGTCATCGTAAAAACGTTTTACACGTGCAAAGGTTTAGAAAGGGTAGAACCCAATATAGTTCTACTATTGATTTCCAGAATAAATAGGAAGATTAATGAATAAAATAAGTGAATGAAACAGAGGAAAATAGAAGATATAAAAGAGGAACTAAGAATTTTATTGCACAAAGACAAATATTACAACATAAGAAGGAGATGAAGGCCTCGATGAAGGGATCCTTGCTTCATGAGATCACCCTATGAGTATAAGAAGTTCCAGAACCTCCAAGGTGATGATATGACTCCTTTGGAAATCCAAAATTTAATCACTTCACTCCTTGGTCAAACTTCAAAATGAGGTGCCCTAGGTGTCAATTTATAGCCAAAATGGGAAGTGGTTTTGGGCACCCATATTTAGAGATACCACTTGTGTCTCGATTTTGGGTTAGTAAATGGTATTATATCAACTTGTAAAAAATATAAAAGTTTTATGCCAGCATATTTAATGTCTCTATGTCAAATTTTGTGCCCAATGGAGGATGAAAGCGTGAGATATGGCCGAAATATAGAACCAAATATTTAACTTTGTGTAGATTCTATCCCCTGGATAGATTAGTTCTTATAGACCCCTTAATGGATTAATTAGGATTCATTTTCTTGAGATGAGTTATATCCCATGAAGTTATGGAGAGGACCAAAATATTTCAGCCCATTTTGATGCACTTATTTTAAAAAATTTTAAAAATAGTGGGAAGATATACTTGGGATTCCGTGTAGTTTGGCCCATTTTCCTTCTGGATCATCTCTGACCCTCCAAATCACCTCCTCCAACAACAAAATCACCAAAAAAAGAATAATTGAACTTTTTTAACAGTGATAAAATTTTAATAATTTAATCAAATGGGATATGAAATTTGAGATAATATTTGTAATTTTAAATACAAAATAAGTTTAAAACATTGATGTAAGGGTGTTTAAGAACCTGGTTCTTGTATTTGAGGTACGAGCTTCTTATTTTCTCTTTTCCTTAAGTGTTTTTAATAAAATATGGGAAGTGGGGAAAAATTATAATTTTTGGAACTACATGCCGTGTACTTTTTCCACACGCTGTGTACTTCTGGCCGTGTTGGGATGAGTACATGGGGCGTGTAGCCATGTCGGCGACAAAGGGTGTAGGAACCGACTACACGCCGTGTAGTGCTCCTTTACATGCCGTGTAGTCAGTCGGAAGGCCAGAACAGTAAGGCGGTGGAGCAGCCACCAGCTGGGCGGCAGTACACGCCGTGTACTCAGGAGTACATGCCGTTCACTCATGTCGGCATACGGACAGTGCCGCGCTGGTGGAAAGCCGCCAGAGGAACAATTAAATGAAAGGAGTACACACCGTGTACTTGGAATTACATGCCGTGTACTTTGTTTTTTTTGCTTAAAACAGGCAGTAGCCTCCTCATTTGGCAGAGGAGGCATTTGATCTGTTTTGGAGCCAAAGGAGGAGGCCAAACCTTTGAAGATCCGCCAAGTGTTCGTCAGAAATCGGTTTCCTCCTCGGACGATCCCGTTGGAACCGCAGGGGTAAGGGATTCCATCTCCTTGGCTGCTTCTTACCAATTCTTCTCCTAACAAGAGTTATTTGAGGTTAAGCGGGTTTTGTTCTTCTTCAAATCTACACCATTCTTGTGCATTTCTGGAGTCGGCGTTCGGGTATAACGTTCTTTGGCGTATAAGGCAGGTGTCTTTGTGTTAAGTTTTCCAACTACCATGGGTTTTGTGCATTTTTGTGCCACGAACCCATGTTGGGGTATCATGTGGCTGAGGCCGTGGCTATATTAACTACCTAGAACTGTAAAGGTAATTGAATAATTTGTGAAAATACTGTTTGGGATCGTTGCTTGGATCCGGAACCACCCCAGGGGTGTGTTCCACTATTTAGCCATTTGGCCAGGATACCTGAGGGTATACCTTTAAAGTCGTAATTGTAGAATTGTCTTGAGAGGAATTGCTTGTTTACTGCTTGTTTACCTGTTGGGCATGGCCCGGTTACCTATTTGGCCTGAGGGCGTTGTTGTGATTAGCCTGTGGGCACTGCACTGTTTAGCCTGAGGGCTGTCGTTATTTATCCTGAGGGAAACCTTTCGTGGCTGAGGGATTCACTTCTATGCCTGAGGGCGACACTTCCTATGCCTGAGGGAAAATTCTGTTATGCCTGAGGGCTATACCTGCGGGTTGGATTCTGATTACCTGAGGGTAAGGTTTTTCTTGTCTGAGGACATGGACTGTTTACTTAGAAATTCAATTTGGTGATTTCTAATATTTAATGGATTAAATGAATAATAAAATGGAAATTTAATTGTTAAGTTAGTTACTTTTCAATACTGCTTAATTTTTTGCATTTTACTATTGCACACTGTTGTTGCATGATTACACGTAGTTGGGCACGTGACTTTGGTGGGTGCCTACTGAGATATATTTCTCACACCCTGTTTGGGTCATGCTTTTCAGCCCAAACAGATTATGTTGCTGCAGGTGTGGATAGGGGAAAGAGTCCCTATACAGGTACATGATTGCTGCAGAGGAGTAGGAGGGCATGAGACCGATCCTAGGCTCGCGATGCCGCTGCCAGCTGTTTTGTTTTGTTTTTCTGTACTCTGCTTTTGGTTGTACTGTATTGATGTATAACATGTTCTGGATGTTTTCTTAGAACTTTAGACATGTATCATCATCATTTGTATACTGTTGGTTATAACCACTGCTGTTCTTTATTTTAGTTGTGTATGGTTTACTGCTTCCGCTGTTTGATGTATGTTTATTTCTGTATTCCGCTGCGCTAAACTTTGACAAATGAGGGCATAGTTTCCCCACTATCAGACCTGGACCCTCGCTGCTAGTCGGTAGCCTCTGTCATTTGGGGAAATGCGCTTGAGGTCACGGGGCGAACCGGGTTCGGGGCACCCATCGCGTGGCACCCGGAACCGGGACGTTACAAAGTGGTATCAAAGGAGTTCTTTTCTTTGACTTACTATTTGGAGCCGTAGTCATGGATAGGACGAACGATAGCTGGTAATAAGCTGTGCCTGGGCATAGCTAACCCGCGTATAGGGAAAATCTAGTCTACCTCATATTTTGGAATTCTTCTGATTTTGAAAATTTTACAGTTGATATGATTTCACCGTTGAGTAACACACTTGTATTGTGCTGTTTATATTTTATCTATGGGTTCTATTTAGTTGCAACCCGATGAGATGAGGGTATGCCATCTCATGAATCATTTAGGCACATGCTAGAATCACATGCCATGCATAGTTTCCATTCCATGTAGGTGCATTAGAAAATTGCATGTTGTTGTGATAGTTGTTGTGCTAGAAAAGAATGCTGTTGTGATAGCTGCACTGATAAAATACCTGCTATTTGGTAGGGTTATTTTTGTGTGAGATGTTCATAGAATAGACCCCAAATTTTGGTTTTTGGAGAGTATGGGCCCCCATTGACCAGAATTTGGTGGATCATTGACTGATTATTTTGTTATAACATAGATAAGATGTCAAACTTTGATTCGTGGGGAGTATGGGACCTCACTGGTCGAAATTTGATGCTTAGGTGTTGTTTTTCGGTATTTTCTGGGTTCCGGGGAAGTTTCTGAGGCATAATGTCCAGAAACCTAGTATACACGCCGTGTAGTATTTTAAACACTCCGTGTATGGACTTCTGTTCAGGAAGAAAAATGAACTTTTTAAGTACACGCCGTGTACTCAGAGTACACGCCATGTAGTCTCTTCCCGTGTCACAAACCGTGTGGGCGGTGACATGGGGTAGGAAAGTGCTTGGGAAGAACACGCCGTGTACCATATATACACACCTTGTAGTTTTGACCCAGAGTCCGGCTGTGTAACTAATAACACAGGTCGGTGAAATCCTGTACAGAACACGCCGTGTCAATGATGAACACGCTGTGTAGTTTGACCTGGGGACTCGGCCGTGTAACTAACAACACAGGTCAGTTTCACCTCTCCTTGAACACGCCGTGTACCTAAGGGACATGCCATGTAGTCTTGTCCAAGGACAGACCGTGTGGACTTAGCCGTGTGGCTGGGGAAACAGGGTGATGTATACGCCGTGTGCGAGTGTAACACGCCGTGTAGTTTCAAGCCGAGTAGTCGGTCGTGTCACAAATGAAACGAGCAGTTGGAAAATAACACCATACTCACCGTATAGATATTATACACACCGTGTAGTTTTTGTTCAACGAGAGACGTATGGATTATCCGTGCAGTAGGACCCAGGCAGGGGAAGGGAAGTCAAGTACACGCCGTGTAGTCAGTATACACGCCGTGTAGTCTTATTTTGAAAATTTTGAATGCCTTATTCCTCCTGTTCCCTTTTGGGTTTCTTCGTTTTCGGTCTTTGATAATCTTGAATCTAAGGCGTTCTTTTGACCTTGTAGTGTCATGACTCCTAGACGACCGCGCGTTGTTCGCCAGGAGAGCGGCAACGAGAATACTCCGGAGATGGTGGGACATGGGATACCAGTTGATCCTCTAACAGAGCCAGATGTGACGCTAGCAGCTATACCATACACAGGCGTGGAGCCACAGTTTCGTGAAGGCTTTATGCTGTTCATGAAGACCTTTCAGGGAGCACCGTAGGCTGCCACATCTATGGCCGAGCTGACACATATCTTCCAGCAGCAGAATCCGCCTACGTTTTTAGGGGATGGAGGACCACAGGCTATGGAGTCTTGGTTGGGGTTGATGCAAACTGTTTTCGATCATCTTGAGATGCCTCCAGGGTGGAGGGTCAAGCTCACGACATACATGATGCATGATTCCGCCAAGAGGTGGTGGGATGTTACCACCCAGTCAGAGCATCATAAGGACATGGTGTGGGAAGACTTTTAGGCAGTCTTCTATGACTTTTTCTTCCCAGATACGCTAAGGGCAGATAGAGCTCGAGAGTTCATGAATATGTAGCAGGGTGCTATGTCAGTGATGAACTATTCTACTCGCTTTACCGAGATTCAGCACTTTGCACCCGTACTGGTGGGTGATGAGACGTTGAGGGCCAGACGTTTTGAGGACGGTCTTCGTTATGACATACGAGTGCTGGTAAATGTTTTCAGGTTGCCTACTGTCCATGCTATTGTAAATCAGGCGCTGATTACAGAGAGGAACCTATGAGAATCTAGTGGTGTGGGCCAGGGCGGCTCAACACTAGTTACTGGCACTTTTTCTACTGGAAATAGGAAGAGGAAGATAGAGTTCTATCAAGGTGGCAGTACCAGCCAGATAGTTTCTTTAGGTGGCCTGATCAGGTGATAACAGTGTGGTATAAAGGGGCACAAGAGGCCACAATGTCCACGTGATCCAGTGGAGTGCTGAGCTTGCGGCAAGATGGGTCATCTACAACACTTTTGCAGGGCGTTTCCACCGATGGCTAGTGAGAGGGGTTCTGTGCAGACTCTGCATGCGGGAACAGGACCAGCAACTTCTTACCAATCTGGGAATTGGAATACGTCAGGGCGTGCAGGCAAAGATGGTGGTCGTGGCCGTGGTAGCCAGACACCCGGATATCAGAGGCAGTAGGGCGGGACAGCTCAGGGTAGCCAGGCTATGTCGTAGGGCCATAACACTGGGCAGACATATGCAGTGAAACAGACCCAGCAGGAGTAGGATCCCGGACCTTCTACAGTCAGAGGTACTATTTTAGTAGCTTCTGTCTTATCTTCAGTACTTTTTGATATGGGTGCTATACAGAGTTTCATATCTGTACTCGTTGTAGAGAGCCTTGGGCTCTGTGTTTCTCCTTCTTCTGATATCATTACGCTAGACACTCCGTTGGGGACTAGAACGACTGGTGTGCGTCAGTGCAAGGAGTGCCCCCTTGAGGTTGGTGGGTGTCACTTTCTTTGGGACCTCTATGTCTTAGAGATGACATCTTATGACATCATTCTCGGGATGGATTGGTTGATTCCCTTTCGGGCCTTTGTAGACTGCTATTGTCGCAGGGTGGGTTTCATGTCACCAGAGGGCGAAGAGTTTCTATACAAGGGCGAATGAGATGTTCAGGCGATTCGAGCGGGACCAGAGCATCGTGGGCAAGGTGGAGTCACATCCCAGATTGCGATCATATATCTAGATGACTAGGGGACTTGTCAGGCGGATTTCCCTCCTGTTGTTGATCATTTCGGGGATGTCTTCTTGGACGACTTTTCGGGTCTACCTCCAGAGAGAGAGGTGGATTTCTCCATTGAGCTTGTACCAGGAGCATCACCCATGTCCATTCCTCCATATAGGATGGCCACACCTGAGTTGAAGGAGCTCAAGAGGCAGTTAGATGAATTACAGTCAAAGGGATTTATCCGACCCAATACTTCTCCTTGGGGTTCGCCGGTCCTTTTTGCAAAGAAGGCGGATGATACCCTCAGACTTTGCATGGATTATCGGAAGCTGAACCAATTGACGGTTAAGAACCGATATCCCTTATCGAGGATTGATGATCTTTTTGATCAGCTTCGTGGAGCACGAGTGTTCTCAAAGATTGACTTGAGATCAGGATATCATAAGCTGCACGTAAGACCGTCTGATATACCTCTCATAGCTTTCAGGGAGTAGGTATGGTCTATATGAGTATACGGTTATGCCGTTTAGACTCACAAACGCGCCAGCAGTTTTCATGGCTCTGATTAATCGTGTGTTCCATCCGTATCTTGATTATTTTGTGGTAGTATTCGTGGATGAAATCTTGGTGTACTCTCACACTCGACACAACCATGCCACCCATTTTGAGATCGTATTGAGTACACTGAGAGAGCATCGTCTATATACTAAGCTCTCAAAGTGCCACTTTTGGATGAACCAGATTCACTTCCTGGGTCATGTCATCTCAGAGGCAGAAGTTTCAGTAGACCCAGAGAAGGTGAGAGCAGTGGTTTCCTAAGAGAAACCTAAGAACGTGTTCGAGATACAGAGTTTCTTAGGGATGGCTGGTTACTACATACATTTCATACAGGACTTCTCCCGCTTAGTAGTGCCGTTGACGGGATTGACTAAAAAGGGTGTGAAGTTCATTTGTTCGAAAGCTTGCGAGGAATATTTTCAGGACCTGAAGGAAAGGTTGACACCAACACTAATCCTAATACTCCCAGAGTTGGGGGAGAGCTATACAGTTTACTGTGATGCATTAGGTATTGGGCTAGGAGCAGTGTTGATGCAGGGCGATCAAGTAGTTGCGTACGGGTCTCGGAAGTTGAGGCCACATGAGAGGAATTACCCGATGCATGATCTCGAGGTAGCTGCAGTTTTTCATGTGTTGTGCTGTTGGAGAAATTATCTATTAGGGGAGCATTTTGTGGTTTTCACCGACCACAAAAGCCTCAAGTATATCTTCACTCAGCATGACTTGAATCTGAGGCAGAGGAGGTGGGTCGAATGACAACAATCCTTCTATTTTGAGCTTGCCTATACACCTGGTAAAGGTAATGTAGTAGCTGGTGCACTAAGCAGGAAGACTCAGATACAGGCAGTGCAGGAGGCCAGCAGTGAGTGGCAGCTCATGACCTTGTTCTCTGAGATGCATCTGGAGGTGCATGACAGGCAGTGGCAGACTTATCTTTCATCTTTAGCTGTGACTTCTACCCTCCTGGATAGAGTGAGGATAAGGCAGCTATCAGATTCAGAAGGCCTAGTTCTACGAGATTCGGTGGCAAGTAGGGACCCTTCTCCTGGTCAGACGATAGGCGATGATGAGGTTTTGTGTTTCCATGGACGAGTGGTTGCGCCCAAATTTACCCAAGTTTTAAGGGTCAAGCAGTCGCTTGTAGTGTAGCTTGGGTTTTCGAATCCTCAGAGACCTAAGAAGAACCTTTAGACACTCAATAAAAAGAGATGGATTTTTGGATATGAAGCGGAAAACTTGGGTTGATTTTATATGTTTTTGAAAGAGAACTAAAAGATCTATGTGAATTAAAATTATGAGAAAATGAGTTGATCCTAGGTTATTGCTCGGGGTGGATTGAATGAATTCCTTTTTTTTACGATTTTATTTTCATTAACTTGAGAATGATTCATGAAATGAATTCAAACTAACATCATCACTTACTGATTAAACACCTTAAAAACACATGAGAATCACCTATACACTTGTAGGATCATTTTCATGAGCACTACAAGGTAAAGGATGTAATTAGCACATGAAAGTGGGGTGAATAAATTCAATAAGGAAGAGGAAGAATAAAAATCATTGAATGAAAGAAACTCAATTAAAAGAAATTAATAACATTTAGGGCATGATAAATAACATTAAATCTAGCCCCTTGCTACTCCCTTGGATCAACCCATAAAAGATCTACCCCTCCATTGATGAAAAGTTCTCAACGGAAGCAGAAAGTAGACTTAAGAGGGTGGAATTGAAGAAGTAAAAACAACAAAAATAACGATCACTCCACCGTTGTGTGAACAAAATCACAAGGTTTGGTGTGAATAAATTCACACATTGAGGCAACGGTATCAAGGTGATAAGGATAAGAATATAACAAGAGAATAAGAAGAACTTTTATTGAAGACTAAGGTGATTCGAACAACTTACATGAGAAGGAAGAACATTACAAGGGCAAATTGGCATAATAACATTACAATGAAAAGAAAGCACCAAGATCCTAAAATAATCCATCTCTACTGCCTTAAATAGGAATTTTGGAAGCCTTTGTCCGAGCTCCCATCATCCCATGTGCATTTAATTAATTTTGTTGGAGAAAGGTGGGTGGACATTTAATGTATAAGAGACTTTTCAACTCTTGCCTCGAAGTGGGAGCCATCTTTCTACACCAAACATAAGCGCCGAAATAACCATCTATAAGGCCGAATTGGAGTGGGACATAGAAGAATTAAATGAACCCCCGGATAGCCCCTAATGGCCTATAAAATTTCAGCCCAAAATATCTTGTGGTTTGGGAGATATTATTGAAATAGTGGGCTGTTTTTCTGGGCCGCAGAATCTGACCCAGAATTGAATCTTCAAATTGGGCCGCCTTAATAACCACCATTGAGGACGAATTAGCACTGGCTACAGAGGAATTAGTTGTTTCTATATATGTCTTCTAGACTCCCATGAATTTTGGGCTTCATTGGGCCTGTATTGTGGGACCCACATTCCCATCAGTGGGATGATATCCAATATGCCTTCTCCAGAATTGTTTCCTTTCATCGAAAAATATCTCCATCATCATTTATGAATCATCCATTGATCCCTGAATGAAAAATGTTTAAATTGAAGTGAAGATCCATTTCAAAAAATATCAAATTAAAATATAGATAATTAAATTCATTAAAATAAGATGAAACATTGGGCCTAAATTGGTGCATATTAGGCATGAAGTGCACAAATGATGAGAATGGATGTTCAAAATTAAAATCCACTAACTCAAGCCCATAAGATCAAAAATGAACATTTAATAACCTTAAAATGTAATCAAAATATGTGTTTTTATTGGATAATCACACCCCCCCCAACTTGAGTTTTTCTAGTCCCGAGCAAAATATATCTCACAAAAATGAAATTCAAATGACCTTTTCCAAAAACATTTTAATACACATTTATCACCCAAAGATCACATACCAAAAAATTATGAAACCCATAAAAATTATTTAAAAAAAGCTATCTCCATAAGCATATCTCAATCCCAAGCCCATTCCTTTGTTCAAATTCATTTCCATATTTCATCCAAATTCAATTAAGCATGATGAAGTGTTATGCGTCACAATAGACATGGGGGTTCATTTCGATTCGAGGGAGAAAAGATGGAAGTGCTAGGAGCAATCAAATTTTAATAATAAGATGAGTACTCATTTTTTATTTTCTTTTTTATTTGGTTTTTTTCCATGGTAATTGAAATTGAACTCAATCGAGTCAACCCATGTAGCAAGACTTTGCCGATAACTCCCAGGCTCAAAGACCTTAGGGCACCAAGTGAAGCTCACATACTCGGGCATCATCTCGAGTTAACTCAATCAAAAACAAATTCAAATTACCACAAATAGGGATAAAATGCCCAAATTTGGGCCAGAAAACTATGGAGTCACAATCCCCAAGTGCCAAAAGCCACACATTAGGTCAATTTATTGCTCTACGCGCAATTGATTTTTTTTGAATACTCATGTTAAAATTAAAATGATTTCCAATCCCATGCTATTTGTTATGGGTCCCCAAGAACTCAAACTAAAACCACACAATCTAGAGGACGTGCATTGTGTTTTTTTATTAAATGGATGAAAATATAAAAGTGAAAAATCACATCGGACAACCTCACTTTCCAATATCTATGCACATGAACATAAACTTGCATTAAAATCAGAATCAAGGCATGCAAAATTATTTGATATCCCATTTCAGAGTTTGGAATGTGTGGTATCATGTTCAAGGTTAATGAAATTTTTCCTTCCACACATTTTCATCTCCCCCCCAACTTGGAATAACACTGTACCCAGTGTTTAAAGAATTGAAACATAGAAGGGGCAGGATAGAAGTTCAACGAAGGCATTGAAAATGAAAATTATGGAATGAATTCACATGGTGGTTGATGTTGAAAATGCATTCCCATGTCTCCCTTCAGTTCTGGTTTGTCTCCTAATTTCTTGGACTGATGTGACCATCTTTTCTCAATGACCTATGACATGCCTTTAATTTTTTTTAATATATATATATATATATATATATTGTATTTTTTTTACCAAAAAAAACGTACAAATAACATAAACTGATGATACATTGTCATCTTTATATTTTCTGGGTAAGGTATTACTCAGGGATCACACTGCGTGACACGGATGAATACGGTGCTCCCCTTTCATACCCATACTTACTCATAAAATAAGAACAGGTCAACAATCTATTTTTTTTTAAATCCCTAAAAAAACATATAATAAGAATAAACTGATGATACATTGTCTTCTTAATATTTTCTGGGTAAGGTATTACTCAGGGATCACACCACGTGACACAGATGAATACGGTGCTCCCCTTTTATACCCATCCTTACTCATAAAAGAAGAACAGGTCAACAGTCTATATTTTTTTTTTAAAAATAAAAATCAAAATGAAAAAAAATGAATCACAATGATTTGAAACATGAAAAACACAGGTTTCGTCCCATGAAGCGCTTAATTTAAAGTCTTTAGCTCGACTTGAACCCCCCAACTTAGCCAATTCAAAATTTAAAAATTTTAATGACCTCATCTTTCTCTACTTCAGAATGATTGAGAATGAGTATCCCTTGTGGTTGGTAAGAAGATTTGGAATTTAATTCATGAACAATCCTATTTTCTAAAATGAATGGAAAAATCCAAGGAATATCAGAAATGGTTGATCTTTTTTCTTTTGTAGTCTTTCTTAATAAATAAAAGATCAACCCCCCTTTTTGGGTTTCATGAGATAAATGAATGAAACCCCCAAGATCTTGCTTAAAACAAATGATAGGGTACTCGAGTGGGGAAGTAAGGACAATGATTTTGATCTTGGTTTGGATAGGACATTTAGACACAGGTTGAGAATTTGAATCCAACTCAGTTTCTTTTTCCAAAAAAATTGTTTCATTTTGAACAGAAGATTAAACCAAAAAATTGGAAAGAATAGTTTTAGGAATGGGCATGGACTCAATGTTTTTGATTTATCTTAGTGGTTCAGTGATTGGTTTTTTTGAAAAATCATCAATAGAGTTACACTTAGGAGACTCAATCCACGATGTCAAATTCCCCTCTTGTGAATACATGAAATCAATTTCCTCCTGATTTAAAGACCCTTCAACAATTTCTTGATTCACTTCCCCTACCCCAAATCCAAAGGTCGGTTCTTAAATTAATTCATGAGAGTATTGTGGGAAACTAGACACTCCACATAAGGTTTTGGAAGGTACAATTGGTGTAGGGATGAGTTCCTCATAAGTATTAATGTGTTGTAGTTCTAATCTCAAAGATGATACCTCAGAACTCATTATATCCATTTTATTACACAAATTTTCAAGAAATGATTGAGGAACAGATAGTATGGGATGTTGAACATTATGGACTTCACTAAGATTAGACTCTTCAATTATCCTTGAGAGGGAAGGAAACTGATCATTTAAACATACATTATCCCATTGATTGTACGTCTCATCGGGTGCGGGATAATCATTCAAGGGTTGATCAAAGAAAATTTCAAATTTAGAGGTTTCCCAATATTGAATTTCCATTAGATTCCTGTATGAGTTTCTGACATAGTGATTTTGAAGATACTCCATTGGAGAAGACAAAAATTTGGATTCTAGATTCTCAGGACACACAAATAGAAAGGGGTAAAGATAAGAGAGATGGGGTGAGAATAGAGAATGTGGGGTGAGAAAAGGATGATAGTGTCTAAGATAACTTACTTTGGTCCCCACCAATGGCGCCAAAATTTGGTTGCGCCCAAATTTACCCAAGTTTTAATGGTCAAGCGGTCGCTTGTAGTGTAGCTTGGGTTGTCGAATCCTCAGAGACCTAAGAAGAACCTTTAGACACTCAATAAAAAGAGATGGATTTTTGGATATGAAGTGGCCAACTTGGGTTGATTTTAGATGTTTTTGAAATAGAACTAAAAGATCTATGTGAATTCAAATTATGAGAAAATGAGTTGATCCTAGGTTATTGCTCGGGGTGGATTGAATGAATTCCTTTTTTTTACGATTTTAATTTCATTAACTCGAGAATGATTCATGAAATGAATTCAAACTAACCTCATCACTTACTGATTAAAAACCTTCAAAACACATGATAATAACCTATACACTTGTAGGATAATTTTCATGAGCACTCCAAGGTAAAGGATGTAATTAGCACATGAAAGTGGGATTAATAAATTCAATAAGGAAGAGGAAGAATAAAAATCATTGAATGAAAGAAACTCAATTAAAAGAAATTAATAACATTTAGGGCATGAGAAATAACATTCAATCCAGCCCCTTGCTACTCCCTTGGATCAACCCACAAAAGAGCTACCCCTCCATTGATGAAAATTTCTCAACGGAAGCGGAAAGTAGACTTACGAGGGTGGAATTGAAGAAGTAAAAACAACAAAAATAACGATCACTCCACCGTTGTGTGAACAAAATCACAAGGTTTGGTATGAATAAATTCACACCTTGAGGAAACAGTATCAAGGTGATAAGGAGAAGAACAGAACAAGAGAATAAGAATAACTTTTATTGAAGACTAAGGTGATTCGAACAACTTACATGAGAAGGAAGAACATTACAAGGGCAAATTGGCATAATAACATTACAATGAAAATAAAGCACCAAGATCCTCGAATAATCCATCCATACTACCTTAAATAGGCATTTTGGAAGCCTTTGGACGAGCTCCCATCATCCCATGTGCATTTAATTAATTTTTTTGGAGAAAGGTGGGTGGACATTTAATGCATAAGAGACTTTTCAACTCTTGCCTCGAAGTTGGAGCCAGCATTTTACACCGAACAGAAGCACCGAAATCACCATCAAGACAGACGAATTGGAGTGGGCCATAGAATACTTAAATGAACCCCCGGATGTCCCCTAATCTCCTGTAAAATTTCAGCCCAAAATATCTTGTGGTTCGGGAGAAATGATTGAAATAGTGGGCTGTTTTTCTAGGCCGCAGAATCTGGCCCAGAATTGAATCTTCAAATTGGGCCGCCTTAATAACCACCATTAAGGATGAATTAGCACTGGCTACAGAGGAATTATTTATTCCTATATATGTATTCTAGACTCCCATGAATTTTGGGCTTCATTAGTCCTGTATTGTGGGACCCAAATTCCCATCAGTGGGATGATATCCAATCTGCCTTCTCCAGAATTGTTTCCTTTCATCGCCAAATATCTCCATCATCATTTATGAATCATCCATTGATCCTTGAATGAAAAATGTTTAAATTTAAGTGAATATCCATTTAAAAAAATATAAAATTAAAATATAGATAATTACATTCATTAAAATAAGATGAAACATTGAGCCTAAATTGGTGCATATTAGGCATGAAGTGCACAAATGATGAGAATGGATGTTCAAAATTAAAATCCACTAACTCAGGCCCCTAAGATAAAAAATGAACATTTAATAACCTTAAAATGTAATAAAAATATGTGTTTTTATTGGCTAATCAATGAGTATGGGTTCCAGGGGATATACATGAGGAGATGGTGCGAGAGTTTCATGATTCAGCTTGGGCAGTTCATCCCAGGGTTACCAAGATGTACCGTGACTTGAGACGTTAGTACTGGTGGCCGGGTATGAAGAGTGAAGTAGCTGGTTTTGTTACGAGGTGTTCCACCTGTCAGCAGGTGAAGGCAGAGAATCAGAGACCAGCTGAATTATTACAGCAATTACCCATTCCGGAATGGAAATGGGATGATGTCGCGATGGATTTCGTGACAGGGTTGCCGAGGTCACCTAGAGGTAATGATGCCGTATGGGTTGTTGTGGACAGACTCACGAAGGTAAATCACTTTTTGATGATCAAGGAGACCTTCGGTGTTGACGAGCTTGGAAGGCTGTATATCTGAGAGATCGTACGTCTTCATGGGGTTCCTCATTGTATCGTTTCTGATAGGGACACCCGATTTACGTCTCGTTTCTGGCAGAGTTTTCAGAGGGCGCTGGGTACACAGGTGCTTCTGAGCACAACATACCACCCTTAGACCGATGACTAGTCAGAGCGTACGATACAGGTGCTATAGGACATGCTGCGAGCATGCGTCTTAGACTTTGGGGGCTCTTGGGAGAAGCATATACCCTTAGTCGAGTTTTTCTATAACAATAGATTCCAGGAGACTATTGAGATGGCACCATATGAGGCTTTATACGGTAGGCCATGTCGATCACCTTTGTGCTGGATAGAGGCAGGTGAGGCATCTTTTCTGGGACCACGTCTCATGCAGGAGACTTCTGAGCAGGTCCAGCTGATTCAGAAGCGGATGGCTACCGCGAAGTCTCATCAGAAGTCATATGCTAATCGCCGCAGACGACCTTTGGAGTTCGTGGTTGGGGATCAGGTTTTCTTGCATGTTTCGCCGAGTATGGGACACAAGCAGATTAGGAGACAGGGTAAACTTTCACCAAGGTATGTGGGGCCATTTGAGATTTTGGAGAGAGTCGTACTGGTTGCCTATCGGTTGTAGTTACCACAGCGGTACCGATCCATGCACGACGTCTTCTATATATCTCAGTTGTGCCGCTATCATTCAGACCCATCTCACACCTTTGAGCCTGAGGAGGTTGAACTTCAGATGGATGCATCCTTTTAGGAGAATCCGATTCGTATCGTTGACAGAAGAATGAAGGTTTTCTGAGGTTGGCCAGTTCCTCTCGTACGGGTGCTATGGCAGCATGGCCGAGTGCAGGACGAAACCTGGGAGCAGGAGACTGACGTACGTGCTCAGTGGCCGGAGTTTTTCACGACTATATCTTCTCCACCCTTGTAAGGGAAATTTGGGGACGAATTTCTATAAGGGGGGAAGTTTGTAAGAACCCGGTTCTTCTCTTTGAGGTACATGCTTCTTCTTTTCTCTTTTCCTTAAGTGTTTTTAATAAAATATGGAAAGTGGGAAAAAATCCTAATTTTTGGAACTACACGCCGTGTACTTTTTCCACACACTATGTACTTCTGGCCCTATTGGGATGAGTACATGGGGCGTGTAGCCATATCGGTGACAAAGGGTGTAGGAACCGACTAAACGCCATGTAGTGGTCCTTTACATGCTGTGTAGTCAGTAAGTAGGCCAAAAAATTAAGGCGGTGGAGCAGCCGCAAGCTAGGCGGAAGTACACGCCGTGTACTCAAGAGTACATGCCATGCACTCATGTCGGCAGGAGAACAGTGCCGCACTGGCAGAAAGCCGCCAGAGGAACAGTTAAATAAAAGGAGTACATGCCGTGTACTTGGAAGTACATGCCATGTACTTTGTTTTTTCAGCTTAAAACAGGCAGTAGACTCCTCATTTGGCAGAGGAGGCATTTGAGTCGTTTTGGAGCCAAAAGAGGAGGCCGAACATTTGAAGATCCTCCGAGTGTTCTTCGGGAATCAGTTTCCAGCTCGGACGATCCCGTTGGAACTGCACGGGTAAGGGATTCCATCTCCTTGGATGATTCTTACCAATTCTTCTCCTAACAGGAGTTATTTGAGGTTAAGCGGGTTTTGTTCTTCGTCAGATCTATGCCATTCTTGGGCATTTATGGAGTCGGTGTTCGGGTATAATGTTCGTTGGCGTATAAGGTAGGTGGATTTGTGTTAATTTTTCTAACTACCATGAGTTTTGTGCATTTTTGTGCCACGAACCCATGTTGGGGTATCGTGTGGCTGAGGCCGTGGGTATATTAACTACCTAGAACAGTAAAGGTAATTGAATAATTTGTGAAAATGCTGGTTGGGATTGTTGCTTGGATCCGGAACCACCCTGAGGGTGTGTTCCACTGTTTAGCCATTTGGCTAGGATACCCGAGGGTATGCCTTTAAAGTAGTAATTGTAGAATTGCCTTGAGAGGAATTGCTTGTTTACTGCTTGTTTACCTGTTGGGAATGACCCGGTTACCTGTTTGGCCTGAGGGCGTTGTTGTGATTAGCCTGTGGGAACTGAACTGTTTAGCTTGAGAGATGTAGTTATTTCACCTGAGGGAGACCTTTCATGCCTGGGGGCTTGACTTCTGTGCCTGAGGGCGACACTTCCTACGCCTGAGGGCTATACTTGCGGGTTGGATTCTGCTTACCTAAGGGTAAGGTTTTTATTGTCTAAGGACGTGGACTGTTTACTTAGAAATGCACTGTGGTGATTTATAATATTTAATGGATTAAACGAATAATAAAATGGCAATTTAATTGTTAAGTTAGTTACTTTTTAGTACTGCTTAATTTGTTGCATTTTACTATTGCACACTGTTGTTGCATGCTTACACGCAGTTGGGCACAAACCTTTGGTGGGTGCCTACTGAGATATATTTCTCACACCCTGTTTGAGTCACGCTTTTTGGCCCAAACAGATTACGTTTCTGCAGGTGTGGATAGGGGCAAGTGTCCCTATACAGGTACATGATTTCTGCTGAGGAGTAGGAGGGCATGGGACTGAGCCTAGGCTCGCGATGCCGCTGCCAGTTGTTTTGCTTTGTTTTGCTGTACTCTGATTTTGGTTGTACTGTATTGATGTATAACATGTTCTGGCTGTTTTCTTAGATCTTGAGACATGTAACATCATCATTTATATACTGTTGGTTATAACCACTGCTGCTGTTTATTTCAGTTGTGTATGGTTTACTGCTTCCGCTGTTTGATGTATGTTTATTTCTGTTTTCCGCTGCGCTACACTTTGACACATGAGGGCATAGTTTCCCCACTATCAGACCTAAGCCCTCACTGCTAGTCGGCAGCCTCTGGCATTTGGGGTAAATGTGCTTGAGGTCACGTGGCGAACCGGGTTCGGGGCACCCGTCGCGTGGCACCCGGAACCGGGACGTTACAGGGTGAAATAAAGTAGTGAATCGTGATGCGATCAATAAACTACATTTAACTAACTAAAATGGTATTCTGAATCTAAATTATTATTTTAATATTTTATTTAGAAATATTTTATTTTTTATTATTTCTAATTCATCTATTAATTATGTTTAATTTTAAATATAATATCTCTTTTATATAAGTTATTATATATATATAATTATGGAAATTTATTTTTATTGTAATTTTTATATTATATTAGACTTTTTTAGAAATTAATTTATGTATAATATTTGAAAAACAATATTATATTATATAATTTTTAAATTATAATTTATTTTATGAATTTTTAATTTTATTGTAAGTTGTATTCATAATCATTTCTAACCTTCCTATATTGTAAGTTTCATGATTCTACATAAGGGAATTTTTATTTGTAACATACTAATAAATGTAAGATGAAATACCATTTATAACATGTAATATAATATTCTAGTTAAATTAAAAGGTATTTAATTTTGTTTGAAACCTAAATTCTTGTTATTGTAAGTATCATTTTTAATGAGCATTCTTTACCAAAAATACGTTTTCACATACATTCAATCTACACGATTCTGTATTGTATAAAATAAAATATGTTAATGTTAGTGGGTGTAAGGACCCAAAATTAAACATTATATATTCTAGTGAATTTAGACCAGAATTATCTTTCTTTCACTCCCAAATATATTTTAGGTTTATAGTTTTAGAGAATTAAGAAAATTATGACATAGTAAATCCTTATATTATAAGTGAACACTTCTGCCCAGTATTCATTTTTCCCATAAAAAACTCTTAAAAAAGATTTATTTTCATGAAACATATTACAAATTTTCATATTGACCTCATATTTGTCCCTAATATTCCTTTAAACCCCATGAAAAACGTTTTGAAAATGTGGGGTGATCATAAAAAGCTCAGTAAATGACATAAAATAAAGAAAGAAACCATTAGTCCATAAATACTTATAAAAATGTCAATTTTAAAAATAAAATTTGGGATTAAAATAAACCCTTTTTATTACCCAATAAATCATATTATAGATCCAAAACATTTCATAAAACATTTTATTAGAAATATTTAATGAAAAATAAACTTATAAAAGTTTCTTTGAAAATTTCAAAATCACAATATTTTTTTTCACAAAGTTATACTTTTCACTCTTACACTTTGGATAACCATAATGGTTATAAATGGATTAACCCTAAAATATACACCCAGAATAACCATCATGATTATAATTTGAGTAACCATCATAATTAAACTTGTATTAACCATCAAAATTAAATTTAGAGTAACCATCACAACTACTCATGGAATACCTTCATGGTTAACTTCCAAAAAGTACTTTAGAGGAACCATCAAAACTACCCATGGATTAAATATAATAGTTAATCTTGGAATAACCATTATGATCAACTTCCAAACAATACCCAATGCATTGAAGAGCTATAATGGGGATCACCCTATGTAGATGCTATATCGGGCTCACCCGTGAGATATAATGGGCCTCAAACCTTCATATAAGCTATATCGTGCTCACTTGTTTCACATATAATGATCAAGTACCATATAAAACATTTTATACTTGCATATTTTCATTATAAAACTTTTTAAAAACACTTTTACACCAATATGAAAAAAACTTTAGGATATCAAAATACCCTTTTATTTTAAAACCCACTTTCAATACCAAAATACCCAAAAAAGGGAAATAGGGTTTTTATTTGAAGAAAAAATAAAATATTATAAAGGAATACAACATAAAATAACATCAAAGGATGTCATCTTAGGTGTAAAATTATTTCCAAATATCACTTGTAACATTTCTTATAGAAAATACCCCTTTCCATTTTTAAATCAGTTATTTTAAGAAAAAAATGTAAATATAAAGGAAAAAATTTCCTTTAAAAATAAACTTATAAAATTGTAAAGGAATATTAAAATAAAATATCAGTCATGATGGTGGGAAAAGTAACTCATTTTTTATAAGTTAAAAAATATTCCTTCCATACTTTTGTCGAAAAAGCTATAAAGTACCTTGCTCTAGAAATGATAAAAATATTCCTTTCAAACTGTTCTATAAAAAAATAAAACACGAGTAAAAATGAATTTAAAAATACATAATATATTATTAAAAAACATTATTTAAAACATTTTTATAAAATATGGATATGGAAGAAAAAGTGAGTTTTATGGGAAACTTTACAAGATGATTTTTAAAAGAAAGTCCCTTACCTTGAGTCAGACTCGTCTTGTATGTTATTTAACATCCTGAATAACAAACTTAGGTTAATTTATAATTGATTAATAAATTTTTCCAAGTTAATTATTCCTTTATTTTTATTTAATACCATGTTATGTACAATTACTCAATTAATTAAGTTCACTTTAATTATTTTTATGATATTTAGTACATAATTCCAAAATGACTTGGGTTAGTTGAATATGGTCAAAGAAGTTATTATTAATTAATGTAAAGAATAATAATCATAAAATAATTATAAAATTAATACATTAATTATAATTTTAAATCAAACCATCAAATATGGTTATGAAAAATGAACTACATTACAATAATAGAGATGGTTGGCTGTACATACGCATGAGTAATGTTTCCATTTTTCAACGATCATTATAGAAATAATGTAAATATTTTTTTATCCTTATATAATGATAATAATTTCATATATATAATGTTATTTCTTTAAATATACTTATACATATCATCCATGTGATGTGGTGATGAAAAATCAATCACATTACTTCGTGGAGGTGGTAATTCACACATACGCACGAACAACATTATCATTTTCCAATGAATGGAAAGGTAACAAGGTAAGTGATATATTATATTTTCATAATGATAAATATGTTGTGAATATAATATATAAAAATTAATTTCATCATTATAATCTATCCATGGGAGATGATGATGGAAAACGAATTCTATCAGTTCGTGAGGCGGTAGTCCACAGTACACATGAATGACGGTTTCGTTTCCCTTTTGATGGAAGAGGATACAGATATAGGATGTAACATTAACCTAAAAACAAATAATTATATGGAATATACTAGTGCTATTATTATTTTATGGTTTAATTATATTTTAAGGAGGTGTAAGAAGAAACAAAACTAAAACAGGTGGATAAAAACTATACCTCTTCTTTGGAGAACCTCGTTTGATTAACACCTTATGCATTATAAGGTTGGTGTTATACCAAAAAAAGGCCTCTATAATGAGGTTATGGATTCAAGTAATGTATTTTTCTAGGTATTTTTTGAAACAAATTAGTTTTTAAGTGTGAAGTATTAAGAATAATATGTGCCCATTTATAAGAGAGGGAAGGGGAACTCTTAGAATTTCTCAAAATATTAAATTGATATTCAATTAAAAATGGATCCAAACTAATTTATCTCTAATATAGGATGATTATGGGTTAAAATAATCTCACAAAATAAAAATTATATAAGTTTTTACTATGTTTTTATTCTTATATTTTGGTTTTAACCCCTCATTACCCCCTTTTAAACTTAATGTGATAATAAGGTTTTTTACTCTTTCGGGGTAAATATAGTTACTATAAATGGAAAAAAGGCCCATAAATGGATAATGGATGAAATTATAAACCATATATTAATAAAATGAACAAATATAATATTTTTAATAATTTTATATAGTTTAATACAATATTATTTATTTTAAAATATCACTAATGTCAATTTTTAGAACTATTAATTACTTAGACTTTAATAATATCAAGATAACACTAATTAATTATATTTTTTTTAATACATAACTTACACATAAATTTCATATATAAATTTTTTGGATTAAATTAATTATCTCAAAGTATATTACTTATAATTTTTTTAATATCATTCATTTTACTTTTCTATTAATTGAATAATTAATGCATCAATATTGTGTAAGCATTTAAGATGATTATTTCTTCACTAAAAATTCAAATAAATTAAGATGATAAAGATAAATATTTTATATTTAAAAATTATATTTATAGTCAAACATACCTTCTGGATAAACCCATATTAAAAATATTATAGATATTAAAAACAAGAGTGTGACATGTTTGACTTTTCTTAGAATAAAATACTATTAAGGTCATAATCTCATCCAAATGGCACCAAAATTCCATATAACATAATATTGTATGATTATGGATGAAATATAATCATTTAATAAAATTTAGGTAAGTGTTAGGGTCATTTTATTGTCCTTATCATTTTTTGTAACTTAAATTACATGATTTACCCTTATAGTGGTAATAAAATTACTAAGGTTACTATTCATATTTACCAAAAATAAAAGGAAAATATTCACTAAATTTTTACCTAATGATTCAAAATTCAAAAAACATAATTTACAGAATTTAATTTAAAATTAATCTGGCAAAATGCAATGAAAAATAGTTTTCTTGAAAAATGCGTTTTAAGACCAAAAATGTACTTATACAAAACTAATGTATAAGGATAATTAAAATGTAATTAATTAGATTATATATAAATAAATATAACTTAATTTAATTTTATATCAAATTAAATTAATAAATTTATGTTTTAACAAAAAATGACAGTTTTATAAAAATCGGCTTTTTTCACTATTCACTGAAAAATTAAACATTTCAGAAAATTCTCAAAAAATATTCCCAATATAATTTTGACATGATAAATTAAAAACTTAAATTAATTTTGTGAAATATATTTTCTAAAATTTACAAAAAATTATTTATAATATTCACTCATAAAAATAAAAGAAATCCATTTTTGAAGAAAACTTATTTTTGAAGAATAAAACGACTACTAAAATTCAATTTATTATATAAAAAAATTAATTAAAAAAATATAAATGTTTAAGAAAATTATATATTTAAAAAATTAGTTAATATTATTCATAATTATCAATTTAACAGCTAGGTTATAACATTTATATTTAAATAAAAATATTTCAAGGTTTATTTTAAGCTTAGATTTGCGTATCTTGTACGCTATCAAACATAATTTTTAATTTTAAAATAATTGGATATTACATTCTTCCCCTATAATAAATTTCTTCCTTGAATGTTTAAAATACCTTTCCTGAAATCCTACATTGTTAATAGGTTTAATAAAACTCCCACTTGATAAGAGAGAAAATGAAGTATGAAGGTTATGTTGGAATAAAACATACTAGGTTTCCATGTTGGAAAACATTTGTGGGAAGTGAAAAAATAGATATTAAAGAAAATTATAAATCCTAAGGACTAATAGTGAGCGATAGAGAACATGGTCATGATAAAGTTAACCATCACAATATAGTAAATCTGTGATGGGTTAAAAGTCCATTGATTTCTTAGTAAGAAAAGTAAACAAATAAATTTTTTATTTCAAAATCATTTTAATAAAGTTGAGGAATTAATTTCCTACCTATTATAAAAACATGAGTAAATATACTTACCTGATAAGCATATTTTCATACTTTAATAAATTTCCACTAAAATATCATATTTTTCTCTAAATTATGAGTATTGAAGATGATTTTTTTCATGATTTATGCACTAGAATAAATATCTATGGATAAAAAAAATACACAAAATAATTACAATACATTCATCTTATATTTAGGAATTAATTACAACCAAAATGGTTATAATGTGATAAGATGATTCCCAAAATGAATGAACTTTCATATGAATAAAACTACATTAATCTCCAAAATTCAATATTAATACCCAAAGTTAAACTTTGACCATTCAACAGATAACTATACTTAAAATTATTTAAAATATTTCAGACCTAGATTAAACTCCAAAAATAAAAAATATTCAATCACACAGTCTTCTAAGATTAATTTTAATATTTACCTCCAAATAATATCAATTAATCTTGAAGTATAATACTAAAATGTGAACACCCTAAACATATAATTTCCAATACATGCTAACCATTTCCATAAATAACCTAAATCACCATAAATCCATAATAAAATAATATTTTATTCCAAAATAAAATTTAACTTTTATTCCTTAAATAAAATACCATAGTGTTCTATTTACCTTAATCCTATAAGGTTCCCAAAATAGTGAATTTCTTTTGAAATAAAATTAATCACTTAATCACCACACAATTTAATAACCCATAATTATCTCAAAATAAAAGATCATATAAAACCTAAATTTTATCCATACCTTTAAAATTATGTCCACAAAAAGAAAATATCACTCTTCCTCTAATATATTTTGTACATGATAACCATAAGGGTTATATATACCTAAAAAATTTATCAAAACTCAATAAAATTTTATTAGGTATTCCCATTATCAAAAGAGTAGTAATTCTCTTAAACTTATAATTATGCCTAATTATTCCACAAATATTTAACCCCTTATATGTAGACATCTTAATAATTAAACATTATTTATAATCCATTAACCATGATTTTCAATCTTATTCCTTAACAATTATTTCCTACAAACAATAATATGAATCATGTCATAAGATTCAACACTATTAAAACATAAGCCAATAAATAATACATACCTTCCATATGTCATTTATAGTTTCCTAATCTCCAAGTGTAATGGAATTAGGTATTTATAAATAGATATATTTATAGTCTTATTGATCCCATTCCTAATCCATTTCCCTAGGGAACCAATTTTCATAATGAACATACTTCCCACATTTAAAACATTCAATTTATACCTTGGGAATTACTTATTTCCCCTTAATGTGGTTAATTGAAATCTTCATTTTCCCTTGGAATATTATTTATTTATAACCTGATTTACCACCTATAAAACATCTTAAAATTATTCTAATACATTTTACTATATTCTTCTTTCCACATTCCTGAAACATAGGACATTGAATATTTTTTCCTTTATAATCATTATCACCTGAAATTCCATGGGGATTCATTTCTCTCATATCATTAGAAAACTCACCAAGGTTCAGGTTGTTAATCATCACTCCTGATAGATGGTTAGGAATAACCACAAGATTTCTCACAATAACTTCCATTCCATTAATTTTCTCATTTAGAAAAGCACTGCATTTCCCTTCACATCTATTATTAATTTGGTTCTCATAGTATCCATCCATTTACTAAAACCCAAAGGTTAGTGTGATCATATAAAAAAAATCATAACACACCATCTTATGAGGAGTATAAACACTAAGATATACTTATTCATGTTATCTCAAACTCTTTTGATTTTTCTAAAGTAACTATGATTATCCCTAACATACTAACCACTGTGGATATATAGGACTTTCAACTTATACTCAAATAATATCCTATCCTCTAAAGTTATCTAAACCATACCATGATACCATCTATAAGGAACCATCCTTAAACATTATATATTGTAGTGACCTTAGACTAGAATTATGTTTCTTTAATTCCCAAATATCATTTATATTTAGAGTTTTATAGAATTAGGAAAAAATATTACATAGTAAACCACTATATTACAAGTTAGAAAATCAACTTAGTATCCAATTTTCACATAAAAAAACTTAAAAAAATTGGATTTATTTTCATGAAAAATATTCTAAATTTTTCTATTAACCTCATCCTTTTCCATAATCTTCCTTAAAATCCTAATAAAAACATTTTAATACAGGTGATGAGCATAAAACCTCAGTAAGGGACATAAAATAAATAATGAAACTGTTAGTCCATGAATAATTATAAAATTTTTCAATTTTAAAAACAAACTTTGGGATCAAAATAAACCCTTTTCTTACCCTAGAAATAATGTTATCTATCCAACACTTTTCAAAGAACATTTTATTATAAATCTATAATGAAATATAAAATCACAAAGAATTCTTTAAAAAATTGAAGATCACATGATTTTTTTCACAAGTTTTTAATTTTAACTCTTAAATTTAGAATAACCATCATGATTATAAATTAAGTAACCCTCATAGTTACACTTGGAATAACTATTATGGTTATAAATATAGTAACCATAACAGTTACACTTATATTAACTATCATAGTTAAATTTGGAGAAACCATTAAAACTACTTATGGAAGACCTTCACAGTTAACTTATAAACAATTTTTTTGAATAACCATCATAGATACTCATATATAAACTATCATATTTAATCTTTTAATAACTATCAAAGTTAACTTCTAATCATTATACAATGCATTAGAGAGATATAATGGGGATTACCCTACATATAAGCTGTATAGGGATCACTTGTGAGCTATAATGGGGATACAACCTTTATATAATCTATATAGGGCTCACCCATTTCACATATAATCATAAAATACCATATAAAACATTTTATTCTTATGCCTTTTCATTATAAATCCTTTGAAAAACTCTTTTACACCCATATAAAAAACACTTTTAGATATCAAAATACTATTTTATTTTAAAAACTCATTTTCAATACCAAAATTTAAAAATGAAATAGTTATTTTATTTGAATAAAACATGAAATATTTTAAATTAATCTAACATTAAATAACATCAAAGGATTTCATCTTAGATGGAAAATTATTTTCAAAGTTCACTTGTAACATTTATTATAGAAAATACCCTTTCCATTTTTAAATCAATTATTTTTTATAAAACTATGAAAATAAAAAAGAAAATATTTCATTTGAAAATAAACTTGTAAAATTTTAAAGGAAGATTCAAGGAAAATATTATTCCTGATGTTGGGAGAACTAGATTATTCTGTTTAAGTTAAAAAAACATTCATTCCATAATTTGTTCAGAAAATTCACTAAGTACCTTGCTCGAAAAATAACAAAAAGATTCCTTTCAAACCATTTTTGTAAAAAATTAAAACATGGTTAAAAATAAATTTAAATATTTATAGGATAATAGTAAAAAACCTTATTTAAGACATTTTTATAAAATATGGATATGGAATAAAAATTGATTTTAAAGGTAAACTTTAAAAGATGATTCTTAAAAGAAAGCCCCTTACCTTGAGTCTGACTCATCACATACGTTCTTTATATTCCTGAATAAAAAAATTTGGTTAATTTATAATTTATTAATAAAATATTTTATTTTCATTATTACTTTATTTTTATTTAATACCATGTAATTACTCAATTAATTAAGTTAACTTCAGATATTTTGATGATATTTGGTACATAAGTCCAATTTTTTTTGGTAGGTTGAATATGATCAAAGACGATATTATTACATCATATCCAAAATAATAATCATGAAATAATTATAATTTTTATACATAAATTATAATTTTAAATCCACCTGTTAAATATGGTTATGAAAAATAAACTACATTACAATCATGGAGATGGTAGGTTGTACGTATGCATGAGTAACATTTTCATTTTTCAAGGATCATTATGAAAGAAGTTAAATATTATTTTATATTTAAAAAATGATAATATATATATATATATAACATATTATTTATTTAAATATACTTATATATATCTTCCATGTGATGTGGTGATGAAAAACAAATCACATCTCTTCATAGAGGTAGTAGTCCACACGTACGCACAAATGATGTTATCATTTTTCAGTGCATGAAAAGGTAACAAGGTAAATGAAATATTATCATTTAATAATGATAAATATTTAATTAATATAATATATTAATATTAATTCCATAATTATAATGCATCTATGATAGATGGTGATGGAAAATGAATTACATCAGTTTGTGAGATGGTAGTCTATCGTACACACGAATGACGGGTTCATTTCTCATTTGATGGAAGAGGAGATAGATATAGGTTGAGAAATTAACATAAAAACCTAATTATATATAAGATATTGGTGTTACTATTTTATTATGTTTTAATAATATTCTATGGAGGTGAAATAAGAAACAAAACTAAAACAAGCAGATAAAAACTATACATCTTCTTTGAAAACCTCATTTGATTAACACCTTAAGCCTTCTAAGGATGGTGTTTGACATAAAATGAGGATTATAAAATTAGGGGAGGGATTATAGTAAGGTATTTTGTCAGGGATTTTCTGAACCAAATGGTTTTAGAAGTGTGAAGGATTGAGAATAAGAGGTTACCTTTTATAAGAAAGGGGATGTACACTCTTGGAATTTCCCAAAATATTAAAATAATATAAAATAATATGTAATTAAAAATAGATAAAAAATAATTTATATATAATATATGAAGATTATGGGTCTAAATAATCTAATAAAATTAAAATTACATAAGTTTTGACTATGTTTTTATCCTTATATTTTAGTTTTAACCCCACCTTAATCCTTTTTAAACTTACTATGAGAACAATGATTTTTACTCTTTGAGGGTCAATATCATTACTACACACGGAAAATAGCCCATAAATGGATCATGGTTGATATTATCAACCAAATACTAATAAATTATCCTAATTTAATATTTTTAATAATTTTGTATCATTTAATAAAATACTGGTTTTAAAATATCACTAATGGAAAAATTATAAGTATTCATTACTTTGACATTAATAATATCAACATAACACATATAATTTAGAAAAACATTTTTAATAAAAAACTAACATGTTAAGGTAATATATAATTTTTTATTACATTAATTATCTTAAATTATTTTAATTTTAATATTTTTAATATAATTTATTTGATTTTTTCATTAATTGAATAATCACAACATCAACGTTGTGTAAGAATTTAAAGTAATTATATATTCACAAAAAATTTAAAATAAATTATCTTGATAAATATAAATATTTTATTTTTGAAAAAAATATTTATAGTCTAACATAACCTATGGATAACCACATATTAAAAAAATTATATTTATTAAAAAGAGTGTGACATGTTTGACTTTTCTTGGAATAAAATACTATTAAGGTCATAATCACATCCAAATAAACAAAAAATTACATATAACTGATTATTGGATGATTATGGATGAAATTTAATCATAAAATAAAATTTAATCAAGTTTTATGGTTATTTTATAGTTTTTATCATTTTATTTTAACCTAAATTACCCGATCTACCCTTATCGTGGTAATAAAATAATAAAGGTTGCTATTCATATTGAAAAAAAATAAAAGTTACATATTTAATTTTTTTTAACTCATTATTAAAAATATGGAATCCATTTTTCAAAATTTAAAACATTTAAGTAGTAGAATTTAATTTAAAATAAAACAAAAAATATGAAAAGAAAAACATTTTTCTTGAAAAATGTGTTTTTAAGCCCAAAAATGTACTTATACAAAAATAAGAAGGATGAATAAAATGTAATTAATTAGATTATATCTAAATAAAGAGTTCTTAATTTAATTTGAGATCAAATTCAATTCATTAAGGTAAAATTTAATATAAGGAAATTGACAGTTTTATAAAAATCAGTATTTTTCACTATTCACTGAAAAATCAATCTTTTAGAAAAATAAAAAAACAACCTAAAATAATTTTGACATGATGAATTTAAAAATTAAATTAATTTTTTGAAATAATATTTCTAAAATTTCATAAAATGAATTATAATATTCACTCGTAAAAATAAATAAAAAACATTTTAGAAGAAAATATATTTTTGAAGAATAAAATGACTTTACTAAAAATTCAATTGCTTATTTAAAAAATAATAATTAATACCTTAGAAATGAGTAGGAAAATTATATATATCAAAAATTAGTTAATCCTATTCATACCCACCAATTTAACGTCTAGGTTATTTAAATAATAATATTTTAGGGTTCGTTTTAAGCTTGGTATTGCATTTATTATATGCTATAGAACATGATTTTTTCCTTTTAAAATATCAGGATATTATAGTAGGATTCAGAAGAATATATAACTAGACTTATACTTCTGTGGAATTATTATATATTATTCAAGGATACATTTTCAAACCTCCTTATTACTGTAACTATGATTTAAAATAATTTGTAAAATATATTCTTACTAATGTGTGTACCATAGGTAATTTTATTGATTCTAAATAAATAAATTTTAAAAAAGAAATAAATATTATAAACTAAATAATATTTTCATTAAATTCAACATGATTTCTAATATACCTTCTTGACTGCTACTATATGTGGGAAAATATTTTCATCTCTTAAATTCATACTACTATTAGTGGTATTCATCGATATAATTCCATGATTCATTTATAACCAATTTATTATTGTATGTTGGATTCAGAATCATTTGTAACCTATCTTCCTACTAATGTAATTACCATTTTTAATTTTTTTTAATTTTTTATAAGTGAATTTTCTACATTAAATAAATAACTTAGACAATAAATATAATTTAATTAAAATCTACATACTTTATAATCTTCCTTCCTGCTAATGTAGCTACCATTTTTAATCCATACGCTTCTGTGTAAATGGTTTCTCAAAAACCCTACTAATTAATTTTCTACTAATTCTAGATGATTCCATTTAAATCACATATGCATTCAATTATAGTATTTTCATTACTTTATAGTATTAATTTATAAGAGCTTTATTTAAGAGGGTGTATTAATTAATGGAATTGCACACACACAAAATTTTTTTAACATGGATTTAATATTTATACAATATTACCACCTTAACAGTTTGTATTCAATATTTCAATAACATTATTATCAATATTTTCTAAAATGTTAATACTAATATAGATACTAATAGTTAATAATTAAATTATTAATATATGATATCATAGAGATGAACTACTTTTAATAAGCACTTACTTTATCTCTTCTCATGTAGTAGTATATATTAATTCAGTTTACCTTTTTTCTATAATTTATTCTATTATATGTTATAGAAAATTATAAGAAAAAATGATTTTATTTTCCTTGTCATTGGGGTTTAACAATTTTATATGGATGTTTTTTAAATTCAATATATTTTTTATTAATTAATAACATTTGATAGTTGTTAATCTCCAGTATATTCAAATAAGTATTTTTTATTTATAATTTGAGCTCATTTTCTATCCAAAATAAACTACATTCAATAAACTAAAATGTTATTCTAAATCCACATTATTATTTTAACCTATTATTTGGACTAATTTTAGTTTTGATTATTTACAATTAAGCTATGAATTATTTTATATATTAAATATGATATTAATTTTATATATATTAATTTATATATAAAAAATTATGGCAATTTAATTATTGTTGGATTTTTATAATATATTTGATTATATTAGAAATAGATATTATGTAACATTAATATTATAAATTAATATGAATGGTGCTTAACATAATGTAATAAACTTTTTTAGAAACTAATTTGAGTAGAAAATTTTACATACTATATTAGATTATGGAATGATTATATTAGAATTAATTTTGAGGATTTTAAATTTTAATATAAGTTGTATTCAACTGCATTTATAACCTACCTATAATTCATGTGTCATGATTTTGTATAATGAAAGTTTCATTTGTAAACTACCTATCAATGTAAGTGGTATTACCACCTATAACATTACTACTATTGAAATATTTTGGTTAATGTAAAATGGATTTAATAGTTTTTAAAACCTACATGTCTACTAATGTAAGTATAATTTGTAATGAGAATGCTTCTATATAAAATAAAATTAAACATGCATTCAATCCACATGGTTCTGTATAGTATGAAATACATTTTTTAATATCAAAAAGATTCAGTATCATCTGTAACTCGGGTACTAATTCATTAGAATTCATCTATATTATTCCAAGTTTCATTTGTTAACCACCTTGTCACTATAACTAGGATTCAAAAGAATTCATAAAATACACTGCTACTAATGTGAATACCATATGTAATCAATTTTATTATGTATAAATAAATTTTCAGCATGTATTAAATAGTTTAGTATGAATACCCTTTTCCTTAAATCTAACCTATTAGTGAATATTCCTTCCTATATACTACTATAAGTGGGAAACTATTTTTATCTGTTAACTACCTACTATTGTAAGTGTAATTCATCTGTATAATTCCATGTTTCATTTGTAACCTATATATTAATGTATGTTATATTCATAATCATTTTGAACCTCTACTATTTCTAATTTATGTACCATTTTTAATTTCCATTTTTATTTATAGATGAATTTTCAACATTTATTAAATATATTAGGCTAGAAAACTAAATGTATTAAAATCAACCTACAATATAATTTTTTTCCTACTAATATAGTTACCACTTATAATCTATATAATTCTATATAAATTATAGAGACACAAGCATAAAATACATATTATTTCATGATTTTAAACATAGTTTTACAACAAATACAAACCAAGGATTGGAAGGTCTAGTGTCTTCAGAAGAATTAGTAAAAACAATAACCTTTAAAAAATGAAAACCCATGTCTTTCTTATCCAATGGATTTTTTTCACTAACCTAAGAATGGGTAAAACCATATTCAATCTTCAACATCTCCCAGATTTTTTTTACACATGGTAAAACTCAAGAAAAACCACACGTATTACTTTCCTTCTTTACTTAAAGAAACAGAGAACGTAAGAAGGGGGGATCTCAAACACTTATAAAGGGAAATCATATTTGTAACAATCAATGATCATAACATGAACATATGGTAATGATAATGTAAACAAGGATCAATAAAATAATATACATAATTCATACTCAATAAAACATGGATCATAATCCAAGAATCATAACATTATGCTTTAGAACAAATAAAACAATATCAAAGGATCTTGACATCTTAAGATTATGACCACAACATAATACATGAAATCATTATCATAAGTCATGGTTCACTCCCAAGGCCATCATCACATAGTTAAAAAAGTCCCATTGTGGACTAGGTTCACTCCCTAATCCCATATATAACATATCATGAGGTGTAAAGATTTACCCAATGCATTAGAGGGCTATATAATTCTTTTCCCACCTATAATCACATAATGGATTGAGTCCAAGAGTGGATTAGGTTCACTCTGTAATACCATAACATCTCAAGAGATATAAATCTTTATAAGATCCATTATAGGGATATATAATTTTGGGCCCACCCGTCACATTATATTATGTACTTTCATAAGTGTACCACATAGAAAAACATACAAAATTTCATCAAATCATCATTAACCCAAGAAATAAATGGGTTTAATGATTAGTTCCAAAAAACATGACCATGAACCATCTAGAGAAAAATTTGGATGGTTATAAAAAAACATATCCCTGATTAACAAATGAAACATAGAAGGATGTTGGAATATATAGAAAAATACCCTTGCAAAAAGAATGATTCCACTACAGGAAAATTACAATTTCGCGGCAGTTTTCAAAAACCACTGCTAAATTGTGTGTTGGGAAACTATTTGCGGCGATTAAAGTGGTTTAGTGGTGGTTTATGAGAACCATCATACTTGGTGAATTTTCACGGTGGTTATATTGTTTTCCGCGGTGATTTCTCCGGGCAGGGGGATTACTTTTTTAGGGGCAGTTAAAACTGTCGCTAAAAAAAGTAATGACCTGCTGGGAAAAACCACCGTGAAAAAAGTGTGGAAGATGGGCCACTTTAGCGGTGGTTAAAACTACCTCTAATTTTAAGACTGTAGTGGCGGTTAAAACCGCCACTAATAAAAAAATATTGACATTTAGCGGTAGTTTAAACCGCCGCTAAATGCACCTCTTACATTTAGTGACGGTTAAAACCACCGCTAAAGAGAAGATTTAGAAGAAAAGAACCAGTTTTTGGAGCCCCTGTACCAGTGCCCTGAAAAAAAAACCATTCCAAAAATACCAAAACACCAATAGAATACATATTACCGTTTGGTCACCCATTGGGTGATCTAGGTGAAATGGGATAATATGATTTTTTTTTCAAATGTTGGTACTCCCACATATCTTATGGAATTGTTCAAGAATGTAATATACCTTTATATATGATTATTTGATAGAACCCAATGCATCTTTTAGGTGTTTAGACCACTTATAGTTTGAATTTCTAAAGTGGGAAATTTCCTAGATTAACATTTCACCATCTAAGTGACTCCATTGAGATTATATATGGGTTTCCCATGTTTTAATGAATTGAATGAGTTAAATGTAACTAATAATGTGAAATGGATAATTAATGATGAGTTTCCTTTATTAAAATAAATCAATTAGTTTTAAATGGAATGAACCCAAGTAATTTTAATGTCATGATCTTGATTTATGCTTTATAAAATTATTCATATGAATTGTAATATTTTAAATGGGAATTGAACATGGATAAATACATGAATAAGAGGTTATTATTTATCTATTATGACACAAATGATTATGCCTTTATTATGTATATGGTGTATATAGAAGAAATGGAATTGAGGAAATTCCCCTAGCTAGTTATATTTAATATATGCCTTTATAGAGGTTGTGGTATGATGGTATGAGATTGTTGAGCAAGGAGATATCACAATTCCTTACATCAGGTGTTGAGCATGGTGTATCAAAAAAATGTTACTATATAAGTATTGTGATTTACTCACCACATTCCATGACTAGAATTTTGAACTTATGACGCACTCAATATCCCATGTGTTGTTTCATGGCATCTCTCACTCTATTGGGATATAGGGAATGTACCCAATTACATGAGAATATAGTCTCATTATACTGGTTATGGATGTTTGATTTATTCCATGGTCTATTCATCAGTATTATTATAAGTATATGGATACATACATCTTCACATACCTTGTAAATATAGGTGGATTAAATATATATAAACTATATATATTACTACTATATATATAGTAACTATTTAGATTTCAATTCCATCTATGTGTTGATAAATTTAAACCCTCCTACAGTCCTTTAGGAACATGATTGGGTGGTTATTTATTTATTCCTTTGTTTCTCAAAAGATGTGGGGTGTAGTATATTGGTGGTAGACCCTTTATCATGGGAATAATGATGTGGTAATATTTTCTTGGGATTAATTTATGTTGGTGCTTTGTGTGGAATTATTATAAATGAAACATAACATAGGAATTAGGTAAAATCATCTCTCACTTGGGTTATTCCATGTGGAATTATTATACTTGACACTAAAGACATAAAAAAAGGTAAAATCATATCTCCCATGGATAAGGGTTCCTAATTTTTAAGAGTAATGGATTAGTTTCAAGTATCATATTTGTTTCACTCATGTGATTTCTTTGGAAAAGGAGTATTTAGTGTGCACTACTACAAAATCAGGCTATATCCACGGTTTTAAACCATGGCTATAGGCCCAAAAACCATGACTATAGGTTATAGCCATGGTTC
This sequence comes from Viscum album, assembly GCA_963277665.1. Classification (NCBI taxonomy): domain Eukaryota; kingdom Viridiplantae; phylum Streptophyta; class Magnoliopsida; order Santalales; family Viscaceae; genus Viscum; species Viscum album. Next base: position 2,094,101,095 of record OY728131.1, on the reverse strand, counting down.
CCACAACCGTGGCTGGTATTAGCATGGCTATAGGGTAAAACCTATAGCCACAGTTCCCAACCGTGGCTATATCCCTTTAGCCATGATTTGAACCGTGGCTATATCCCTATATCCACAGTTCCAACCATGGTAACAACCCTAAATCCATGGTTTTCAACCTGTGGCATAGGCTGAAAGCACTCATCACCTACATCCATGGTTTCAACTGTAGCTATATACATATAACCATGGTTAGAAACTGTGGCTGTAAACCTATAGCTACGGTTTAAAACCGTGGCTATAGGCTTACACATTCCGTAAAAAAACCCAACACTATTCAACCAGTGCTGGCCCCTTGAATCCTCCCCACCACCCCTGCAAATCCCCCCACTCCCCCCTTGCACCCCACCTGCAACTTAAAGCCCCCATGAACCCATCCCTCTACAACCCCCTTCCCACCTTGGATAGACCCCACTCACCCCCTGGACAAACCCCCCCCAGACAGCCCCCCCTCCTGGACACCCCCCCAGGACAACCCCACTCGGACAACATCCCCCCTTGCTGGAAACCCCTTGCACCCCCTTCTAGACACCCCCCAGGACAGACCCCCCTGCAGACCCCTCCCTTCTGGACACTGGACACCCCCACCCTACATAAACCCCCTCCCATGGACAACCCCCTCTCCCCTGGACAACCCCCCTGCAAAGCCCCCCTCCTGGACAGACCCTGGACACCCCCCAGACAGACCCTAGACACCCCCAGACCCTAGAAACCCCCCATATATAGACCCTAGACACCCTCCCAGATAGACCCTGGACACCCCCCATACAGACCTTGGACCCCCCAGACCCTGGACACCCCCCAGACAGACCCCAGACACCCCCCGGACACACCCCCCCGGACAGACCCTGGACACCCCCACCCAGACCTTGGACACCCCCCAGGCCCTGGACAGATCCCCCTGGATAGCCCAGACCTCCACTCCCCTAGACAGCCACCCCCACCCTCCTGGACAGACCCTGGAACCCCCCCATAACCTGAACACCCCCCATACCCTCATACCCCAGACACCCCCCAAACCCTAAACAGATCCCCCTAGACAGCCCAGACCTCCACTCCCCTGGACAGCCACCCCCACCCTCCTGGACAGACCCTAGAACCCCCCAGACTCCCCAGTCCTGCCCCCCCCCCCCCGCCCGTTTCCCCTCCCCCCCTGCCCTTACCAGCCCCCACTTGCACCCCCTACCAGCCCCCACTTGCACCCCCTTCCAGTCCCCCCTTGCCAGTTTCCCCCTGCCCCCTGCCAGTCCCCTCCAAATTAAATTATATAAGAAAGCTACTTACATAATAAGAATTAAACAAATCCAAATATAAAAAAAACACATAACTACACTTACATGAGTCTCCCTATAAGACAAACTATCACAGAAGCCTGGAACCAGCTCAAAAGTACCTACAACACAAGGTAGAACACAGTAGTCCTCATACCCTAAAATTATGGTAAAACAAAACATCTTAGAATATTCATAAAGAATATAACTCAATAAACAAGAATAGTGCAGCCCGCCCCCTACTGGACCCTCCTGGATAGCATCACCCCCACTACTGGACCCCCATGGACAGCAGGCCCCCCTGGACAACAACCCCCCCGGTCCCCCCTGGACAGCCCCCCGGACCCCCTGGACAGTAGCCGCCCCTTGGACAGAAACCTACGGCCCCCCTGGACCCCTGGATAGCAGCCACCCAGACAGAACCCCCCTACTGGACCCCCTGGACAGCAGCCCCCCCTGGACCCCCTGGACATCAGCCCCCCTGCTGGACCCCCCTGAACAGCTGCCCCCCCTCCTGGACCCCCCTGGACAACAACCCCCCCTACTTTGGATGTTTCTTAAGGTTGAGTCTAGGAGATGCTGGGTTTATCCAATAGAGACTTACAGAGATTCTCATAGTGAGGTTATAGGTTTCTTGTGGATGATTTAGGAGGTGAGGTTGTGAGTTTCGTGTTTCTGTTTGGAATTATAGGAACTTTAAAGATGGGTTTCAGCTGGGGGTGTTACTGTTTGGATTTTTCTACATGGTGTAGTACAGGACACACTTACATGGTGCATGGTACTGGTTGGGTTGTGCTTGAAAAGGTTGAAATTCTTGTCAATAGAAATAATGGATGCGGTCTAGGCACTGCCCATGCAGCTGCATTTGACCCAGCTGGAGTTTTTGTACAGGTTCCTCCTTCCAAAGTGGCTAGGAAGAAAAAGGAGATAAAAAATGACCCCTCCCATCTGAAAGGCAAGAACATGTTCACTCCCTTGAGTGGGAAGTTCTGGTCTGATGAAATGGAGGAGGCTGATGCTGAAAGGATGACTGTCCCTGAGGTTGCTTCTGGTGTAGATGGTGCTGCCCCGAAAGGGCAGGCTGATGTGAGTGATGCTAGTAGATATAAAGAGAGCAGTGAGGCTGAAAAACATTAAAAGGACTCCAAATATACCTCTAAAGGAGGGAAGAAAGGTAAAGGTAAGAAAGGTAAAGTGCAAAGTTCTACTGAGAAAATAGAGGGCCCCTAGAAAAGAGGTAGGGCCCAGCTTTAATGAGGATATTATATTGGAATTGTCAAGGTCTGAGAAATCCCTATACATTCTAGGCCCTTCGACATTATATCATGACCTATAAACTGATGCTTGTTAGTATTGCAGAGCCAAAGCTTATCTTTGACAATTAGAAAGGCTTAAAATGGAGTTCTCTTGGCTTTAATCTAATATCAAACAATCAGAATAGCTCGAGCATGGATCACTTGTGAGTCATGAGACATGATAGCATTCAAATTAACTCATTTTTTAGCGGACCCTAGAGTATTATGATAAGTTGTAACAATGCTGGACAGAATATCTCTGTCTCTTTGGTCTATGCCTCCAATTCTTATTTGAGGAGGAGGGAGCTATGTGTAGATATTAAAGCTACATCACTAAGTATGGATCAGAGGTGGATGCTTGTTGGTGACTTCAACACTGTCTTGACGCCTGAGGAAAAAACTGGGACTTATTTTAATGGGACAATAGCTTATGAATTCTCTAATTGCATTGATTCCTGTAATTTAATCCAGCCCCCTCTTGCTGTTACTGACTTTACATGGTGTAGATACACATGGGAAGGAAAGAAGGCCAACAAACTTGATAGATGCCTTGTGCAAATTGATGACCAGAATGATAGCCATGGGGTCTCTGGATTTACTCTTCCCAAGTATCACTTTGATCATAATCCAATTATTTTGGATGTCAATTTTCAGAGGATGAGGTCTGTCCCCACACCCTTTAGGTTTAATAATGCTTGGCTTGTGATCCCGGGATGTAGGGAAATTGTCTTTGAGGCATGGAAGCTTGAGCTCATTGGGAGCCTGCTTTATAGAATTGTTGTCAAACTGAAGCATCTTAAAGGGTTGTTAAAGGAATGGATCATGAAATCATTCTCTAAAATTGATGAGGACATTTGAAATGATGAAGAGGATCCTGGAAGGATTCAAATTGATCATGATCATCAGCCCATCCTATCCAGGGAAGAAATCATGGTGCAGAATAAGCTTGATGAGCTTCTTATGGTGAAGGATAGGCTGGTTAGGAATCAGTTGAATGTGAAATGGCTTAAATATGGTGACATGAATTCTAATCTCTTAAATAGATTGCATAAGGAGAGAAGAGCGTGTGCTGGAAACCACGTGATCAGAATTGATAACCACATTTATTCTGATGAAAATGAGATTGCATCAGCTGTTGTTGACTATTTCAAAGGAATATACTCTGACCATGGGCATCCCTGCTCCTATAACACGGTGAACAACATCAACCCCTGTATTGATGAGCATATGAATTAGTTTCTCACAGCACCCTCTTCCAAGGGGGAAATCAGACCTGCTTTCCTCTCTCTTAATCTTGAGAGTTCCCCGGGCCCAGATGGCTTCACTAATAAATTTTTTATGTTCTACTAGGATATTGTGTAGGATGATATTGACCATGATATAAGATATTTCTTCTTTCATTCATATATTCCCCATGGGATGAATTCATGCTTCATTTCCCTTATTCCAAATAAGGAGAATGCTCTTGAAATTAAAGACTTTAGACCTATTTCCCTTGGGAATAAAATACCTAAACTCATCAGCAAGATCATCATGTGCATGATGGGTGGAATTTTTGGTGGCATGATCACTGCGAATCAATTTGGTTTTGTCCCTAGAAGGAACATACAACAATGCCTTTTCATGGCCTCTGAGAGCGTTAACCTCATGCGAAGGAATTCAAAGGAAGGGAACCTTGTGGTGGACTCTGGCATTCTGCTTACGGATCTGATGCCTGGTCTACTGTATATGAATTGCAGTGAGCAGTTGGGAAACCTCCTCACTACTGCTATTGTGGCGGTCATTGTGTCCTTGTGGGATTCGAGGATCATGGCTCTATTTGATGGCGCGGATGATGCTGTCTAGAAGGGAATGATCTCCATCCACAGGGACGTGTACGCTGGGTTAGTGGTCCAGGATGGTGAGACGTCTAACACCATTTTTGACCTGCAAACTCTTAGGTTGCTTGGAGTTTCGAACTGACCACACAGACCTCAGATGCTTAAATATATCAGATGGATACCACTGATTACACTATGCCTCAATGTGAATGTTAACGGAGCTGCGTTAGGTGCGCCGGGTCTAGCTGGATGCAGAGGAGTTTTCCGCACTTTTCATGGGTTCGTTAAGGTATGCTTTTATCACTACCTTTTTCTTGGCACCGCTTTTGAAGCTAAGCTATAGGCTATGATTCATGCGATAAGGTATACTGTCCAATTTAACTAGAAATGGATTTGGATTGAATCTGAATCAAGGATTTCAGTACATGAAATAAGTACTAGAACGCATAATGTGTCTTGGCGTGTGCGGACTCAGTGGGTTTAATGCCTCATCCAAACCAATCAAATACATATGGTTTTTTCTCATGTGTATTGGGAGGCCAATCAGGTTGCTGATACATTGGAAGGTGACTCCCTTTTTCATTAACACGGTGAAGCGTAGATACATGTCAGCTAGGTAAGCTATGATGTTATAAATTTAAGAAAGGTTCCCATAGAGCCCCCTCAATTCTTTAAGAATCCAAGGGAGTGAAATTGATAAAACTGAACTTGTTTTTTTAGATTCAAACTCAATTTCATGGTATCACACCACAAATCTATCGAATTTCCCCAGCATTACCCTGAAAATGCATTTTACTAGATTCATGTTTAGGTTGTGCTACTGCAACTTGTTAAATATTGTTTAAAGATCTTTGAAATAATCACATCTCTATTGAGATTTGATAACCCTGTCATTAACAAAATCATTCATCTATTCTTTCTAAGAAGGTATTAATGATATAATGTGTGTAGTGTTGGTATGTAGTATCATCATTATTTAATCCAAAGGGCATGACCTAAATGGTGCGGGCTGGATTACGGGTGGCTGGGGGCTGGTGCAGGCTTGAATGCAGGTGGAAGGGGGCTCAGATGCTGGTGGAAGGGGGATGGTTACAGGTGCTGGGAGGATGGTGCGGGCTGATTCGGAGGTGGCAGGGGGGGCTGTTGCGGGATGGAATGTTGGTGGTAGCGGGCTAAAATGAAGGTGGAAGGGGGCTGGTGTGGGTTGGATGTGGCTGGAGTAGGGCCAAATCGCGACATTACCGTGGCGTGACCGCGGCGTGACTGTAGCGTGACCGCGGTGTGACCATGACGTGAACGCGGCGTGACCGCGGCGTGACTGTGGCGTGACCGCGGGGTGACCACGGCGTGACCGCGGCGTGACGGCGGTGTTACTGCGGTGTGACCGCGGCGTGACCGTGGCGTGTTGGCCTGGTCCAGTGACATCTGTGGGGAAACATCTTCTGGCAAGGAGCGAAGGGAGTGGGAGGAGGTGGGGCAACATTCTAGTCATCGCCCTACCAGCAGAAATTGTGATTAGTCGGTCTCAACATTGATCACAAGACTCATGGAATACTATCACTTCGAACCGCCATGGGGTGCCGTCCTGGAGTAGGGCCAAATCATGACATTACCGCAGAATGACCACAGTGTTACCACGACGTGACCACATAATGACTGTGGCGTGACCGCGGCGTGTTGGCCCGGTCCAACGACATCCGCAGGGCAGTATCTTCCGGCCCAGAGTGAAGGGAGCAGGAGGAGGCGGGGAAACATTCCGGTCATCGACCCGCCGACAGAAATTTTGATTAGTCAGTCTCAATATTGATCACAAGACTCATGGAATACTATCACTACGAACCGCCGTGCGGTGTCATCCTGGATTAGGGCCAAATCACAGCATTACTGCGGCATGATCGCGGCGTGACCCTGGTGTGAAATCGGCGTGACCGCGGCGTACCCACTGCGTGGCCACGGCATGACCACGGCGTGACCGCGACGTGTTGGCCCGGTCCAATGACATCCGTGGGGAAACATCTTCCATCCAGAAGCGAAGGGAGCGGGAGGAGGCGAGGCAACATTCTGGTCATCACCCCATCAGCAGAAATTGTGATTAGTCAGTCTCAAAATTGATCACAAGACTCATGGAATACTATCACTGCGAATTGTTACGGGGTGTCGTCCTGGAGAAGGGCCAAATCACGGCGTGACCGTGGCATGACCGCGGAATGACCGTGACGTGACCACGATGTGTTGGCTCGTTCCATCGACATTCGCGGGGCAGCATCTTTCGGCCAGAAGTGAAGGGAGTAGGAGGAGGCAGGGAAACATTCTGGTCATCTCCCTGCCGATATAAATTGTGATTAGTCAGTCTCAACATTGATCACAAGACTCATGAAATACTATCACTACGAACCACCACGGGGTGTCGTCCTGGAGCAGGGTCAAATCACGGCATTACCGCTGCGTGACCGTGACATGACTGCGGCATGACCACGGCATGTTGGCCCGGTCCAGTGACATCTGCGGGGTAGTATCTTCCGACCAGGAGCGAAGGGAGCGGGAGGAGGCAGGGAAACATTCTGATCATCACCCCGCTGGAAATTTTTTTGATTAGTTAGTCTCAACATTGATCACAAGACTCATGGAATACTATCACTGTGAACTGCCGCGGGGTGTCATCCTGGAGCAGGGCCAAATCACGACATTACCACGGTGTGACCGCGGCGTGACCGCGGTGTGACCACGGCGTAACCGTAGTGTGACCGTGGCGTGACCGCGGCGTGACCGCAGCGTGACTGCAGTGTGATTGCGGGGTGTTGTCCTGGTCCAATAACATCCACAGGAGGAGGCAGGGTAACATTCCGGCCCTCACCCCACCGAAAAATGATAGAACAGATCAACTATTTAATATTCTATAACAAGGGATCTCCATAGAATGTTGTAGCGAGTGGCACAATTGATTTAATTATATTTAACATTTATTCTAAAACTCATTCAGCACAAATCAAAAGTAACAATTTAAGCAACTAGATAAATATAACTATCACTGTGAGTTTTCACAGACAGCGCACCTCCGTTGGAGGGGTTTTATTATAAAAACATGACTTTATTTATCAAATGAAACAATTATATTAAAGAACACTTATTCAAGATATGAAATTCAATATAATTAAGAATAATTAAGAAAGAATCTAAATTCAATTTAAAGCATTCTTGAATTAAAGAGGCTAGAAGAGGGATCCTACCTCAAGGTGGAACCAAACCGTCCACTTCGGCTCTTGGAGCTTTCTAACTAAAAATTGTTGCTCCCCCACTGAGTATATTCACCTTCACACACATGCAAGAACACCTAGCCCATATTCCCACACCTGCATGGCCATGAGCACATGCAAGGGGATCCTTGCACATAGGAACTCAGAATAGCTAGATTGCATAAAAATCGACCAAGAGGGATCTCTTTAGTTCCCAATGACCTATAAATTGTAGTTACAAGATACATATCTTTAGTTCCCAATGAACTATGCATTGCAGTAACAGAAAGTAATACTGAAGCCCTAAAAAGTACTATTATTTGAAATGAACATCATCTAAACATGGATAATATTTCAAAGAGGTATGTTCCAATGCTTTTATTGTTTATTCTTTTAATGATCAATATGTTTTTTCTAAAAACATAGGGGAAAAAATTATGTATATTAGAGTTTGATATACCATATGAACTTTTATTAGTATGCAGAATAATACACAATATATCATTATTAAATACTGTGTAATATATTGCATGATGCAGTGTTCAATTATTGATGTCAAACACAACCTTGATCCATTTGGGGTACCCCACAAAAGACACAAAAACATAATTTGATCAAAATTTGTAGTGCCCTAATGAATCTCGGTCGAGATCTAAAGCATTGCTTACCTTACCAGTGGAGGCCCCATATCATTTCTATAAATCACCCCTTCAACTTGGTTTTCACCTATTCTCCAATTCAATATAGGTAACAAAATTAGTATACAATTTATTTCATAATTGAATCAGATAAATATGTACTATTTGAAGTAGACTGATTAATTAAATTTAAAATAGAATAAATTAATGAATTACAATTAAAAAATACAGATGTAAAAAATTAAATAAATAAATGGAAAAGGAAATGAAAAAATGTAATTGTAAATGAATCAGAGAATTGGATCCAAATTATAGTTATGAATTAAAATGTACGGTAAATAGAAAATGACAATTCTGAAATTAACTAAACAATGAGACTTTTCTGTAACACCCATTGCAAAAAATATATAAAAACTGATATAGACTTTAACTAAGTAAATGTTCAAGGCATGTAAAATAAAAAATAGACGAGAACTATTTAAACCAATGTATCATAAAATTAATGAAATGATTCAGAATAACGACATTAATACATTAAGGATGAAGCAAAAGATTATTCAGTATTCACAATATGAATTCCTTTAGTGATTGGTGACTGGAAAAGTGAATGAAAGCTGTAATTATGATGAAATTAGAAACCTATAATTTCATTATAATGTATTTGATTAAATTAATAAACAAAAGTAGCACCAAAGTGATGAATAAAATTACATAAAATAGAATGTAATTATTTTAGAAGTGACTAATTGTATAATGAATGATATATATATATATTATCATAGAATGTAATTATATATAAATAATTGAAGAATGCACACAAATAATAATAGTGAACATTTTTTTCAAAGGTGGATAAGATCACAAACATTTCCTACATCCTTAGATCTATCATAAAAAATGAGGGATTTAGGTATTCTGTTGGAGTATAAAATTCATGCATTTTGATTTTACTAAGTGGAAAAAACAATGAAAACTTTGGAGATTTTTTACCTCTGAATTAGTTGACTCTTTCATCAAACCACAACATAGAATAGAAATACATTAAACTCTAATGAGGATCACTGGAAATTCTTACAGCAGTTAGAGACCTTGGAGAAACAATAATTTATTGATGCAACTCCAGTAGGAGTGTGACCCATCCACATTTAACAAAATAGAAAAGATTCAAATCCAAAGGCATTGAAATGATAAAGGGAAAAAAATATTACACCAAAATGATTTGTTTAATCTACATTATGATCAAAATTCTAACTACTGGAAAAAATATTTCTAAATAAACTAAACAGAACTAAACACGTGATTAATATTTTGATAAAAAATTTTGAAAGTTAGTTTAAATGAATTAATCTATATAAACCCACAAAAAATAGAACAAACCTGAAGTTGTGTGTAGTTGGTTAGTCACAATTATCCAGTGGTTCCCATGAATGATACATCATTTCACATTATAGCTACGTCTACTAAAAATAAAACCTTTTGGCCTAACACATGTATGTATAATATACGGTAACGTTAAAATGGAGACTACCTGCTTCATTAAAGTCATGTAGTTTGAGAGATAATATGGTATATGATCTCTTTTTTCATCCCCCAAATCATTCTCAGTTGTAATAAATATGATTCATCTTATCCATCACTGCAAAGAAAAATTAAACAGCCACATACACTAATATAGGTCATACAAGTTAGAATATAAAAATACAATTAACAATGTAAGGTAGTTAGGGAAATTCTGTCTATTTACTATGTTTGAAAACACATTGAAAACATTATATATTAGGAGCATGAACTGTTAGAAAACATATAAATATGGAATCACATATGTAGTAGAAACACACAGTATGATCAATGAACAAACTAAAAGTGAATACAATAATCAGATAGTGAATAGAAACACATAGCTGTTGCGGGGCGAGCAACACATTATTCTAAACTCAATTGAGCAGTAAGAGTAGTAGTAGATGTGGATGGAAATCATGCACTTAAGGGAATTAGGGAACAAGATGCAGTGAATTTAGAGGGTACCTGATTGAAATAATTCAACATAGTAGGAGAAATAGAAAACATACGATGAGTTGAGGGGATTCGGGAGGATGAACTGTAGTAGAATATGGAAAGATTGGCGTGGAATACACCAGAATTGTATTGCGGGTATTGCAGGATGATGGGAGGGGAAACACGAGAAGGAACCCTAGGAGCAGCAGCGGAGGTGTGATGGGAGCGGGAACCGTAAGAGCGTTTCCAGAGGGGAAACAGGAGCGCGAAGCGTAGGAGAAACGTCAGAGGTGAAATGGGATGTAGAGAGAAAATATATAGAGGGAATTAGTAACAATGGAGGAGGAGAAGTGGGAACCCTAGGATCAGCAGTGGAGGTGAAATGTCGGCGGGAACCATAGGATTAGTGGGAATCAAAGGGGGAGGACACCTAGATTGGGAATCGTAGGAACACCGGGATGTCTAGAGCGAAGGTAAAACGGGAATGGGATTTGGAAGAGGTGGAGGAGGTGGATGGAGAGGAAAGAAAAAGGGAGGAGGGAAATCATGAGAGGGGGGTGAAGGTGAAGGTGAGGAAGCTGGAGAATGGTGAAACTACGGAAACCCTTGATTGGGGAGAGTGAAGTTGGTGAATCCCATAGATAGTAAGGAAGGATGAAGGGATGAGTAGTGGAAAATAGAAATGGGGGAGAAAGAATTCACGATGGGGATTCCAAGAGGGAGCGGGAGAGGGAGGGAGAGAATGGTACAAATAGAGAGCGGTGGAGTGACGTGGAGGGATGTAGGCTTGGCACGTATGAAAAATAATATGTGGAGGATTATGAGAGTGACATGTGGCAGGTATAAATACCTAAGATTAGTATATTTAGTAGATACCTTTCCCGCAAATCGTTTAACCTAACCATAAAGATAATAAAACCTATTGGAAAAAATAAATGAACAACTCATAAGATTATTATTAATGAATATTAAATAATTTAATTGTTCACATGGTACTAAAACATTTGTATTAATGAATAAGTGTATTAAAATCCCATAGTCAAGAGTGAAGGTAATGTATACTATAATAACTACTTATACTCATAGGTCATGCAGTACCTAATGATAGTCTTTCACTACCAAAAGGAATAAGTGAAACTGAAAAAGGAGGTCATACCAGTGGAAAATGCATTCCAGGAAGTCTGTACAGGAGCAAGTAGACCATGCCAAGCCTTCACATTCTTCAAAACTGAAACCTCAAGAAGTCATCCATGCACTGCCATAAAGCTGTAAAATTCATATTCAGAAAATAAAGGGCATTCCAGTCAAGAATGAAACCCAGGAAAGAGAAAAAAAACCTATCATCAAACAAAACAGGGTAGAAACTCCATGATAGCATTAAGACCTCAATTAAAATCACTGAACAGGGTGAAAAAGCCACTATCTAGTGCGAGCAAACTAAGACATCCATCAAACCATCAAAAATAATGAAATCATGTAACACAACATCATGGAGTTAAATAAGGTTGAGTTATTCCATAGAAGGTTCTGGTTTATAAAAGAACATAGAAATAACTTAAAATCCTCTAATATCAGATTAGATTTCAAAAAAATTAAGAGCACCTTTGTAAATAGTACATACTATTTCCTTCAGAGACATTATGAAGGAAATCCATTTAAATAATAGCCATACAGTAGTGATTTCAATACTTTCTACACTACATCCCCTATCCTAGATGTTGGCATCATAGTGTTTCAGTAGTGAAAAATGGTGACAAACAAAACATGAAAAATTCAAACTAAATTTAAACTAGTTGTATAGACAATGTATATGCAGAAGACAAATAATACTTAGAATGTGCATATAGATACTAATATGGTTGGATATCAAATTATAGTAATTTACTATCATCATAAGATGGTAAATGGTGAAGACAAATAATACTTGGGAGTATTGGAACACATACAGTGAATACAACAGACTAACAATAAAGACAAATAGAGGTGAAGCCAAATTGATGTGAGGCCAAATAGTGATGATCAAAAACATGATGGAAAAATTAATTAGATGCCCAAATTTATGACTCAAAACAGATGAATTGTAATATCTTATAAAAAACTCATCTATACAAGGCAAAACAATAAATTTATCACATACCTGAAGTGAGAAGATGTCAAAAGTCCCTCTTGTCTGCTGAACATCGCCACAATTCCCACATGTTTAATCATTAGTAAAACATAAATTCTTCCTTGAACATATTAAAAACTCCTAAACACATGATTCAAAAATGAAATATAAAAATAGAAACATATTTTATCACATACATGAAGTGAGAAGATGCTGTAAGAGGGAATATGAGATGTAGGAAGTCAACTGAGATGATATAATCACATACATAAAACTAACCACAATAGAAGTTTATTATTTTAAAACATAACCTGAAAATTCAAACTAAATTTGAACCCATTGTATAGACAATGTATATTCATAAGAAAAATAATACTTAGAATGTGCATATAGATACTGCTATGGTTGGCTGTCAAATTATAGTAATTTATTGTCATCAGAAGATGGTAAATGGTGAAGAAAAATAATACTTGAATTATTGACATATGATAAAGTATTATGAAATTATCATTACCTTATGTTAACCTGCACATAATAGAAGATTCACAAAATATATAGGTATTGAAGGATATTAGGATAACATACCTGTTGCAGAAGGGATTGCGGGAGATGAACCAAGGATAATCTGAGTGAATTCACTGAGTAGAATAGTGTGGATTTTAGAGAGAAATGGTAGAGTAGTTGGCGGTGAATTATTTATCAATTACCATAGCAGAGGTATATGATGGAATTTAAGGTATTCAGCGGTGATGGATCCCTAGTAGCCGAGCATGAAGGACTGAAAACCCTAGATTTGGGAGACTTAATATAGTATATTACGAAACCCTAGATTGAAGATATCAGAAGAGGTGAAGATGGAGTCTCGAGAAGAAGTGCTAACTGTAGATTTGGGAGACCGATCTTGGTGAATGTGCAGGATGAGGAGAAATGGAAACAGTGGTGGTTTTAAAATAGGTGATTTAGAATTGGTAACTTGTGATGGGTAGGGGATCTATAGTAGTGAACATGGAGTAGCGAAGTTGAGATGGGGTGGAGGTATGAATAGGGGAAGATGGAGTAGTGAGTTGCAGTGAAAACTGTTGGATTAAGACTCCGATGTAAGTGAAATTGTTGGCTGACGAGGTGGGAAGAACAACGAAGGTCAAGAAACTGAAGAATTGGAAGAGTGAAATCGCGACGGGGAGAGAGGGTAAGCTGAAGGAATAATGGAAGAGGGTTATGGGATATCAACAGCGTGAGTGGGACGAAACACCGAAGAAAAACTCGCAAGGAAGACAGAGGGAGCGAGAGGTGAACCTGATGGAAATCACGAGCGGGGAATGAATGAAGGAGCACTAGATAATGGAAACAGGAGAGAAAGAAATCATGATGGGGAGGCTGAGCGGGAGCAGGAGGAGGAGGGAGAAAATGGTAGAGACGAGTAGCATAGGAGGGTCGTGGATGTGTGTAGGCTTGACACGTATGGGAATTAGGATGTATAGGTTTATTAGACTGACACGTGGCAGGTGGAAAAACCTAAGATTAGTATATATATAGATGTGAAAAATAGAAACATACAAAGGTGATTTAAAAAAACGGGTATACAAATCACCAAGAGAATCACCTTACCCCATATTAGAACAATAATATGTTAAGATAAAGAAAAATATGAAACTAACCATCAAAATTTCTATTTTAGAAAGAGACTTAGCAACCTAGTTTGCTTATTTATAGACATGATTTACATCAATAGAAATATATTCAACACGACGAAGACAATCAGTCCTGGGTGTGGGAATCCTCTATGGTACATTCCTTAAACAGTCCTTAAGAATTTTCCTAGAAATAGATAAATATGATTCCAACCATAAATCATGCCAACCATAATGCCACGACAACCAACAGACCCTGGTGCACCTGAAGCCGCCCCAATAATATTGAAATTCAACCAACCTACAATTGGCGTTATCCACCGAATAGATTTGAGCACTAATGGATTCATTGCCCTTCCATGAACACCAAGTGATCCTAATGCAACCATATCAAAAACATCATTAGTCATTGACCCAATTTGAATATTACACGACAACATAATTCCATAATGAATGGAAAAAACTCCAACCTGAAATGAATATTTGTGATTATTAGATTTCATATCATTTCTTTCTCTCCAAGTATAAGAAAGTACACTAATAGTCACTTCCACCATAACAGAATGGATTTGATCACTGCATGGTGTTCTACACATTGAGAGGAGTATCCATTCAATGGTTTGGATATTAAAGTTTCATCTAAATAACCCCTACACATAACTCCATAACCGATAACTGAACCTGCAATATATGAATAAACATTTTTGGGTTTCTTCAACATTTAAGCATAAGAAGCAAAATGATGCTAAATGCATTCATGTATGCTAAATGAGGCGTTGTATGGGTAAGAGTTATTTCCAAATTTTCTAGATCAACCACAAATCAGAAGGGGAAATAAATTATTTTCTAAAAATTTCTACCCAAGGAAGTATGCAAGTAAGGTCACCACTGTGATGTAAATAGAAATCCCTGTTAGTGAATTTACAATCCATTTTTGTCATATAAACCAAAATATCACAATCATAGAAATCATACTAGGTAACATCCCCAGCTAGATGAGGAGGAAATAGATCACAGATACTAGAATTAATTTATAAATCAGAAATACTAACATCCTTCAGAGTTATCAGATAGGAAACATCGTCAATAATGGCTCCAGAAAGCCATAGAGTTATCCATATATTCAATTGGGAATTCTTACAAACCACCCATTTAGAATAACCCATAATATAAAAATAGGCCTATTTGATATTAGACAATACTAATAAGAGAAAATACATGGGATAAAATACTTTCCCCATTTTTTAAAATACCTGCATTGATTGGAAGCCAGGAGGAGGGCGCCGCGGTGACAGGTAGTCAGAGAGGAGGGCGCCGCGGTGACAGGTTGTCAGAGATGAGGGCGCCGCGGTGAGAGAGGTCTCTGGGGAGGAGGGTGACACTGTGAGAGAGGTCGTCAGGAGGAGGGCACCGCGGTGAGAGAGTTCGTTGGAGAGGAGGGTGCCACGGTGAGGAGAGGTTGGGGAGGAGAGGCCGGGAAGGAGAAGTCATCGGGGAGGAGGGAGCCACCATCAGACAAGGTTGGGGAGGAGGGCGCTATGGTCAGGCGAGGTCGGGGAGGTGAAATCATCCGGAGGAGAAGAATCTGGGAGGAGAAGAAGTCGGGAGTGAGAGTAGCGAATCGGGGGACCTCGATACCAAATAGGAAAACACGAGGTATAGCCAAGATTATTAAATTAAACCGTGGAAATTAGAAAGATATAGCCACAAACCAATAAAACCATGGCTATATGTCTGTGTCTATAGATTTAATTTCTAGTAGTGGTGGTTTCCTTAGACGAAATGGAATTTTTATCCTAATATATTGTAACTTCCATTATGAATCCTATTTATTTTGATGTGCAGAATATAATAGAAGTGAGCAGGCACATTCCTTCAAAAGGAAGAGTGTCTCGTGAAGGGGGTTGATATATTTTATCAAGGAATATGGATGCTTATAATAAATTATTTGTGATAGAGTAGTTAACATTTTTCTAGGGCAGGGGGTTCTAGAGAATCTACTGAGAGTTTCCCATCGGCATGTCATGCCTACTGAGATAATGGACAATGTCATTCACACTGCCTGACTGTTCTTAGAGGCCACTTTGGAAATGGTGGGAAAACCCCATTTTAGACAGTGTAGAAAAATTTCTCCTAATCTCGTATCAGTATCTATGGATTCCAACTATTTTTTGAAATTTTGGATACTAGGATTATGCCACACTAAAGGGTGATCTATCTTAAACATGTTATGAATGGAAATGTAGTGGTAAATGAATTGGGCTAGAAAATTTAGGATAAGTTATTATAATGAAAAAAATGAATTTAGGAAAGATGAATCATACAAAATGAATCATCACAATAAAGAGTCAATATATATGGTGCATACCACACTCGACAAAATAAATACATAAAAGGAAACATCAGAAATCAATAAAATACATAAAAGGAAACATGAGAAATCAAGAAAATGTTAGGTCATGAAAATGTTTGGAGGCAACTATGTTCCACACATGATACATATAAAAAATTACTATTACAATATTTGTCCACATATCAAAAATACTAATAATCACTATCCGATGATGAACAGATATCGTCACCCTCTCCGCATCCATCTCCACTTCCTGCTACCACCTGTAAGAACATTATATTGAAAATTAAATAGTGTTGCATATTTATATTTAAACTTAAAACCAATAAAGTATTTCAAACTAAATGAATTTGAATTTTTGTGATTTACCTTCTCACCATCATTCGATATAATACCACCAGGGGGATATCTTCTCATCTACTAACGTATATCAGTCAACGCTTTCTGCAAAGCATATATCTGAGCCCCGTGGTCTTGAACCGTGTTTCGTAGAGAAACAATCTCTCTCTGAGCATCTCCAGGTATGGACTGACTATAACTAGGACTAGATGTAGCTGCAATCCCCGATGGACTTCCAAAGAACTCAGATAGTATGGGTCCCAAACCCATCCCGCGCACTCTACCGGGAAGCTCTTTCCTAAGGAATTTAGCAACCAGGTCATCCTGGGAGACTGAGTAGGACTACCCAGGATTGGAATCCCATATTTCTTTAATTTTTACCTATAAATCAAATATCAATATATATTAATATAGTTAAAATTGATAATAAGTTATTATAATGAAAAAATGAGTTCATACCCCACCTTCTTTGGCAAGCTCATTAAAAAACTTCCATAATATTTTTTGTGAACATCCAACCACACTTCAGTTCGGGATGCTTCATGCCCTAAACTCTGTGACTGCATTAAACAACGATAAATTAACAGTTTACTTTATTAAATAGATAATATTTTCTTATAAATATTTAAACTAATGAAAATATTACCAGAGTCGATCGGCCTCTATAAAAGTTTTTTGACCCCATAGTGTGAGGGATGACTTGCTTAGCCTGGTTTGATGCAATATTTCTTGAGATTTCCTGAAATAAATAAAATTCAATTTAATAGTAATTTCTTCAATGTCATCTCTTCTTTATATACATTTATAAATGTAAAATGAGGTTAATATAATAATATATATTTAAAAACCATCTTCTTCTCATCACGATGTCTGTCAACAAAAACTTCCCACTATTATTTGGGTACCCCATTGGGTATCTTCTCATACATTTGTTAGATGGTCAATGAAGTATCATTGAAATCACTCCATAATCTCCTTTTAAATTCTTTCCATTTCTTACCAAGATTTTTAAACATCCACTTTTGTGCTATCATATCAGCAACTGTATAGTGGAAAAACATCTGTATACAGAAATTCATTTTGAAAATATTAATAACATGACATTCAATTACACCATAATGTATTAAAATTACCTTTAGTTGGGAATCAAAAACTTCATTTTTCTAACTTGGAGGCATATGTCTCCAATCATCATAAGAAATAGGAAGGGAAATGGGCTCTACTGCCAGCTGGCCTATAATTTGGCCAAGTAATCCCACGACGTCATCCGTAGGGACCCCATATGAATCAAATGGGACAACTATATTCTCTCCATTAATATTTTAAACATCTTTAATTTTTATATTTTTCTCCATATTTTCATTTTTTTCATCTTTAATGAACAAAAAATTAGTATAAAAAAGTGAAATAAATTTATTTATATTAAAGTTTATGCCTATAATAGTGACCCTCCAGTATACCCGTGATGAACTAGAAGTGGCGCTCCACCACCCCGTTATTGAGGATGTTGAAGGGGGAGTCGACGACTCAGCTTCTAAAGGGACGCTCACAGAGGGTGTGAGAGATTGTGCAGGGGGAGATGGTGTAGGGGGGAAGGTAGCTGGTGGCTCAAATGACATAGAAAGGGAGATAGATGGATCATCATCTGTCGTAGTAGTGGATGAAACAGTGTATCACTTCCATCTTGGCATTCATGTCATTTAATAAAATAAACTTAAGTTCAGAACATATATTTCAAAAAAAATATGGAGATTTTTTTTTTAAAAATGATAATAGATGACTAGTACTAACAAACAAAATATACATAACAATGATAATGAATGACTACACAAATGAAGTAAGTGATTACTGAATGAATAAATAACTGTACATACAATAATTTTCCCCTTCAATCATGTCAGTTTCCTGATCCATTACTTCATCCACTTCATTCATACTTTCTAGACTAATATTTTCAATATCACGATGGACAAATAATTCTACTTCTTGTTGTTGATGGGATTCAATTTCAGAGGTCAAATCTTCCACTTCATCACCCATATCATACAACCACTACTACAAATATGGACTTTATCAGCACTAAAAAGTTGATTAACATCGCTAAAAAAATCACTATTAATCGAGGCAAGGATAAAGGGGGGGGGGGGGGGTCCCTTTTATCAGCTTTCCGAAAAGCACTGATAAAGGCCCGTTTTATCAGCGCTAAAAAAAGCGCTGATAAAAGACCCCTTTATCAGTGCTTTTTTAGTGATGATAAAAGGGGCCTTTTATCAGTGCTTAAAAAAAGCACTGATAAAAGTCAAAAAAAATTAAAATAAAAATAAAAATGAATTATATAATACGAGGGGGGGGGGAGATTTCAACAACACTTGCCCCCCCTTATCAGTGCTAGGCAGACCCCCCTCACACTCTCCCGTGCGCTGCCCTTCCCGCACATCCCCACACACACACACCCCTTTGATTCCACCCAAACTCGAACCCACAACCTCCCCCCTTTCGTGGATGCACCTTTACCACTAAGCCATTTCGTTTTTATCTATTTAATGATATATCTATTTATATATATATATATAGTTATATTTATTTGTATATTAATATAGATTCATATTAATATAAATATATTTATTCATATATTTGTATATATATATTCATTCGTATATTAATATATATTTATATTTATTTATATATATATTTTTATTTATAATTTTTTATCCGTGTATTTATTTGTATATTAAAATATACTTATAAGATTAGTTTTAAATACATGTATGAAATATGTTTTTTATGTGTGTTTATAAATAAATTAATAAATACATACATACATATATACAACCCACACACACATAGACACACACACACACATAGACACATATATATTTATGAATAAATACATATATGTATGTGTATTTGAAAAGACATAGAATGTTAAAATGACCAAAACTTATAATCTAGAAGCCCATTTCAACTCCACAACCAATAAAATCTATGAAAATGAAACAATATTTGATATGATATGTGGTACAGGCCAAACAGAATTTCAGATTAGAAGTTATTCTTATTTGAATGTTAACAAATCGGGGTATCCCGACTAAAAACTCACTTTTGGAGGACTTATGGGATTTGTTTTCCTTGAAGAATTTGAGACAAGCTTTTCTTATGTCACTAGCACGTAGAGCTCATCGCAGACTTCAATTTGATATGTTGTAGAGATCAAACAGACACCAGGATTAAAAGTTATGGCCCGTTGAAGTTTGAGTTACATTTTCATCTTATTTTAGATCTTTTATTAATTTTTTTGATATTTTGTGTCTTCAAATTGTTATTAAATGATTTTTAATGAATAATAATTAGAAAATTATTAATTAATAATATTTTTTAAAATATTTTAAATCCATTTTCACTAAATTTTTTATATATTAAATGTAATAGTATATTTATACTTATCTAAAAAATATTTAAAAAATATATATTATATACATATCAATATAAATATACTTATATAACAATATTTTATTTTTCATGATTTTTTTTGAAACATAAAATTTATCAGTGGTATGAAAAAGCGCAGATAAATCCCCCCTTTATCAACGCTACTAAAAGAAGCGCTGATAAAAGGGTATCGCTTCCCTTGCCCATTTTTGTAGTAGTGAAATCTCTTTGTATTATGTGAGTAAGTACACTACACCCTTCATCCACAAAATCATTCACATAATATACCATTTTTGATTTCAATGATAAAATATATGGATCATGCAGTTCACGATCACCAACATCCATCAAGTGAGAGAAGTTCACAAAAATAAATTGCAATGAATCTCTTTTAACACATCTGATAATATCGACCCAATTGCATTTGAATAAAACAACTGAAAAATGCCCGTGATAGTTTAATTCAATAATATCAGTCAGCTTTCCATTGTATCATATTTCATCAAATGTAAATATACCACTATTATGTGTTTTCAAACCCCTTTTTCGATCGACTGTATGAAATCTAAAGCCATTCACGTTGTAAGTGTCAAACTTTCTAACTTGTTTTAGAGGACCTTGAGCAAGAAAATTAAAATCTTATAACGACTTTTCTCGAGTATCAGTATTTATGATCTAAAAAAAGAAATATATTTTATTATATTTACAAAATATATGTGTCTAACTAATATTCGTATTAATTGCAATATTTATGAACTTACACGTCGTACAAACCATTCTACAAGCTCTTTATTAATAGATTTCGTTATATCTTTCTAATTTTATGTTTGTCCTCTCATTCGTCTCTTTGTTTGTATCCTAAACTCTTTAATAAATGGATATGCAATTTCACTATTCATAATCACATATCTATGTGCCCGTAATAATTCCAATTCTGTCAGTGTCACATTTGAGGCCCTCCCAACTAATCGGCCAATAACAGAAAATATTTTTCATTTCTGATGTATTTGAGATTGATTCGATATGTTATCAACACGTCAAAGTCTATTAAATCTTGTCTCAATATCATCTAAGTATCTAGAACAAAAGGTAAGACACTCCTCATCCAAATAGCCTTGAGCAATAGAACCTTCTGGTTGAGATTTATTTCTCACGTATGATTTCAAATGACCAAGATATCTGTAAAATAAAATAAACATAATTATGCATTTAATTAAGTGACAAAAATTGTTTAATTAACTGAAAAACATTTAAATAAAGTACCTCTAAATTGGATACATCCACCGATAATGAACGAGACCTCCTAATTTAGCTTCCTCAACCAAATGCACACTTAAATGCATCATGATAGTAAAAAACGATGGAGGAAAAATCATCTCCACTGCACAAAGGTTCAATAAAAAACTCTCCTGGAGGTTGTCAAGCTGAAATGGATGTAGAGATTTCTCACATAGTTGTCTGAAAAATGTGCAGAATTGGAGTACAATAGCAGTAACTTTTTCAGGTAATAATGTACTCAATGCCAATGGTAGTAACTATTGTAACAAAATATGTGAATCATGACTTTTCAATCCATGTAACTTACAATTCCTCAAGTCAAAACACCTCAATATGTTACTTGAATACCCATAAGATACATTCACATTCTTTAAAAATCTAAGGAATGTATCTTTATCCCTATTTTTCATTGAAAAAATTGCCGAAGCATACTTTTCATCCTCATCTGGCCAGAGATGATGTTTTATATTCATTATTTGTAAGTCTTTGCGAGCATTGAGAGGATCCTTATACTTTCCATGCTCATTAAGCAATGTGAAAATCAAATTTTTACAGACATTCTTCTCAATATGAATCACATCAATATTATGCCACATCAAATTAAATTCCCAATATGGAAGTTTGAATAATATACTTTTTTTATTCCATTGTTGTGTCCTGATTTCACTTGACGATGCTCTTCAAACCCATTTTCTGATATCATTCAAATGATGAACCTTCCCAAATTCTATTTCAACATTTTCAAGTTGTGTCAATATTTTAGAACAAGTTAAAAACTTTGGAGGTGGTCTATGATCAATGAAATCGTTAAATTTTGATCTGTTTATCCAAAATCTATGAGATGCATCAAGAAATCTTCGATGGAACAAGAAGCACCATTTTCTACTATGAGGTAGCCATTTGGGCTCAAAATCAAAGTCATAAACAGGACAAGCCAAACCTGTGTAAATGTTCCAACCAGATAAATTCCCAAGCCTAGGGAAGTCACTAATGGTCCACATTAAAGCAACATACATTTTGAACATTTTTTAGAAGAAACATCAAATGTCTCAACACCGTTACTCCATAACTCCTATAATTCTTCAATCAAAGGCTACGACTATACATCAATATCATTTCCAGACATTTTTTTTCTAGGAATAATCATTGAAATGATAAAAGATGTTTGTGCATACACATCCACAGAGGCAGATTATAAGGGATCAAAACAACTGGTCAAATGCTATAACTGGTACTCAAAGTCCCAAATGGGTTGAATCCATCGATAAAAAATCTCAATCTAACATTCCTAGGATCATATAAGAAATATGGATATAATTAATCAAATTTCTTCCACGATTGTGAATCTCATGGATATATCATTAACCCATCATTGTTATTATCTACATAATTCCACTTCATGTGTTCTACTGTTTTCGATGACATGAATAATATTTGAAATCAAGTCTTTAAAGGAAAGTATTGAAAAAACTTTGTAGGTGTGTTCCCTTTCTTCTTCTTCACGAAAGTATGTTGATTCAAACTTCTAACATCACCCATTAACTTCCATCTAGAAGAAGAACATTTTTTGAAATTATGTCTACTTGAATCCTCTAACCAATAAAGCATATAATCATTGGGACACACATGTATTTTTGAATAATTCAGACCAAGACTATTGACAACTTTTTTCATATCATAAAAAGACTCGGGGATTTTTTTCTTCAGGAAATTCATCACTCAACAATTCCAATATCATGGACATTGCCTTATTTGTAATTCCACATAGACATTTGATATGGTACACCTTCAACAGAAAAGAAAGCTTCGAATATATCAAACATCCACTATACAACTCTTGATTTCCATCGTCAACTAAATCATGAAATTTATTTTCCTCAGTGAAGTTTTCTCTTACATTTGTCTCCACAGAATCAAGAGGAGGATCTAATGATATGTTACTATCTTGATCTGGTTGTGTTACAGTCTCAAAAACATCACTTGTCACATTGAAATTTATAGCACCCTCATCTGGTTGTTCTGTTATGTTTTGATGTTGATAGTGGTGTCTTGCAGTGCCGAATGCATTATTTATGAGTTTTTTTATTTCATTTTCCATTTTCGATGAAGTTGGGATCTCATTCTATGGATTAACATCAATGCTCAACCATTGTGTAACATTCAATTCTCCATGCTGAATCCAACAAAAATATTGATCAGGGAATTTCTTTAGTATTAAATGTTCATAAACTTCATCTCTCTTCAAACATCTTCTAAATTTACATTTAGGACATGGAAATCTTATTCTCCCTTCAAAGGATTGATTATAAATTGAAAAATCTAAAAACTCCTTCAAACCCTTAATATACAGAGGTGTGTTCCTCAGTAATGTGATCCAACTTTTATCCATGTATATCACAATATGCCCACACAATATTAAAAAAAATTAAAACATAGTTACTACTAAATAAGGAAAGATATTCATATATACTAGTTGAAAAAATAGGTTTTTCCATTAACATGATATATAAATAAATAAAATATAAAACATGCACTTTATCAATGCACAACATTTATAAAACATGGTATAAAGATGTTTTTACTGAAACAATTCCAATTCAAAACTCATTAATATATCCTTAAAACACCACCCCTTTCATAAAAAACCCTTACATGGTTTAAAAACATATCAAAGAAATTTCTAACAATGGCTAGAAAATTTAAAAAAATTCCCCTCACTTGAAAGCTTTAACACAACAAACTCAAAGTAAGTAAGGAAACAAGGATAACTATGAAGAAAAATTCCCTATAGAAAGTCGTAAAGTATGCCAATAAACAAATGGAACAACACTAATCAATATCATTACAAAATCATTGGAGTATCAATGCTTCAATGAAATTCCATCCAAGTAAAAAAGCAATACACAAGCTAATAAATCATTAAAGGAATAACACATGATAAATATCATGAGGAAACACATTATAAAATAATGGGACAAGTATAATACATGAAAATGTGGACCTATTTCCATCAGTTTAGTGGTCACACATCCATAAAACAAATCACTCCAATCTCATCTATGACACCCCACTAGCTCGGTATTTTGTACAACTAGTGGTAACTAGAAAGTGTGTAATCTCAATGTTTCTAGAAACATCCCATGACTTCCCACTTAGTATCCTAGGGTTACATATAAAATAACTAAAGGATGTGATACACTTTTAAAGTGAATGTCATACAATGAAAATAATAATATCCAAAGGCTAGCATAATAATGAAATCTTTCCCACATCCTACATTTAGCTTATAATGAGCCCCCATCCATAAGAAAATCATGAATCACATCACAAAAAACCATCACATATATATGACATCATAAATAAATGAAATGTGTCTCAACAAGGGAACAAAAATCCAATCAACTCAAATATCACATCACAAAGTGACATCTAAGACTTTCAATTATCACATATAATATATACATTTGTAAATACCTTTTTAAAATGTTTTGGAATCCAAACACCAATATAAGGGAAATCATAATCATTTCCAAAACACAACCAACATAACCCAAATGAACCACAATTCCATTTCATAAAACAACATGTACCTTTGAAACATGGAAACCATTTAACCCCCAAAGGGTAACCCACTTCGAAAAACCAATTTCCCTTACAATCAAATGAACATGTGTTTTTCTTATATAAAACCATTATTTTAATTTTATCAAACATATAGAATGTATAAAATAAAAATTTACATAAAAATTTCATTTAAACATGAAATTAAAACCTTTAAGGAACATGAAAACGAAGTTAAGTTATATAAAACCATTATAAAACAAACCTAGATAACCCACACCCTCATTATCTGGATTAGAAATTAATTTATAAATACAAGAACACATAAATATCTTAAATAAAATTCAATGAAATGGAAACACTGACCTAAATAAAATTCACCGATGGTATGGAGGAGATCTAGGGTTCGGGTCTCGTGGGGTCGGGAGAAGAAGGTGGGGTCATGGGGGTCAGGGGTAGAAGGGGGTTCAGGGTCGGGTGTGGGGGGGGGGGGGGAAGTGGCACGAATGGCTGGACGGCGGTGGGGAGGCGAGCTAGGGTTCAGGGATCGCTCACAGGGATCTAAGTAAAAAATCCAATGAACCTATAATTAATGGGTATAAGTAAAAAATCTAAATGGGATGAAAATTTATGCCATAACCGACCACATGGTTTGATGGGATGGAAGTTATTTATACATTAATTTTTAAAAAAATATCTAAGAGCTTGAGTTAAGTCACTTCCCCATTTATTAGGTTGTGTATACAAAACTGATTCCATTGATCCCATTTCCATTTTCACCATAAATACAAGGAAACCCCTATGAAACCTAATAAAATTAAAATTAGGATCTATACACCATAACTAGTAATCAATATGAATTCTCAAATTCAATATTCAAATATCGACAACCCATAGTGGATGAAGTTCCATCATAATGGGTGGTGATCAAGAACTCACTAATAAAATACTTCTAGAGTCCCAACAATAAAACTAACTCAATCAAACCCTAATTCACCCAAATAAAAATATATTTCATTTAGAACATGGGTCCCTTTTGGGAAAAAAATGTTCTGATACCATTTTTAATGAACCTACCCTGGATGAGTTGACATGTTACCCAAACCAATTTTCCACAAGGGATAAAGGGCATTCTCGATACCTATAAGATATAAAAAAACTCAGGGGTATCAAGACCATGAACTTGAGAATGGTATAACCCTTATATGGTAATAATAAAAAAAAGATGAATATATTAAGAAATAATAATTACAATTCCAAGAATTGGAATTCCTTGAAAATGAAAAAAATCTTAAATGAAATAGATGAATAATAAAATAGATAATTATTAAAAAAAATTCTTCCAAAAAAATAAAAATTAATTAAATATAATAGAAGTAGAACTTACACCTAAAAAATGGCCAATACAATATACCAAGGGAAAAAATAAATGGAACCTGAATAGCTCCTGCATTACCACTAATAAACCATATCCACTAAATATACACCACTCATCCATAAATGGTCCAAACTAACAATCAATGAATAAAAAAATAACGATGAAACTAAAAGAGAAACCCAAGATCTACATACACCTAGATGTGTATATATGGTGTGAACTAAACATTCCATGTGGGATCTCCCTATGGAATCTTGGAAATTACTTTTATAAACCATTTAATATATTTTAGTTTGAACTAAAATATTAATATAGATCTTTGACCTCCATGTAAAAATTAAACAATGTCATAATTTATTTCATGATTATAAATCACCCATCATTTCTAATTTAAAACATGGGTTGGAAAACTCACTTTCATTATACATTATGAAACATGAGAAAGAGTTCCATTAAAATTATGGTTAAAAATCCAAGTCTTCTAATCACCCCCAATTTTGACAACACATAAAAAAATACAATTGACACAAAAACCAATAGGATTATAATTTAATACCTCAATTTCAAAACCATTATATAATGTATTTTGAAAATAAACCAAAGGTGAACTCAATGGAAAAAAACAATCAATATCTTGCACCATGGTATCTGAAACAGAACATAAAATAATATCAGACACTCATTGATTTATCAAAATTGTTAACAAGGGGATAAAAATAATGCACAAAATTAGATACTATAAAATGTACTAAAAATAAACCTAGAATATTGAGGAACTCACTAGGTATCAATTACCATACCTGGGAGCTGAGCTAGGGCTTCGGGGGGTCGGCGGTGACGGGCAGCGAGGCGTACTAATGGGCGGTGGGGAGCGCTTATAGTTGGAGAGGTCATCGGAGGCACGAGTGGGGATACGATCTAGGGTTCGGGGCTCGTCGAGGGGACAAGGCGACATCGTGGGGGTCGAGAATTGCTGGGGTCAAGGGGAGAAGGCAACGTTGTGGGGTTCGGGGCTCGTCAGGGTTGGGGGGAGAAGGAAGAATCACGGGGCCGGGGGGAGAAGGCGACATCACGGGGTCGAGGGGAGAAGGGGTGTCGGGGAGGGCTGTTGGGGTTAGGTGGGGTGGGGTGGGTGGGTTTAGTGGTATTTTTTAATAAACCACCTCTAAACCCTTTTAAAAAATGGTTTAGCGGCAGTTTTAAAAACAACCACTAAAAGACCGCCACTAAAGGCGATTTATGTTGTAGTGTTCAAATAGTACCACATAAGAAGGGATCAAGAAATGTATTGTCTAATACCATAAGTTAAATCACCCCAATTAACAATTATAAATTGTCGGTGAATCATGAAGCATGAATCCCAAGTAGGCTAATCATCTTGAAAATGAAAATCAAAATGGCAGCAAAGTCATAAAATAGTTTTTAAAAATGTTTTTTACATTGTTATAAAATCTAGTATTATGGGTCACTTTCAAAAATCATTTACAAAATTTTAATATGATTTTTTTATAAATTTTTAATTTGATAAGTATATTAAATAATGGATCATTGAAAAATATATAAAGGCATCTAAAGGAAATATGATCTGGAAAATAAAACATTTTATAATGGAAAGAAACTATTTTGATATTTTTAAATATGCATTTGATGAAAACCCACATCTTAACAAGTGGTAATAAAACTTATTTTTGAAAATTTTTATTAGAAAATATTATAGTCACAAGAGTTAATACATAATAGGGTTTCGAAATATGATAGAAGAACATTTTTGGGAAGAGGAAAATATATACATGGGTGATAAATCATCATTTAAGAGTATTTGAATTTTTATTTGCATTGTTTAATTTTCAAGAAAGAAAAAAATTCCTCAATAATGATTATTTTAATAAAAATTTATCTCCAAAGATATAAATATTGTATACTATATTGAATGAAATATAACAATCATTGGGAAACATTATTATTCAAGAAATCATATTGAGTTATAAAAACCCCCTTATATTTTAAGGAATATATCAATCATAGTTCTAAGAAAGGAAAAGAATGAATAGAAGTTTAGTTTACAAGATAAAAAATAATTTAAGAAATTATAATTCAAGGGGTATTGGTTACATCATACAAAATAATATTGGTGTGTAATATCGAAACATGTCTCAATGAAGGGTAATAAAGATGGAAACCCTGATCTTTTATCTAGGTTTCCTAGAACATCCTATAACCTACTATATAACAAGAATAACTATGTTAATTACTTATTTCATAACATTATTTATAAATCATACCATTTATACTCATTTATAATAATTCATTATTTTATATTATTTGGATATTATCTATTTTCAATATCAGGTGTCAGTAATCTTGATCGTTTTGATCTAGTTTCTTAATAATGGTGTTGTTCTTCATTCTTCTCCAAAATATCATCATTAAAAAATCATACAAGGAACTATAATTTTTGTTTTATATTTATATAATATGTTATAATTTTATTTCATAATTATTTTAGATATTATTCATTATGATGAAATCAGTGATGAACTTATTTTGGAAATTTATAATAAACAAATGGTGTTGTATTAATTTATGTATTAAATGTTTATAACACCATTAAAGAAAAGAATAATTATTTAATTATTAATAACCAATATTAAGTTTTTAAATATATCTTTGATATAAATTTATATCATGTTTTATATAGGTGTTTAAACCGATCCAACAAGAATAAGCTACAATATATGTGTGAGTATAGATATATAAGAGAGTATTTTATTATAATATTATCATCATAAAAGTATAATTAAAATATTTATATTTTATTAAGGTGATGAATCATAATTGTAAATATTTATAAGGGTGAATGAAAAATAAGTTGTCACATATAAATAAATCAATTTTACTCTTGGAATATTGGTTTTAGGAAGTTTATTTTAAAATGATCTCTTATTGTAGAAATTAAATATCAAATTCCTAATTTATTTTTACATAATATAAATAATGAAATAAATAAAATATATATTCCCTAAACCCATTTATAGAACCATCCTTCAAAGCTAGTGATACAAAACCAAATGTGTCATTCATGGAGGTGGTAGTCTGCACATGCCTATATGAAACATTTCCATTTATTCTAATTGAAAGAGAGGGGAATATATAATAGTTATACCCTAAATATAATAAAATTTAAGTATATAATTTATATTTATTTCATTATATACACATGGTTATAATGTTCTTGGAGGAGGTTGTAAGATACCATCCTTTTTATAGGTATGTTTTCCTTTGAGTTTTCTTATGTTTGTAACATCCTTATTTTTAATAAAAAGATAGTAAAAAACTATTTTGATAAATTATAAATGCTTTATGTGAAAAAAAAAAATTTATCAGAGAAATAACTTAATAAATTTTTTAAAGGTGTTGCATAAGATAAAATTTATGGTTAACAGTTTAGAATAATCAATGTAATACTTTCAGAGATAGACACTGAGTAAGTGTGAGATTCCGAAGCCCATAAAGCCTCAACGAAGGAAAAAATAAAAATATTAAATATATTGTATTAAGTGTGGAAAATTTATTTAAAATAATTAAATAACTTTAAAATGGTGTATCGTATGATAAATATGAGACCACCATTGGGTCTGGGACATAGTGTTTACCCTAGGCGGGGTATAACATTCGAAGGCATCAGATGTTTGGATGCCTCGCTCATGAGATAAAGTTGTTAAATAATATTTATTTATTTTTATTATTGAAAATAATTAAATATCTCCCAAACAGTGCATAGTACGAGAAATCTGATACCGCTGTTGGGTCTAGAATGGGGGGTTTACCCTAAGAAGGGTATAACTTTTATATGCAATGGACCCTTGGACTTGTCACCAAATAAAATTATTATTTTTGGTAATTATATTAAATAATTAATTTAATTAATTCAATTAATTAATTAAAATTTTAAAAAAGGTGAAACACTGGTTCTTCTTCAACCATGCATTTTCCTCTATTAAAGAGGTTTTTGAAAACCTTTGTTATTCACCCATTTTGATCAGATAATGATGCAAATAAATTCCTACCAATAATCTATTGACTCTGTATAGTTTTTTTTCATGAAACAATAGATTTATGAAGGGATTTTTAGGTTCATAAATGGAGGGAATAAATTTAGGAATATATAAATAACCGGGTGTTATTTCTACCATATAATGACATGAATGGGACACAAAATGCTCTTTGGTGAAGATCAAACTGATTTCCAGGTGTTTTTTCGCTGATCTGTGTGAGCTCAGTACTCTTGTTCCACCCTCAACCCATGTGTAGCACCCCCTGTAGGGTTATTCTTCTTCTGTTTTTTTCATTCTCTTATGCGTAATAATGAAAAAAGGGGGTTAAATAAGATAATAAATAAATAGATAAGAAATTAATCTTTTGGAATAAAATGATAATCCATATATATATATATCAATTGAAAAAATTTATATTGATTATCAAAATAAGATATATAAATATGGATATATAGATATAGACACACACACACACACACACACACATATATATATATTGATAATCACTTTGTATGATTATGAATAATTTATTAAAAAAAATAAAATGCCAATATATATATATATATTGATAATCACATTAATTATTTTTTAATTAGTGTGTAATAGAAAAAGATAAATTATTATGAAAAACAATAATTACATTGTTTTTTTGAAGAATAATTATAGGATAGTATCAAAGAGAATTTATATAAATTATTGAAGGATAATTATAAAGTAATAATATAAAATTGTCACATGATAATTTATAAGATATTATTATAAGATAATTATCTGTGGATAATGCCCGATTTTTCTGGGAGTTCGTCAATCTCTTTGATTTCTCTCGAACCAGATCAAATCATACCTTGATTTTGGACATGTGGATCATCTTTGGTATATGATGGGTGGTCTAAACTAAATAAATTTTTATATGATACAATTATTTATAGTATATGTGATATGTGAGATCATGCTAACATACCACAGGCACGACCAAATAAATTTTATAATCCCTATTAAACTATAACGTCTTTTTTTTAAAAACTGCCATTGAATCCATTTGGGTCCATAGGCAAGGAGGATGGAACATGCATGCACCCGATAGGCACACTAGCCTTGGATTTAATTATGAATTAGTATTTTTTACGTTTTATCCCTACAATAAATTATATAATTTGACTTATTACTGGATTAGAATTTTTAATTGTCATAATTGTAAATTTGTGTGATTTATATGGAAGAACCACCTTGGATAATTTTGGTTAGACATATGATAATTTTATTAATTTATTATTGTGTCTTATGATAATACATATAGTATATTTGATACTAGCCTTGTGATTTATGATTTCTTAGCTTTTGAACTTACATTATATCAATGTAATTGATACCTAAGGGTTTGATGTTTATGGCATGTTGAGTTTGTATGGATACAACTCATGTTTATTGTGGACACCTGAGAGCTTGGTGGATGATCTTCCATACCTCTTGAGGGCATGGTACATAGGTACTTGATGCCCGAGGGAAGATTATATTATTATATGGTATGTATGAGGACTAGATGCATAATCACTTGATGCTCGAGGGAGAGATTATGGAAAGTATGTGGGATGAGGCCATTTGTTTATGACGTGTTATTAGTGATTCATCCTTGGTAGGAGAATCTTCCACCGATTTGGGTGATCCATCATGATGCAGGAGGATCTACCCACATACATAGATACCCAGTAGGGAGTCGAAGTAGGTTTGGATGACCTCGGGTGTTATCCCATAACACGAGGATCATCAGGTTTTATTTTCTGTGTAGTATTAATTTATTAAATTAGTACCTTATTTATCACTATATTGCATTCACTATATCTCTCATATTGGATTTGTTTAGAAATAGTGGTGTCAACCAACTGAGTTTTACTCACACCTTGGATAGGCTTCTATTTGGTAATTAGAAATATTTCATGGATGCAAGTTTGGACAAGGGAAAGGGACCTTGTAGTTGATTTGTAGCAGGATGGATGGGTTGGAGCTTGGAGATGGGACCGACATGGGGTTTAGACTGGGTTTTTGGATTTTTTATTCGACTTTTCTTATTTTTTTTTATTTTTATGTCTTTAAACACTTAATTTATACACATTCTTCTTGACATTACCTTATTCTTTGATTATTTGGATTCATTCAGTTTGTAACTTTCTTAGTTTTGGATGTATGATTATTTATTCATATTGTTTATATTATTTTCGCTACTATGCTATTATTTCTTCTTTCATTGTAACTCTTACTAGAGGGTATAGTATACCCACTATATTAATTAGACCATTGCTACTAATCGATAGCCTATGAAATATGGGGAGACATGCTTGAGGTCACACATCCAACTAGATTGGTCACTTGAGGGAGCATTAGGATGGGGACGTTACAAAGTGGTATCAAAGGGGGTTTCTTTTCTATTTATTTACTATTTGGGAAAGGTATAAAGGAGACTAGTATTTGTTGGGGCTTGTTAATGAGATTGTTCTTGGGAGTAGGTAACCCATGTATAGGGGAAAATCCAAGTGCCTTGGGATAGGATTATTATTCATGATATTTTCTTGTTACAGTTTGATGTTATTTCACCTTGGGTGATTCACATGTTGTGTGATGTTATTATTTCATGAGATTTATACTCATATCCCACTATGGCATGAGATGAGTATGCATGCATCATGATAGGAACATAGGGATATATATTGACATGAATCATTCACGAAAGGAACATAATTATTGTATGTGATATATTTCCCATATAAACTATGTAATGAGGTTCCTATTTTACTTGATGAAAAAGGGGTAATAAGTGAACTGTTATGTTATTTCAATTCAATTGTAAGTCATGTCTAAAGAGACCAAGAGTTAGTGGTTCTCTGTTGTAGTCACCTATTGGGTTGACCTTTTTACTAGCCGATTCTCTAAGGTTTGTGTTTTTATTGTTGAGAAAATTCCTACTTGTTGTCTTCTACTTGAGTGTGAGGAGAGTGAAAATCAGCATGCTCCTAACATAACTAAAACAGAACTTCTTATAGTTCTTGATGATCATATGGATGTTCAGCTTCGTGATAGCTTCTTGAGGGTCATGTGATCTATAGAGAGGGAGACTGTTTTCACCATTCCTTCAATGTCTGAGATGATGCGAGAGTTTCAGCTACAATATCCGCCTATATTTATTGGGGAAGGAGGCCCCTAGGTAGTCGAATTCTAGATTGAGTTAATCTATACAATCTTCAAGCACCTTGAGACACCCATATATAGGAGGGGGAAGTTGGATACGTACATGATTCATATACCTTCCAAGTATTGGTGGGAAATTATGGATCAAGAAAAACATCAAGAGGATTTATCTTGGAAATAATTAGAGATGAAGTTCCTAATACACTTTTATACTGATACTTTGAAGGATGATAAGGCCTGTGAGTTCATGAACCTACCACAAGAGATCTTTTTAGTGATGGACTATGTCAGATGCTTCACCGACCTACAATGCTTTGCTCCATCCATAGCTGCTGATGAGATTTCTAGTGAGAGACATATCTAGGATGGTCTTCACTATGAGATTAGGTCATAGGTTAATATCTTCCATTTGGGAATCCTTACAGATATAATGAATCAGGATCTCATCACATAAGGTAATGAGAGAGGCCTTAGGTATTGGCTATATAGTTTCTTCAAGGCTATTTGGGAACACTTATTCTAGTGGAAATAAGCACCGCTGTGACAATTATTGACAGGTCAATGGTCGGAAGACCAAACAATGGAGTGGAATTCCTCTTCAAGACCATGGTTCAGTACAATGCTTTCAGTGTGGTAGGATGGGCCATAAGTTCCTGAAGTGTCCTCACCCTGCTGTAGAGTGCCGTATCTGTGACAGGTTGGGTCATCTTCAAAAGTTTTGTGGGAACTTTCAATAGAAGAGCAGTGGTAGAGGATCAGGACAATCACATGAGTCTAGAAGGGGCACATATACCCCAAAACATACTGGTAGTTGGAGTTACACTAGTCATTTAGAATGTGGAAGGGGTGTGGTACCCCAGTGCAAGAGTGTTAGTACCACTCAAAGGGAATATCATAGGGGAGTCAGACTAGAGCCCAAGGTAGAGGGGTGAGCCAGATACATTCTATATAGTCTTCTCCAACTGGTTTGGATATTAGACCTTCTACTGTCAGAGGTACGATTCTTGTATCATATACCTTAGCTTTCATTTTATTTGATTCAAGAGCATCACATTACTTTATATCTACTCTTTTTTCAATTGGTTTGGGTTTTTATGTAGAGAGCATATATGGGTTTATGACTATTGATACACTATTGGGAGTGCGGTCATAGGATATCAGGTGATGCAAGGACTGTTCTCTTGAAATTAGAGGCTATCATTTCCTTTCAAATATTTTTGTACTTGAAATGTTAGGATCTGACTTGATTCTAAATATGGATAGGATATTCTATAACAGGATCATATTGATAGTTATAGGAGGAGAGTTACCTTTCTATCTCCATAACGAGGTAGCTATACTCACCAGGGTGAGTGTGATTTTAAAGCTAGTCATAAAGGACCAATTCGGTGAAGATTGTATTGTCTCATGGATCATATGGAAAGACTTGTTCTTGATGATGGAGGAATGTAGTAAGATTCATTTACTCTATTCATTGACAAATTTTAGGACATATTTCTAGAATAATTATCCATATTACCACCCATTTGAGAGATTCAGTTCATGATCGAGTTGGTGCTAGGAGTTGAGCCAATTTCTATTCCTCTATACAAGATGGAACCAATGGAGATTCATGAATTGAAAGTTTAGTTAGAAGATCTAGAGGCCAAGGGTTTCATACTAACTATTAAATTTCCTTGGGGTTCTCCAGTCCTTTTTAGCAAGAAGGTTGATGAGACTTTGTGCTTATGTGGGGATTATCGAAGACTGAACCAGATGATGATCAAGAACTAATATCCCCTTCCATGCATTAATGATCTATTTGATCAACTGATAGGTTCTAGTATTTTCTCAAAGATCAACTTGAAGCTAGGGTACCACCAGTTGAGGGTGAGACTAACAGACATACCTCAGATTGCGTTTAGGAGTAGGTATAGCTTATATGATTTCTTAGTGATGTCATTCGGTCTGATGAATGCACTAAAAATATTCATGGCCTTGATGAATTGGATATTTCATAATTTACTAGATCAATTTGTGGGAGTTTTTTTTGATGATATCTTAGTGTACTTCTAGTCTACAGATGATCATTCCCAACATCTTGACATTATCTTTAGCACAATGAGAGAGCATCATCTTTACACAAAGCTATCTAAATATAGTTTCTGGATTGATAGAGTGTGATTGTTGAGTCATGTTATCTCAGAGGCTGGAGTTTCAGTGGACCCAAAGAAGTTTACAGTCATGGTATCTTGGGAGTGACCCAAAAATGTCTTTGAGATTCATAGTTTTCTTGGTCTAGTAGGTTATTACTGATGCTTAATCCAGGAATTTTACCATCTAGAAGCACCGGTGTTCAGGCTAACCAAGAAAGGGGTGAATTTTGTTTGGTTATATTCTTATGAGGAATATTTATAAGATCTAAAGAGAAGGCTGATATCAGCACCGATCCTCACCTTACTAGAGTCCGGTAAAGAGTATACCGTGTATTGTGATGCATTCAAAGTTGGTCTCTGAGAAGTTCTGATGCAGGAGGACCATGTGGTTGATTATGGTTCCAGATAGTTGATATCTCATGAAAGTAATTATCCCACTCATGATTTGGAGATAGATACGGTGGTACATGCCCTAAAATTTTGGAGACAATATCTTTTGGGAGAAAGGTTTGTGGTGTACACGAACCACAAAATCCTCAAGTATATATTTTCTCAGTGAGTCTTAAACCTTTACAGAGGAGTTGGGTTGAGTAACTTCAGTCCTTTGAATTCGATATGGATTACACACCAGAAAAGGGCAATGTTTCTGTTGACGATTTGAGCTATAAGACACAAAAAAAGGTAGTGAAGGAATCTTGCGATGAGTGGCGGATGATGAAACTTTTTGCAGATATGAATCTTGATGTTTAGGATTCTCAGGGATGAGTAGCTTTGAAATAAACATCTGTTATACATGTGCTTCTTGACAGGATCAAGATAAATTAGTTATCTGATACATAGGTCTTAGTTCTGAGAGACACCTTATATGGTGGGGATCCACCATAAGGATGGTCTTTTGGCAGTGGAAATTATCTTCTTTTTCATGACTGAGTATGGGTTCCTATGGGCTTGAATGCAGAGTTGATGAGAGAGTTTCATGCTTCTAGATGGGAAATAAATCCTGGTTTCAGAAATATGTATCATGATCTCTGTATAAAGTACTAGTGGCCAAGTATGAAAAAGGAGATACCTGTCTTTGTAGAGAGATGTTTTACTTGTCAACAAATGAGGACATAACATTAGAGGGCTGCTGGGTTGTTGCAACCCCTACCCATTCTAGAGTGGAAGTGGGATGGTGTCACTATGGTTTTTTGATAGGATTACACATGACACCTCCCAAGAACGATGTTGTGTTGATGACTGTATATCGACTAAAAAAGGTAGCCCAATTTTTCCTATAATGGAACCTTCACCATTGATGTTTTGGGTAGTCTTTATATGAGTGATATAGTTCGATTAGATGGTGTTAAAAGGAGAATTGTTTCTAATAGATATTCTCATTTCACATATCAGTTTTGGAAGGGTCTTCAAAATGCCTTAGGATAATAGGTTCTTCTAAGTACAACCTATCATCCTAAGACAGATGTTCAATCTAAGCAAACCATTTAGATTTTGGAAGATATACTACAAGCCTATGTTTTGGATTTTGGAGGTTCATGGGAGAAACTTTTGTCACTCATGGGGTTTTTCTATAATAAAAGATTCCATGAATCGATCCAAATGGACCCTTTAGAGGCCTTGTATAGAAGGTCATGCTATTAGCCTCTTTGTTGGATGGAGGCAAGAGAGGCAGTACTTGTTGGACCTAGTCTTGTGCAGGAGACAACTAAGAAGGTTTGGTTGATCATAAATAGGTTAGTAACCATGAAGAGATGAAATAAATCATACAATGACCAATAGAGACAGCCTCTAGAGTTTGAGTTTGGTCATCTAGTTTTTCTTCGAGTGTCACATAGGCTGGGGAAACATCGTATTAGAAAACAAGGGAAGCTTATGCCCTAGTTTGTTGGACCTTTTGAGATTGCGAAAAGGTTTAGTCTAGTGGCATACCATTTGGACCTTCCACAATGCTACAATTCCATCCATGATGTGTTTCACATATCATATCTTTAGAGATATCTTTCTGACCCTTCTCATGTGATTGACGTCGAGGACATCAATCTTTGGGTAGATGCATCCTTTAACAAGAATAATTTATGAATTATGGACTGTATTGAGAAGAATATATGGGGAAAGATTGTGCCTCTAGTACAAGTACTGTGGAAGCATGAACATTTTCAAGAGGAGACCTGGGAGAGGGAGTCTAATGTGCGAGCATAGTGTCCAGACTTGTTCACCGATACCCCACAGTGATGCATGGAGCAGCTCAAGGATGAGCTATTATATGGTAGACAGGTTTTAAGATTCCTTCCTTTTTATAGGTATATTTTATTTGAAACAACCTGATTTTTAATAAAAATATAATAAAAACCTCTTTTTATAAATTATAAACGCCTTATCTGGAAAAATGATTTATCAGTGAAATAATTTAATAAATATGTTAAAGTAATTACATAATAGAAAATACCTAGTTAAAACTTTGGAATATTCAATGGAATATTTCCAGAGTTAGACACTGATTTAGTTCAAAATTCTGAATCCCATAAATCCTTAGTGAAGGAAAAGAATAATAATATTAAATATATTGTATTAAGCGTGGATAATTCATTCAAAATAATTGAATAAATTCAAAATGGTGCATCTTATGAGAAATATGAGATCACCGTGGTGTCTGAGATACAGTGTTTACCCTAGGAAGAGTATAACACTTGAAGGCGCCAGACGTTTGGATGCCTTTATCATGAGATAAAGTTATTAAATAATATTTATTTATTTTTTTATTGAAAATAATTAAATATATACCAAATGGTTCATCATATAAGAAATCCTAGACTACCATTTGGTCCATAATAGGGGGTTTACCCTAGGTAGGGTATAACTTCTATACGCAATAAACACTTATACTTGTCACCAAATAAAATTATTATTTTTGGTAATTATATTAAATAATTTAATTAATTAATTAATTAAAATTAAAAAAGGGGGAAACACTGGTTCTTCTTCAACCACACATTTTCCTCCATTAAAGCTTCTGAAGGTTTTTGAAAAACATTATTATTCACCAGTTTTGACCGAATAATGATGGTAATAAATTAATAGAGAGAATCTATTGACTCCACACATATTTTTTGGATGAAAAAAAGGATTTATGAAGTTATTTTTTGGTTCATAAATGGTGGGAATGTGTTTAGGGATCTATAAATAATTAGGTTTTATTTCTACCATGGAATGAAACGAATGGGATGGAGAATGCTCTTTGGTGAAGATTAAATCGATTTCTAGGTGATTTTTCGCTGATCTGCGTGAGCTTGGTACTCTTCTTCCTCCACCAACCCATGCGTAATAACCCTTATAGGGGTTTTATTCTTCTTTTCATTTTTATTTATTTATTTTATTTTATTTCATTATCTTACGCGTAATAATGAAAAAAGTGGGTTAAATAATATAATAAATAAACAGAGAAGAAATTTATCTTCTGGAATAAAATGATAATCCATATATATATATATATATATATCAATTGATAAATTTTATATCTATTTTCAAAAGAAGATATATATATATCTAGATGGATATATATATATATATATATATATCGATAATCACTTTGTATTATTTTGGACAATTTATTAAAAAATGAATATATATATATATATATTGATAATAAAATTAAGGATTTTTTTATCAATGTGTAATTGAAAAAGATAAATTATTATGAAAAAAATAATTAAATCATTTTTGTTAAAGAATAATTGTATGATAGTATCAAACAGAATTTATACTAATGATTGAAGGATAATTATAAAGTAATGATTTGAAATGATCACATGATAATTTATAAGATATTATTATAAGATAATTATCAGTGAATAATGCTAGATTTTTTAGGGAGTTGACCAGTATCTTCGATTTCTCTCGAATTGGAGCAAATATTACCTCAATTTTGGACATCTGGATCATCTTTGTTATAAGGTGGGTGTTCTAAACTTAATATCTTTTTATTTGATTTAATTGTTTATATTATATATGATATTTGAGATCACACTAACCTACCGTGGGCATGACTAGATAAATTATATAATCCCTATTAAACAATAATATTTTTTTAAAAACATTCATTGAATCCCTTTAGGTCCATAGGCAAAGAGACTAAAACCTACAACCACCTGATAGGTGCTCTACCCTTGGATTTAATTGAGACCTAGTCTGTTTGATTGATGAGCCCTACAATAAATTGGATAATTTGATTAATTTCTAGATTAGACTTTTAAATTGGCATAATATTAATTTTTTGTAATTTTTTATGGTAGAATCACCTTGGATAATTTTGGTTAGACAGATGATAGTTTTATTAATTGATTATTGTGAATTATGACAATACATCAGGTATGTTTTATACTGGCCTTGTGATTTATGCTTTTTTAGCTTTTGATGAGCTTACATTATATCGATGTAATTGATATCTGGCAGTTTGATGTTGATAGCATGTTGAGTTTGTCTGGATATGACTCATGTTTATTGTGGATGCCTAATAGCTTGGCGGATGATCTTCCATACCATTTGATGGTAAGGAACACAAATATTTGATGCCCTAGGGAAAATTATATGATTATATGGGATGTATGAGGACTAGATGCATAGTCACTTGATGCCTAAGGGTGAGATTTTGGAAAGTGTCACGAACCAGTCCGAGTCGACCCTCAACCGGTTACCCAGGCCAGCCCACGAAAAGTCCCGAGAGGCGTTCTCGATCCTCCCGGGATGGTGACAAGCACCAAGGGAATCAATAGAGTACACAAGGGAACGATTTCTCCCATATATGAACAATCAAACAAACATCGGAAAGAAATGGACAACCCAAAAATACATTTATATAAAAATTGTACTGAACATTATCTATATAAGAAACTGAAAGTATAACTAAGACAACAACTCAACTAACCAAACCTAATTTCCAAATAACTCCATGTGACCCCACTGGTCACTCTCCAAAAAAATGATAACACATCACCCAAGGTTATCAAACTCAATCTGAAACCTGCACAAGGGCTAAAAGCAGAAGAAGACTATAGGCGTGAGTATAAAAACTCAGTAGGTTATCCCGATATTCTATTCCCAATGCAAATCCTTTAAAATAAAAGAAACATCAATTTCAAGTTTTAAATACAAATATAAATTTAGTCTTCCAAATGAGGTCCCATGCTATAAAAAAAATTACCAGGAAGAAAAAACATGCATGTTTTATAAACAAGAATACTAGTAATAACTTTCAAAGCGGTGCAACTTCAAAATGAAAATAGTTTTCAAGAGGGATGATTTAAAGATTTTTAACTTTTAAATAAATCACACAAACTACTGAATTTACCAATCAAACACACCATATGCCGATGGTGAGTACAAAAGATCCAATGAGCACAAGTCACGAGAACACCCCTAGGCACTAGTCAGTTGTGATCCCCAGGTACCTCATATCTCGGTGAAAGTAACCATAATAAATATCCGTTATCGTGCACACGAGCCACTAGTAGGGATCATACCCATAACCTAGTGGTACCCCAACATCATCATCATCATAGTTTAGTTATTGTTGTCATCGTCAAACTTGCTACGTGAAATAGGTGCCAAACCCCACACGATCACTAGCATACTAGTACACGTCCGCCAACCTAGATATCCGAGATTCCCTTTAGTGATCAATCTGGTTACACATATTATCAAATACACATTTCACACCAAAATTAAATTCCCAAACCACAAACACACAAACATCCCACAAACCTTCTTCACATTTCTTTCAGGAATCAACAAACCACTAAATATTTTCGTAAAACAATTTCAAGGAGTGTCTTGAGGCTTTGCACATAAAACGCATTCAAAAACACTCTTTCAATTATAAAAACACATCAAAACCATACCAAACCATATTTGGAAGACCTAAAAACATTTAATAAAATCATTTCATGGACCATAAAACAATCCCAATTGAAACAACTTGGTATATACAAGTAAAACACTCATTCTTCATTTTTAGGAAAGGCCAAACAGGCCTTTAAACATTTTCTCAAAACTAACATTTGACAAAGTTATGAATTTAAATTTTATTAAGGAGGTGTGTAAACACCATTTAAATAATAAAACCACATTCATAAATCCCTTAAAACACTCAGATGGCATATTCAAAACACAACCATTTTTATAATAATGTGAAATGGGTCATTTTCTTGCAACTCGGTCCAAAACAAGTTGTAAACAAAAACAATTTTTTTGTAAAAGAAAATACAAATTTGAAAGACATAAAAGGATCCCAAAATAATTTTCTTACATGATTCCAATATATTTATAAATCCAAACAAATTATTTTAAATTGCAGTAGACACATAAAAGCCAACCAGGCAATTTACCGAACACATGACATGCACTCTTTAAAAAACAACTTGTGTTAAGCACTTAAAAAGGGATAATACACTATTTTAATGCCAAAAAGTTATTAAATATACTGATACATATTCAAAAATACCATAAACCAAGTGAAAAATCTCATGGAATAATTTATCAAATAAGAGGAGTGCAAATTTATACCAAAATAACTATATTTTTAACAAAATAAGTCACAAAACATAATTTGCACCCAAAACCTTTAGAAACAAAGTTTCATAGAAGCACATATCATATAAATAAGGTTATAAAAGAATTAAAATGATGAAACTTAAATGATAAAGGTTTGTGCAAGGGATATCCTACCTCAAATCCTTAGCGTAATGGAAATGCACACCCGAAATCACCCGTCGTGAGTTTATAAACCCTAAAACTATAATGACCAGAGCTAAATGAATATAAAATACATCAAAAACCATGGTATAACAGAACCCTAGTTTTATCATGACTAGGATAGATTATAAAACCAATAAATAATGAAAGGAGGAAGAAGAGGGAGGATAAAGGAGATGGAATCTCACCTTTTCCACAAGAAAACTCTTCGTATTCCATTATATATGCACCCATAGAGAAAATGGAATGGGATTAAACTTCTTGGAGAGTCTTATAATTTCTGGAAGAACCAGGTAAAGAAGTTGTTTTTGAAAAAGAGCACGAATTGAATGAGTTATGTATAAAACTATCTACCTTATCAATTCTGGGCGATTTGAGGTATCCTGATAACTTTCGCTCTAATCTGTGACCCATATGAGCTCAAAAGAGGGTAAATAGATAATGGGGTTAAGGATAGGGGTATTTACTTTTAGGGGGAGGTAGAATCAACGAAAAATATTAAAAATTTATTTAGATATAAAAGAAACAAATATTTTTTTAAAATAGGAAATGGGCCCCTGGGCTGGCCCAATACCTAAATAAGTAACCCCAATTTACCATGCTTATGAATTTATATGTGGTAAAAAAGGATATGAAAGTTTTAATATCTCAGTATAGGAAAAGTGTGAAGTTTAATGGGTGAATAAGGATGAAAAACAAAAGAGTTATAAAAGAAACAAATTCGTTTTTTAAAAATGGAAATGGGCTCACGGTTGGCCCAAATCATGAAGTAACCACCCTTTCTTAAAAAACTCCTAAACAAGAAATGGGGATCCCAAATTAGGGTGGTTATACATATATGAAACTTTAAAACTCAAGATTAATCTCACCAAATAACCATGAAAAGGATCGGGATTTCCAATGGACCGGGTCAATACAAAGACAAAAAAAAATCGGGTGTGAAAATTCTCCCCACCATTAAAGCTATCTGCCCCTGGAAAGCCATAACACTTTCCGGTTGAAAAAAATAAACACCTAAGGATTACCTATAAACATGATCCAGCATCTAAAGAAAATGAAATATAATCAACCATCAATGGATGTTAATTCTCTAGCTCAAAAAAAAAAACTCACTACTCACAACCACTTCCAGAAAATCATTGGAAATATCAAGCCACCACATCCACAACCAAGCCAAGAACCCGATTGTTGGGCCTTTTCCCAATGAACCCAACCATCACCCAAACCAAAGAGCACTCACAAAAACCAAATATTCTAGAGGATTCCAGAATGGAATTCCCACCATTAAGAAACAACTACCACTAGAAAAGTTCTTAGGATGAAAATCCATGAGACCCATGGTGGGTCTCCCCACCATTAGAAACCAACTAGCAACGAACAGACAAGAATTCAACATGAGATAGAATTGGGAATCACTCACACAAGACCAAAAAAAAATCCTAAAAAAATATAAAATACCAAGTTAATAGGGTTAGAACATGAACATATAAACCACCCACTCCCGAACGGAGGAGACAAGAACTTGGCCAACACTTTCAGCACATATCTGGACCCCCACCACTCGGGGATGGGAGGGAAGGGGACCCAATAATTTGGCCATTAAAAACACAAAAGAAACAAGTAAACTACCCAAAACTCTCCACTTATGAATAGGTAACACCAATACTACACCTGATTTTCACAGGCAGTCCACACATGGACATTGATTGAAAACCCACATCCATGAAGGCATAACCATATACACTGTGTGAGGGGTAAGTCCACCACGCTTGTTGAGAAAAAGGGAAATTCACAGAAATGAGAAACTAAAACATTGACATAGAAACCAACTTACCAAAATAGAGGAGGCATGATCCTAATTGAGCACTCCACACCTCTGTCGATTTCCTAACTGCGTGAAAAGCTTCACTCCGAGGCCTATGGCTGGAGCCCTAATTCTTGAAGCATCTGCTACGCCGC
This sequence comes from Viscum album, assembly GCA_963277665.1. NCBI lineage: Eukaryota > Viridiplantae > Streptophyta > Magnoliopsida > Santalales > Viscaceae > Viscum > Viscum album. Next base: position 2,094,056,652 of record OY728131.1, on the reverse strand, counting down.
AGTCAGGTGATAAGGATCACACCACTCAAAAAAACTCACTTTCTCACCATAAAAAAACCTTCATCTAAATAGGAACTCATAGATACATATCAAAATTTTGTATCACTCCAAACGAGGGGCAGAATGGACAAGGAATACGACGAAACACATCAACATCACCAAACACAACTGCTATGTCCAAAAGAATTATCATGACCTAGAAGCACTTTTAATCGATCCCAAACATCTCTCTATTCCAACAAATAGGTTGAGTAATCATCCAAAGAGGTGGGTTTAACATTTTAAATGAATACTTAGGTTGATCACCAGGAAAGATTTCCAACGGAGAACTATACATGGACACATCACAACATCAAACACATCTTTAGGAACCCAATGAAAATTACTCAAAAACCGAGCCACCAACAAGATCTCATCACAAGATACAACAAGTGTACGAATTATAGATCACAAAGAAGTTTACTGAATAAACAAATCTTCTAAGACATAGAAAAATCAAGCCACATAAGAATTGGTTTAAAAAAAAGGCCACAATTTTTCAACTCAAAACACTTTTGAAAAACAAACTAACTTGGTGGGTTTCCACATTCATCAATGGTGTTTCATCAAGTCTCACCCATATGCATATTTCCTTGCCACCCCAGGCACCCAACCACCATTCCATATAGGCCATCCATCCATATATAAATAAAACCATTCATGTGAGCACCCATGAAAACACCAAAGGCTAAAACAAAACAACATCATTCCAAAAATCTTTTACCTTCAAAAGGAACACCAACCGACAAGTCAAAAACCCTTTTCATATTTCACAAAAAAAACCACAATTCATTAGGAACTATTTTCTTAAAAACCTACCCCTTTTCATTTTTAACAACTTTTTAAATAACCAAGCCACTCCAAACAACCCCTTCCCATTTTTTTAAAATTCAGAAAGGTATATTTTCATAATCTGAGGTCCATTGAGACCAATACCCTTTCTAGGAAAACACCAACCGATCAAAACAAATTTCCAAAACTAATTTATTTGATTCAAAAAAATTTTGACATCCCAAAATACCCCATTTAAAACAAAGATCCAGAATCACCTTAAAATGATTCACAATTTCAAAAAATTTTATTCCAAAAAACCACAAGTTTAGATTATGGATAATCCAATCCAGTTAAATCATTTCTACTTCCCTCCAATTTTTTTTTCACAAAAACACAACCTTCCAAAACCATTCTTATATTTAATTTTTGAAAACCCCCCTTTTCACTTTTCAAAATCTAATCCTTCTTTTAAATCCCATTTCGACAATTCTCACACAAGGATTTTAAAAACAAAAATTCAAAATTCAATAAAGGTTCAAGAGACCCAAAAAAGGGAACTAGTGTTAGTGGGTGACTTGACCATATGGTTGGCGGCCATATGTCAAACACAACACCAACACAGAGAGACTTATTAGGACCATTCCCTAGCTCCACATGGCTTTCCAGGCCCTGAAATCTCACAGAGGACATTAGTCAGACTCCCCTTGTCATATCCCAACACCAAACAATCAATAAGAACAAATGACACTAATAAAACCGAACTTACCATGGAAACCCGAGGATTAGAACAAGAAAGATTTCACGACGCTCTTCTTGCAATTACCCCTAAAGTCCCAAAAATACTAATCCATTTACCTTGACATCCCCAAAATAACAAGGGCACTCTAAAAAGAATAGTCTGCTAAGAGATCACCTCCTCTGATACCATTTTGTCACAAACCAGTCCGAGTCAACCCTGAACCAGTTACCCAGGCCAGCCCACGAAAAGTCTTGAGAGGCGTTATCGATCCTCCCAGGATGGTGACAAGCACCAAGGGAATCAATAGAGTACACAAGGGAATGATTTATCCCATATATGAACAATAAAACAAACATCAGAAAGAAATGGGCAGCCCAAAAATACATTTATATAAAATTTTTACTGAACATTATTTGTACAAGAAACTGAAAATACAACAAAGCCAACAACTCAACAGACCAAACCTGATTTCCAAATAACTCCATGTGACCCTTCTGGTCACTCTCCAACAAAATGATCACACATTTCCCAAGGTGATCGAACTCAAGTTGAAACCTGCACAAGGCCTAAAAACAGAAGAAGACTATAGGCGTGAGTATTAAAACTCAGCAGGTTAGCTCGATATTCTATTCTCAATACACATCCTTTAAAATAAAAGAAACATAAATTTCAAGTTTTAAATAAAAATATAATGTTATTTATTCCAAATGAGGTCCCATGCAATAAAAAATTACCAGAAAAAAAAACGTGCATGTTTTATAAACAAGAATTCTAGTAATAACTTTCAAAGTGGCGCAAATTCAAAATGAAAATAGTTTTCAAGAGGGCCGCTTTAAAGAATTTTAACTTTTAAATAAATCACAAAAACTAATGAATTTACCAAACAAACACACCGTATGCCGATGGTGAGTATAAAAGATCCAATGAGCACAACTCACAGGAACACCCCTATGCACTAGTTAGTTGTGAGCTCTAGGTACATCGTATCTCGGTGAAAGTAACCATAATAAATGTCCATTATCATGCACCCGAGCCACTATTAGAGAGAATAACCATAACCTAGTGGTCCCCCAACAACATCATCATCATATTTTAGTTAGTGTTTTCATCGTCAAACTTGCTAGGTGAAACAGGGTCCAACCCCCACAGGATCACGAGCATACTAGTACACATCCGCCCACCTAGATACCCGAGATTAACTTTAGTGCTCAATTCAGTTACACATATTATCAAATACACATTTCACATCTAAAGTCCATTCCCAAACCATAAACACAAAAACATCCCACAACCTTTCTTCACATTTTTTTCACGAATCAACAAACCACTAAATATTTTCGTAAAACAATTTCAAGGAGTGTGTTGAGGATTTTCACATAAAACTCATTCAAAAACACTCTTTAAATTATAAAAACACATCAAAACCATACCAAACCATATTTTGAAGCCCTAAAAACATTTAATAAAATCATTTAATGGACCATAAAACAATCCCAATTTACACATCTTGGTATATAAAAGTAAAACACTCATTCTTCATTTTTAGGAAAGGCCAAATGGGCCTTTAAAATTTTTCTCAAAACTAACATTTGAAAAAGTTATGAATTTAAATTTTATTAAGGATGTGTGTACATACCATTTAAATAATAAAAACACATTCATAAATCCCTTAAAACACTCAGGTGACATATTCAAAACATAACCATTTTTATAAGAATGTGAAACGGGCCATTTTCTAGCAACTCGGGCCAAAACATGTTGTAAACAAAAAAACATTTGTTTGTAAAAGAAAATCCAAATTTGAAAGCCATAAAAGGATCCTAAAATAATTTTCTTACATTATTCCAATATATTTATAAATCCAAACAAATTATTTTAAATTACAGTAGACACATAAAAGCCAACCGGGCAATTTACCGAACACATGACATGTACTCTTAAAAAAAAACTTGTGTTAAGCACTTAAAAAGGTATAATACAAAATTTTCATTACATAAAGTTATTCAAGATACTAAGAAATTTTCAAAATACCATAAACCAACTGAGAAATCTCATGGAATAAATTACCAAACAAGAGGAGTGCAAATTTATACCAAAACAACTATATTTTTAACAAAATAAGTCACAAAACATAATTTGCACACAAAAAATTTAGAAAAAAAGTTTCACAATAGAACATATCATATAAATAAGGTTATAAAATAATTAAAATGATGAAAATTAAATGATAAAGGTTTGTGCATGGGATATCCTACCTCAAATCCTTAGCGTAATGGAAACACACACCCAAAATCACCCGTCGCGGGTTTATAAACCCTTAAACTATGAAGACCAGACCTAAATGAATATAAAATACATCAAAAACCATGGTATAGCAAAACAATATTTCTATCATGACTAGAGAAGATTATAAAACCAAGAAATAATGGAAGGAGGAAGAAGAGGGAGGATAAAGGAAATGGAATATCACCTTTTCCACAAGAAAACTCTTCGCATTCCATTAGATATGCTCCCCTAGAGAAAATGGAATGGGATGAAACTTATTGGAGAGTCTCTTAAGGTCTGTAATAACGAGGGAAAGAATATTTTTTTTTGAAAAAGAGCACGAATTTAATGAGTTATGTATAAAACAATTTACCTTATCAATTCTGGGTGATTTGAGGTAACCTGAGAACTTTTTCCCTAATCCGTGACCCATATGAGCTACAAAGAGGGTAAATCGATAATGGGGGTGAGGATAAGGGTATTGTATTTGAGGGGAAGGTAGAATCACCGAAACATATTAAATATTGAGTTAGATATAAAAGAAACAAATATTATCTTTAAAACAGGAAATGGGCCCATGGGATGACCCAATACCTAAATAAGTAACCCAAATTCACCATGCTTATGAATTTATATGGGGTAAAAAAGGATATGGAAGTTTTAATATGTCAGTATAGGACAAGTGAGATGTTGAATGGGTGAAACAGGATAAAAAACAAAAGAGTTATAAAAGAAACAAATTCAGTTTTTAAAACTGGAAATGGGATCACCGTTGGCCCAAATCATGAAGTAACCACCCTTTCTTCAAAAACTCATAAACAAGCAATGGGGATCTCAAATTATGGTGGTTAGACATATATTAAACTTCAAAACTCAAGATTCATCTCACCAAATACCTATGAAAAGGATTTGGATTTCCAATGGACCTGATCAATATAAAGGCAAAAAAACCCGAGCGTGACAGAAAGTATGTGGACAGGGGCCATTTTTTATGATGTGTTATTAGTGATTCATCCTTGGAAGGAGAATTTTACACCAATTTGGGTGATCCATCTTGATATAGTAGGATATACCCACAGACATAGATACCTGACAGTGCACCAAAGCAGGTTTGGCTAACCTCAGGTTTTATCCCATAACATGAGGTTCATCAGGTTTTATTTATTATATAGTATTAATTTATTAAATTAGTACTTTATTTATCACTATATTGCATGAACTATATCTATCATATTGGATTTGTTTATACAAAGTGGTTTTGACCAGCTAAGTTGTACTCACACCCTATATGGGCTACCATTTGGTACCAAGATAGATTTCATGGATGCAAGTTTGAAAAAGGGAAAGGGGCCCTATAGTTTATTTTTAGTAGGATGAATGGGTTTGAGATTGGAGATGAGGCTAACATGGGGTTCAGATTGGGGTTTTGGAGTATTTATTTGAGTTTTCTTATTGTTTTTATTTGTATGAATTTTAGAACGTCATTTATACACATTGATCTTGTCATTACATTATTCTTTTATTATTTGGATTTATTCAGTTTGTACCTTTCTTAGTTTTAGATGTATTATTATTTATTCACATTGTTTCTATTATTTCATCTACTATGCTATTATTTATACTTTCATTGCAACTCTTACTATAGGGTATAGTCTCCCCACTATATTCATTATACCATTGCTGCTAGTCAGCAGCCTATGACATAAGGGGAGGCATGATTGAGGTCACGTAGCCAAACAGCTCAGTCACTTAAGGGAGCACTGGGTCGGGGACATTACAAAGGTGGGATGAGAAGGATAAAGAAATTAATTTAAAGGGTAAGTAATAGATATATTGTGAATTTAGATATTCTTTTGAGGCATACTTTTGGAATAAATCACTTGAGGAACTTTTTTGAGGATATAGGATTCTAAAAATGTATAATGTATCTAAAATATGAAAATTGGGTATATTTTCATGGTAATTTTGAACTAGATGTGTGTCTTGAAACAGATGGAAGTGTGCTCCATTTTTAGGTGAAAAATAGGGACAAATCATTGGAAAAGAATGTTGGGTATGGGGTAACAATGGGATTGTATGAGAGTTAGGAGAGTTAGGTGGGGAAATGTTAGCGAGACTTTTAGGTATTAATTTAAAACCTAAAAAAGGTATTATATAAGGTCTAAGTGTCAAATTGATTTAGTAAAATCCAAGCCACATTATATTACCCATTTTAGAACTTATTAATCATGATTAAAATTTAACTGTGGTAATTATTTTATTATAAAAAATATAAGATGAACCTTTGTTTCTAAATTTCAATATGATAAATATAAATATGGACTCTATTTAATCTAATTCAACATATAAATATGATAAAATTAACTTTTAAATTAAAATATATAATGTGATGAAAACTGTTGTTGTAGAAAAATATCATTTTAATCATTAACTGTTCTTCATATTAGTTAACATTGATTAAAGATTAATTGAGTGGTAATTATTTTTTTTATATGTTTATAAATCATATTATTTTCTTTATTTTGAAATAGATTAATTTAATTTAGAAGCACAATATTTTTAAAAGTATTATTCCTTGAAAAATTTATAGTTTTACTATGGTAACTAATATTAACCTTTGTAACTTATTTTTATGCCTAAAAATGAGATTAAACTTATTAAATAATTTTTCTATGCCGATTAAAAATATAAAAACCATTTTATCTAATTCAATTTCTAAATGGTTATAAAATTAATTTTAATATAATAGAACATAACACATAATAACGATTTTAAGAAACATGTATCTTCTAAGCATAAAAATTTTATTACATTCCATGTAATGACTATTTGATGTATTTTAACATATTTTTTATATTATTATTAATTTACAATTTAACCATTATATAAAAAACATCATAAAACATGAAAATATAGTTTTTTATAAAATATAATTTACACATAAAAGGATATATTAGTAATTTAGCTTTAAAAATTAAATTTTATTAATAAATTTCCATTATTTTTTCCTTCAATATAAATTTCATGATACAATTACCCTTATTTACACATTCCAATCTTATAACTACTTTAAAATTGTTATAACAATTTTAATAAAAGGTTGTATTGTTCGTTTTCATTCGATGATGTGTGTGGAGAAATCTGTCAAACAAATTTGATTTATTTAAAGAAAACATATATAAAAATTAAAATACTAGTGTGTTACGCCCCTCCTAAAAAAATTATGCCCCTGTAACCTTAATTACTACCCACTAATGAAAATAACTAAGGGTTTTTAAACAATATACATGACTCACGGATTTATTTATATTGAAATTTCATCCATACTATGTTAAATTCAACTACTCAACTCATATTTTCACTTATAATAAGAATATATATAATGTTAAGTTTTTAATTAACCATTTATATCAAATATCCCAATATAATGGTAATAATTTTTTAAAGGGAGTATATAATCATCGTTGTACCAATAGGTGATCATGCATTGATTTATAATTTTAAATGTTTTTTACTATCTTGGAAATTATCATGGTCTCTATATAGAGAGGGTAAATCCCTACCTAATATCAAATTTGATTAATGGAAGGATAAAATAATTTTATAGGAAGAAAAATACTTTAAATATCTACTATATAGGAGTTATATACTTCATATACAATGATCATACTGCTAAAAAATGTTTTCAATAACTCAACATCTAGTTATCGAGGTGATTATTTTATGTCCTTATAAAATATTATTGGTAAAAACAAGTGGAAAAAATAAGATACAAATAAAAAACTTTCAATTCATGAGTGGATGATTGGTTTTCATCACACCACATTATTTTTAGAACTTACCACAACACCCCAAAAATTTTAAAAGAGTAACTTTTATTCAATATCGTGTATAACATGCAACACACAACTTTGAAAGGAATATAAAGTCCTAAGACTTTATGATATATTTAATATTTTAAATAAAATTTATAGACTATAATTCATGAAACATTGAGTTATTTTGCGTTATATGCAATGAATTTCTTTGATATCTTGTGTTACATGCAAGATCAAGTTTTTACTGAACAATAATATATTATTAAAATATTTAATGTAATAAGATATATCCTACTAGTTAAAATTAGAAGTTATGAATAGTATTACCTAAATTATGAAAATATATGGTTTATAGAAATATAATATGATTTCATTGGTTACCAATTAATACCAATTGAATATAAATGAAATAATTTTGTTTTTTTCGCCCAAAGATGTTTATATTAATAAATTAAATTAATTATAATTAGTGAATGATATTAATGAAATATATATTTTATATATTCAATAAAATATTTTTGATATTCATCCAAAATATTTTATATGTATAAGATAAGATCAAACCCAATTTTACGCGTAAAAACATATATTTTTCTAAATGCATTTTTACCGCCTTTTAATGGAGAAACTATTTTAAATCCAATTTTTGACACTTTTATAAATTATATTTAAAAAATGAACTTATTTTTTTTAAATTTTAATATTAAAATTTACTTTGGTTGAATTGTTTTTATTTTTCTAATAAGTTTTTTGTTTTGATGAACAGTGATAAAATATTTCATTTTAATTGAAAACAACTTTACATCTAAATAATTTATAGTGTTAAATTATAATTTAATTGGGTTTAAACTATAATTATATTAAATTTTTACCAGTTAATTAAATTTAGGTCATAATAATAAATTTCACATTGATTTTGGATATAAAAACTTTTTAATCTTTTGAACATTTCAATTTAAAAACTTGTTTTGTCGTTCCATCAATGAGATTGATTTTAAATTAATTACTAAAACTTTTGTCCCTTTTATTTTAAAAATTTGATTAAATTTTTTGAATAATTGGGTAAAAATTATGTAAATATGTTTCTTTTTTTTGGACATTATGAATAGTAATTTTAGTAATTTTTTTATTAACACGGTTAACGGTAAATCAAGTAATTAAGGGTAAAAATAATATTATAAATATTGAAAAATTAACCCAACACTTGTAAAAATTTCATTTTATGAGTGGGTGTAGACTAAAATCATATTTGGGCTTAGATTATAACCTTTTTAAGCCACTTGGATGAGAGTATGCCATTTATTATATTTTATTTAAAGAGAAGTTAAAGATGTCATACTCATATTTATAATAAATATATCATTTTTAATATAGTTTTATACAAAAGATAAATTCGAATATAAATATGAATTTGAAATATAAAATTTTTATCTTCATAATTATAATTTATTTATAATTTTTAAGAAATAAATAATTACTTTAAAGTCCTACACAATGACGATGCAGTAATTATTAAATTAATGATAATATCAAATAAATGATTATAAAAATATAAAAATAAATTTAATTTGACATAATTAATGTTAAAAATGATTTTTTTATATAACTTATACATATTATTGATACATTGGAAGTGTTTTTTTGAAGATATCTTATTTTTTTTTAAAAGTCAAATAAATGAATTGTATCAAAATTTTCATTAATGATATTTTAAATTAAATAATATTTTATTAATTGATATAAAATTCATAAAAATATAAAAATATTCCAAATTATTTGTATAAGGTTATATATATCATAATTTATCCATTTAGGGTTTGTTTGGAATTTTTTTAACTATATTAACCCTTAAAGAGTAAAAAACCAAGTTATCACGGTAAGAGTTAAAAAAATTAATTAAGGGTTAAAGCCAAAATATAAGGGTAAGAATGTGACCTAAACTTGTTTAAAAAATATTGGTTGAGATTATTTTGACCCATAATAATCTTATATTATAAACAAATAACTGTTTAGCCATTTGTAATTGAAAATTAATTTATATAAATTTAATATTTTTGGGGCTTCCAAAAGTGCCCCTCACCTTAATTATAAAAGGGCACCTCCTCCCTCACTTCCTTACACCTCTTTTAACCTTATATCTCGACCAAAACTACCAATTTATCCTAATAAAATTATTATCAAACTTATATAGGTACTTTTCTTCAAAAAACACCAACTCTAGATCCCTTGAGAAGAGATCTAAAGGAATTGCACCAAAGAAGAGGTAATTGTTTTACCAACTCATTCAAGTTCATTTCTTCTTCTACTTCCTATACATGTGTTGTTTCATGATAAAGTAATAAAAAAAATATAATATATATTCTAAGATGTTATTATGATTATGGGAAAACCATATTCTAACTTTTATCCACCCTATAAAAAAACAAAATCACTACACGTGCGTACGTACGACTTACCGTCTCCACGTCGTGGTGTAACTTTTTTTTAATCACCACTTTATTTAGATGGGTATAATGATGGATATAATGGATATTAATAATAAATATGACATGATATTTATTATTTATAATTAATATACTATCCAATTACCTAACCTTTCACCCATAATGGAATGATATCATCGCTCATGCGTACTTATGACCTATCATCTCCACGACGTGATGAGATTAATTTCCCATGATAACCATTCAAGAATGATTATAAAAATGTATATAATGAGTAAATATAATATATATGAAATTACTATCATTATTTATATGATATGATATATATATATCCTATTTATAAAAAACAAAACTTACACGACAAAACATACATAGCGAAATGAATCAGTTAACACCTGAAACAATGGTAATAATGGAATATTATTAACAAAACTATATAAGAAAATAAGATATGATATCATAAACATGTATATGGTTATAGTATAAATTAATAACATGTTTTAAACCATTATAAATTATTTTAAATCACATTCAACTAAATTAAAGTACAAGGTAAGGGTTAATTTCACAATCTCATTATTATTCAATGTTGTTTATACGTAAGTATCTGCTGGGAAATATTTACCATCCATGTCCGAGTTTCTTAAAATAAAATTCCAAATTATTTTTAATATTATCCTATAATTTTTAAAATTATTTTTACCCATGTTTAACTTTTTATAAAATTGGTTTGAAAGGAATCTTTTTGTGGTTTTCCAAATGAGGTACTTCATGAGTTTTTCGACAAAAATACGGAAGGAATGTTTTTTTTAACTTATACAACATGAGTGTATTTTTCAAATATCATGAAAATTTAATGTATTTAATATTAATTTAAATGTTTAAAATATTGTTTTTAATAAAAAAATTTCTTTTAAAATTTCATTTCCTTTAAAATAAATGATTTCAAAGTAAAAATAGGTATTTATCTTATGAATTTTTAATGATTTGTTTCAAGTATTTTTATCTATGTCAACATCCATTGTTGGATATTATGCTTGATTGAGGTTGATATATTGTGATACTATTTACTATATTTTATTGAAGGGTTTATGATCAGTTTTACTATGGATGTGCTATCTTGATACCATTCATGATTTATGGTTGAGGTATTCACATTTCATATGCTAGTTTTTTAATACGAATATTTATGTTGTTTATGTTTCACCCTTTTAATATGAGGAATGAATTGGAATTATTAAGTAATGGGTGGGGCCCTTTATATCCTCTCAATTTATTGGTAGGTCTCATGAGACAAACTAGTTTGGGTATTGGCTGATTTCTTACCCATTTATATATGGTGTCTTGGATGAAGTCTTGACTGTATGTTTATGATGTCTGACATTATACATTCCCTCATTATGAGATTATTTGTTGATATTCCATGTTATTATTATATTAGTATAACAACCATGTGATTATTTATATATCATTATTTTATTTTCATTTATTCTTTCCATATTATTCTCAAAATTATGTTTAAATGGCTTGTGTTTTAGTTATATACCTTTCCATAATTTTAATTCTTATTTACTCATAATAGCTTCTACTATAAGTTTAACATTACTGAACATCCGAGATAAACCATTTATATATTTTATTTCTTATAGGATTCCAAGATGTATATTATGACTGATATGAATAGTTAAGCTAGGAGATTAATGGTGTTCTCAAAGGATTCACTATGTTGTATTTTTATATTTTAAATTGTGATGCAAGGTTCATGTATGTAATATGGTTTCCAAAACTACTAAACTAATCAGTCCTTTGAGATTAAAATATTGTATCTATGATAATGTAATAAAGTGAGGAACCGGATTCGGGCTACCGGGGTCGGGGTCGTTACAATTGGTATTAGAGGAATTTTAGAAACAACATTGGAAACTAGATTTAGAAAAATTAGATTAGGGAATATAACCTAAGGTATAATTTGAGGATAAGTATAGAAGAACATACCAAAGAAAACATGTTTATTATTATGATACTAGATACACATAAATATTTGAATTTATTTTATGTATTTTTCTAGTTTTAGGATTATACATTATGATATGATCTAACTTAGTGTATGTCCTCATTTAGAAATGGAACATAGTAGAAGGAATGTAAACCTCATCAACGCACGTGATCCAAATAGTAATAATGATCATATATTTCATGGTATTAAGACAATATTTTTAAGGGAAATAATATCCCAAAAATTCTCATCATATGAGGAAATAATATCATGTGATAATGAGATAGGTAAATGGTACTCTAAGTATTATGGATTCGGAGGGAAGCATGAGAATAAGAGGAAAACTTGGAAAAATATGGATAAGGGGAAGAAGGTAAAGAAGTATTTTCCCACATGTAATAATTGTTGAAATAATCACCCTATTACTTTTTTAAAAGTAATTGTAGTTTTATACAAGCGTAGAGAGAAAGACCACCATGCTTGGGATTTTAAGGACAAAAAAGGTTTCTAATGTAAAATTATTTAATTTTCAGGAGACGTGACACTAAAAAAATCAATGTATTATGCGTCAAAAGAGTATACCCCAAAAGAGGATAATAGATCTTGTTCAAGATTATGCTACTACCAAGGATGAAGAGGAATGATTAATGTTCTTATGCTGTGTTTCAGGAATTATGTTATTTTAGTATTTATCAATGATGTAATGGTTATAATAATTATGGAATATATAAGGATTGTACTGCAGTACTGTTTCATTAAGGATTTGAGATCATATGTTGAATGATACCAATGACCAGGAAAAGTGACTTAGTAGCAAGTTAAACTTTTTGGAAAACATATGGTTGTGGGAAATATAACCCTTAATATGTTCCTAATACTAAGATAATGATGTCTAAATAAAGATATGACTAATTTGGATAAAGTAAATTGGATAGTATTGACTACCTTGGAAATGATTATTGGTTTTGTTGAAAAGGTGGTTTGTTCCATCATTTATTGAGTTTACAACATTTTTTTATTTAAATAGAATATCAAATAATCTATGTTCTATTTAAGGAATAAGGAAGCATGCCTTTTTTGAATAAAGTTTTATTGTCATTAAAGTTCTTACCATGTTTCAAGAGTATACATGATAAAGTTATTCGCATGTTTGGAATGTAAAAAATAAGAGCCACTTCATTTTATAGAAAGATTAATGATTTGTTTATTTTGGAAAAGTTAACCATTTATGAAATGTTTGAAGTTGATATTTGGAAAATGTTTTAGAGGTAAATGTATTACTTCACCCATATGATGCAAGTTGTGCTCAGAAATGAAGTATAAATAGTTCAAGGAACAACCAAAGGATAATATTTTGTTTATAGAAACATATAAAGTAATTATATTTACTTAAATTCTTATACAGTGAAATAATTCATCATATCTAGGAAAATGATATAAAAAATAATGTTAATTTTTGTTGAATCGATGGTATTTTAAATCATCATAGATTTATGGCTTTAAGGCCATCAAATTTCCATTGACCATTCACTTTTTTGTGATTCCAGACCTTAATCACTCCTTATAAATATTTACGCTTTCCCTCCTTATACGTATCTCTACTTTCCACTAATGTTATCCTACTTAGATACCTAGTTATATATTATTCCATGTGACATTTTTACTTCCCAATCTATCTTATTAAGAGGATATTTTATTAACTCTTATCATAATGTGAGATTCTAATAAATAAATTTTCAAATATCAAACCCTATATTATTAAGATAAAGTTTAAACTGTGAGGATTCAATTTAATTAAGGTGGGGAGAATGTAAGACCCTGAAAATTCTAAGAGAGTAACTTTTATTCGATATCATGTATGACATGCAGCAACCAATGTAAAAATGAATATAATGTATTGAGAATTTATGATATATTTAATATTTTAAAATAAATTCTATAGTTTTTATTGCACACAACATTGAGTTATCTTGCGTTATATGAAAAAATGAATTTCTTTGATAGCTAGCATTACACGCAAGACCGGGTTTTTTACTGAACATTAGTATATTATTAAAATATTTAATATAATAAGATATAACATAGCCATTAAAATTTTTGGTTATGAATAGTATTAACTAACTCATGGAAATATATGTTTTATATAAATAAAAGATGATTTCATTGGTTACCAATTAATACCAATTGAATATAATGGAAATATTTCCATTTTTATATTCCCAAAGGCATTTTGTAGTAATAAATTAAATTAATCACAATTAGTGAATGAAATTAATGAAATATATATTTTATATATTCAATAAAATATTTTTGATGTTAATCCAATATATTTTATAGGCATAAGATAAGAAAAAACCCAATTTTAAGCATAAAAACCAATATTTTTCTAAAGTCAGTTTTACAGCCTTTTAATAGAAACCCTATTTTAAATCCAATTTTTAACATTTTTATAAATTATATTCAAAAAATAAACTTATTATTTTAAATTGGGATATAAAAATTTACTTTTTTTTTGAATTTTTGGTATTTTTATAATAAGTTTTATGTTTTGATGAATAATAATAAAATATTTCATTTTAATTGAAAATGACTTTAATATAAATAATTTATAGTATTAAATTATATTTTAATTGGTTTTAAAGTATAACTAGATTAAAATTTTATCATTTAATACAATTTAGGTCATTGGAATCTGACATGTGCCCATCGTGGGGTGTGACAAAAACAAATATTACCTAAGTTAAAATACAGTAAAGTGGGTAACCTAGGTTGTCTTCAGATAGGAGTGCACAATAATTACATTTGTCACTTAAATTAAAGAAAGAAAAAGTGGTTGTTTTTGAAATTGTTTGAGTTGAAAACTATGGAAAGAAATTAAAAATAAATATTGAACACTAATGGATGAAGAGAGTGATGGGGTCAGGGTAGGATCACCTTTTGCAATTTCATCATAGTAATAAAGATTATCTTACATATCTTCCAATTGAATGACAAATTAAAGACTCCTCGATCAATTTATTAATCACCCTTGGTTGAATAAAGAAATAGAACACACTCTTATGTGCATGGAAGCTCATAAACAATTCCTAAACAACTACGGTAAGTCCTGATTGGGAATTTTTTCTCCTTAGACATCTAGAAAAAGTTTACTAGTTCTACACAGATGCCAACGATTGCTGGACAGTCACCCCCTAACACAATCTGTTTCATCAAGACAAATTGCACTAGGAGGAGGGGGATCAAAAGTCTTCAACCAAATATGTAGACAATAAATACACAAAAACCCAAAACATGATCGTATTAAAATAATTAGAAAACACTGAAAATATAAATGATTCAAAATAAAAAGAGGGTTTGACATTTAAGCACAAAACTCCGATATTAAAAAAGTAAAACTCCCCCTTTCCTGATCACTCAAAGGCTTTATCCCTCCATGTGTAGGGTAAAATAGTTGAAAGGGGAAGAAGAGAGCACAATGAAATAAAGAAAAAGAGAAAAGATAAAATTCAAACAACTTTAATAAATAAATCCTCCAGTACAACCCCTCTTGCACCTTTTTCAACCCCTTTGAATGTAAGTGGACACCCATATAAATAGGGTTGAGAGGTAGAAAAATTTTCCTCCAGAATCATTCCACTGAGAGTTTGAATGTTTTTGTTCATATTAAATGGATGAATCTTGAGAAATTGTATTCATCAAATTTGTTCCCTTATATTTTTTTCATCTTCTCACAAAATAACATAAAATTTAGAAAAGTTTAAAAAAATTTATTCTAGAATAAATGATGAAGAATTTTTTTCCCAAGGGGACTCTTTAAATTACTCCTTTTATATGCATTTAATGGAAGGATAAATCATAGAATTTCTTCATGAAATTTAATATGTAAATGAGGAGCGGAGTACTATTTTTATTCCTACTATAATCACTTCATTTGAAGTTATGTAGTCAATGATATACTTCAATCACTAAGGTGGGGTCCATTCTTTTGGCTAACAAAGTTTTTCCACTTGATTAATTTTTATGGGAAAGTTTTGTGTATAATTAGACCTTGGTCCAGAAGAAAAAGTTTTATCCCAAAAATGAGAAAATACTAAAAAAAGAATCAATCAATTTGGATAAAAATTGTGACAGTTATTCACAAAAAACTAAAGCTCCAGAAAATGATCAATTTTACATAATTAACCAATTTTCATAATTAAGCCCATAATTCACGAAAAACACTAAAATGATAAAAATAAGCTCAAATTGATTAATTTAAAGGGGTTAAATAATTTAAAAACACATGAAAAATAATTAAAATATTATCTCTATAAATTCCCCCACACTTAGCACTTGGACTCCTGGACAAGTCAACATCAAAATCAAATCAAATAAAATTTAAAACACATTCTCATGATATCCACCAATTCCATACCAAGTAACCAAAGGATATCATGACTCATAAAAACCCATTATTCCCAGTTCTCCATTATGATTATTCAATATTTTTCCTCTTCATTTCTCCTTCCATGCACACAAGACACCTACCTCACATTAATTTTCTCTCATCTCAAAAATATTAATTTTCAATAAAGTTTTTCTCATCCAAACCAATGTAAGGTTCACCATAGGTTTGAAAAATTCATACGTTTCCAACCAATTTGAGTCAAGGAAACGTTTTTATCATGAAGAATTTAAAGGGTTATTATATGTCTCTCGATTGGTAGGATTTTTATGAAAAAATTCTGAGTTCGAATGAGGAGGGATTTTCTCTTTTTGAAGCAAAATTGAGCAATTCAAATTTTCACTCAAGTATGGTATCCTCCTCACTCCCCTTAGTATAACTCTATCTCCATCATCATGAAAACTCTATGAATTTTCAAATAGCTCAGTATTTGAGCAGAAAAAATTTAAATCTTCTCAAACATGATTTTTCTTGAAAGCTCAAAAAAGGAAAAACTTTCTTCCTCCATTAGAAGCTCCAGAAAAGGCACAAATTATCTTATCATGAAAACTATAGAAAAGGAACAACTTTCAATAAAATTATTTTTTAGTATCACACACATCTATTCAAAAATTTATTTTCCACCGAAATTTGCACCAAATGAGGTATCACAATATAAGACAGCTTCCCCCCTACACTTAATTTCAACTAGATCATGCAATTTCACTTCAAGAGAAGGTTGGATACGGAAAAATTGGCTTGTAATGTGGCTAACCTAATAGGATGTTCATGGATTTTAAGGTCTACATGGATGAAATTTATAAGGTAGTCCCTAATTAAATATATTCTCTTGAAAATGGGGATTTAAAACCAAATACATTCCTTAATAATTTAAAACACATGTACCTCAAACCCGTAAGTTTTGAAAATAATAAATCAAATTATGGTTTAAATAAGCATGGTCTAGTTCTCTCAAGAAGTGAGGTGAATGAAAAGAATATGACCAAAATAGTTCATAATCCTCATAGGAAAGTGATTTCAAATATAAATACAGTGAAATGTGTCATGAGATTCAAAAATCAAAGTACTTTTCATGAAATTCCCAAAGAATTGAACTTGAAAAAAAGTCATTTTCAGTATTCATTTAAGTTCAGTTTCATGGAATAAATTGGTTTACTCAATGAAATGGGTTTCAAAAATGGAAATTATAATCATTTTAGATCAAAAGTTTCAAAATAAAAACACACAAAAACTGAAAAAAACACACAAAAATATGAAAACACACATTTTTTTTTATTTTTTTGAAAAATAGACAAAAAATGAAAATCCTAAACTATAAAGGTTCCTTCCCCCACACTTAAATGGTGTAGTGTACTCAATGAATTAAAGTGGATTTAACATTTAAGAATATTTTTAAATGAATTAGAGAAGCAGGAAAATTTAAAGAGAGGTATGAACAGATGGCTTTTATTGATAGATAGATTGGAGGAGTGTGGCCTCCTCCTTTGGATTTGATGGAATGGTCCCATGGAATTTCTTCATCCTGTGTCCATTAATAGTGAATGTATCCTTCCCTCCATCCTTAAAAATATGAATAGAACCAAAATGATATACATGGTTAACTATAAATGGACCCTCCCATTTGGAATGAAGTTTACTTGATATCATCTTGAGTCTTGAGTCGAATAGAAGCACTTTATCTTCAAGATAAAATTATTTCAGTTGAATAATATTGTCATGAACCACTCTTGTTCTCTCTTTTTAAATCCTATAATTTTTAAATTCTTCTCTTCTAATTTCCTCTAACTCATACAAATGAAATCTTCTCTCTTTCCTAGCACTTTAAAGATCCAAATTCATCTTCCTAACATCCAAATATGCCTTATGCTCCAATTTCATAGGTAGGTGAATTTTTTTCCATAAATAAGCCTATATAGACTCATTCCAATCAGGGTATTGTAGGATTTCCTATAATACCATAATGTGTCTTCTAACCTTTGGCTCAAATCCTTTCTATTTAGTTTAACATTATTCTCCAAAGTTCCTTTTATTTCCCTATTGGATACTCCATCTTGACCATTTGTTTGTGGTTGATAGGGAGTTTATGTTTTATAATGCACCCCATACTTTTTTAGTAAATAATCTATTATCCTATTGAAAAATTGAGTCCCTTGATCATTGATGATGTATCTAAGAACTCCAAACCTACAGAATATGTTATCCCTGAAAAAATCACAAAAAACTTTAACATCATCAATCCTGATGGATTTTTCTTCCACCCATTTGGAAACATAATCAACCGCAAGCAAGATATAATAATTTCAAAATGAAATTGGGAAAGTTACCATAAAATCTATCCCCTAGACTTCAAAAATCTCAAAAAAATTAAGTGGTTTTTGGGGAATTTCTTGTCTCTTTGAAATGTTTCTATAAAACTGATATTTTTGACACCTTTTTCAAAATTCATGAGAATCTTTAAAAAGGGTAGGCCAATAAAATCTAGATTCTAAAACCTTAATTACTATACTTTGAGGTATAAAGTGTCCTACACAAGCTAATTTGTGAGAAAAGTCAAAGACAGATCCAATTTCAATCTTAAGAAAACATCTTCTTATCACTTGGTCATTGCAAATCTTCCGAAGAAAAGGATCACCCCAAATGTAATATCTAGATTCAAATTTAATTTTTTTAATTTTATGAGAATTTAAATGAGATTTAACCTGATATTTTACTAGATAATTGACCATTTCAACATACCAAGGTAGTTATTCCATAACCAAGTACAAATACTCCCCTAGAAGGTGATCATTCAATGGTTCTTTTCTTCGAATTTCAGTTTCAGTAGTATTGGGAAGTCTGCTTAAATGATCAGGCACTTAGTTCTTAGATCCCATCTTATCCTTGATTTCTCTGTTGAAATCCTAGAGCAGTAACATCCATCTCAATATCCTCAGTTTAGCTTCAACCTTTTTTATCAAGTACCTAATAGCTACATGATCAGAAAACACAATGACTTAACTTCCAAGATGATATGATCTAAATCATTCTAAAGAAAAAAACTGCTAAAAAATCCTTTTCTGTGGTTGTGTAATTTAATTGATCTGTATACAAGGTTCTTAAAGAATATTCAATGATTTGTTTCCTAACCTCAATTCGCTGAGAAATGACTGCTCCAACAGCTTGGTTGGAAGCATCATATAATATCTCAAATGGCTCTTCCCAATTTGGTGGCTGCATCACAGGTGGTTCAATCAATCTCCTCTTAATATCATCAAAGGATTCCCTACATGCCCAATTTAAATCAAAATTATCATCTTTCAAAATCAATCTAGTTATAGGGAGAGAAATCTTACTGAAATCTTTGATAAACCTCTTATCGAATCCTGCATGTCCTAAAAATGATCTAACATGCTTCACACAAGTTGGGTAAGAAAATGAATTTATCACTTCAATTTTTGATTTATCAAATTCAATTCCCTTTTTGGAAATGACATTCCCTAGTAAAATTCCTCTCTCAACCATGAAATGACACTTTTCAAAATTTAAAACAATATTCTTTTCAATGTATGTTTTCAAAACATTTTCTAAATTTTTCAAAAAATGGTTAAAAGATTTTCCAAAAACTATGAAATCATATAGGAAAACCTCTAAGAAATCTTCAATGTGATTATAAAATATACTTTCCATGAAGCTCTAGAATTTAGCTAGAGCATTAAATAATACAAATGGCATCCGTTTATATGAAAAATTGACGAAGGGACATCTAAATGTTGTATTCTATTGATCCTTAGGGGAAATGGGTAATTGGAAATAACATGAAAATCCATCCAAAAAGCAATAATGAGTCCTACCTACCAATATCTCTAACATTTGATCAATAAAGGAAATGGGAAAATGATATTTCTGGGTGACCTGATTCAACTTCCTAAAATCAATGCACACTCTCCATCTATTCTGAATTCTCACAGGGATTAATTCATTATTTTCATTCCTCACCATGGTTAGGATAATTATTTTTGTAAATACATTAATTGGGATAATACATTATGAATATGATATGGTATAGATGATCCCAGCTTCCAAGATCTTCTCAATCTCCTTCTTCACAACCTCCATCATGGTGGGATTTAGTCTCCTTTGGGGTTGTCTGACAGGTTTGGAATCTCCCTCAAGAAAAATTATATGTGAGCATATTTTTAGGTTTATTATTGGGATATCACCTAAGATACACCCTATTTCTTGGATATTATCTCTCAAAATATCAATCATTGATTTTTATTGGGTTTCAAATAGATTACTAGAAATTATCACTGGTAATTTTTCTCCCTCCCTAAGGTACACATATTTCAAATCAATGGGGAGTGGTTTTAATTACAGATCAGGAGGATGATCAAGAGATGAAACTAAACTCACATTTAAAACTTCTAATGTTTGGACATCCTACACATAGTAAATCATATCATATTCTTAATCATTTAATTAATCATTAAAAAAATCATATATTACCTCTTCCTCCCACATGAAATCAGAATCTATGGCATTTTGGGTATCCACATGTTCAATGATATTTTCATTAGAATAAGTATCTCTTAAGTCTAAGAATTCATGGAACATACATGATTATTCAATGGGTTTAGTACCAACTTCATGGGAGAGTGAAAAGAGGGAGTGATCATCTAATGGGTGCCTCATGGATTCAAAAACATTGAAGTGTACAATGCTCTCTCCAAAATCCATGGTGAGTGTCCCTTTGTGGACATTGATGATGGTCTTCACCATCTTTAAGAAAGGTCTACCCAAAATTATGGGTAAGTGTGATGGGATTATATCTTATTCCATATTTATCACATATAAATAAATTGGGAATAAGAGATATTTGACTTCCACAAGGACATCCTCCAGAACTCCTATTGGGAAAACTGTGGATTTGTTTGCAAGATGGACCACCACTCTGGTGGGATTCAAGTCTCACATATGAAAATAAGTGTATACTGAGTGAGTTAATACATTAATTGAATCACCTATATCACAAAAATAATTAGATAAATTTAAATAACTAATGGTACATGGAATTGAAAACGTCCCTGGATCTTGACATTTGGTTGGAAACTATGGTGTGATAAGGGCTGAGATACTTCTTAACAAGTTGATACTTTCATTACCTTGAAGTATCCTCTTATTGGTACAAATATCCTTAAAAAATTTAGCATACTTTGTATTTTTTTTCACTTCTTCAAGTATGGGGATATTGATTTCCACTTTTTGGAAGGTGTCCAAAATTTATTTTTAAAGTGATTCCTCCAGCAATTTCTTTGATTAAATCATCCTTGATGGAAATAGTAGGGTTAATCCTTTATTATCCCTTTTTTTCCTTTTCAATTGTGTTTATTGTCTCTTATTCCTTGGCCTATCCTTATGTTCCTCCTCTTTCTTCTCTTCTTTAGAGTACATTTTCACAAAATTTTTAGTGTTTACAACTTCATTCTCCCTTAACTTAGGTGATCTTGTTTCAGGTTCATGGGATTCTAGTGGTGAGATTTATTTTCCAATTATTGGTGTTATCATGCTGACAATCTACTTTGGGTTTGGTATTGTTTTGGAAAGAAGTTTACCTAGAATTTTGGTCATGATTTCAACAAAACTTTCCACTATGTTTTCTAGCTTGTCAACCTTATCTGCAAAGTCATCATACTTGGATTGTAGCTATTCAACAGAAGGTTTTTTTGTTGGTTTATGGTTGATTATAGGGTCTTGGGAAAGTGGGTGGTTGGTGGTGTGAAGTATGGCTATAATATTTCTTTTGTTGAAATGGTGGTGGGTTTTGGAACTGGTTTTGGTTCGAGGGTCTAACTTGATCTTGTTGATTTCCAAACCGATACTAAACATGGTTTTCATCTCTCCATCCTTGATTTTTTTGTACTGCCTTTGTTTAAAGGTTGCCTCAAAATTTTCCATTCCCTGTATTTCATCACATTGGTCAGTGAAATGATCAGGTAATGACCATAAACCACATACCTTAGCTGGTGTTTGTTGGTCACCCAATTGTTTCAAGGTTATCTGATTCTCCAAACTGGTTACCTCTTCAATATTAGTTTCTAGTAAGGGTGGTGGATGAGAAGTTTGTACCTCATGAATACCTCTTGTTCCAGTACCTATTGTACCAAACTATTGTGAGTTCTGAGAAATCTTCTCAATCAAACCCTTTGATTCTTCCAGTGACTTTTCAATCAATGCGCCTCTAGAAGATTCATCAAGAAGGTTTCTATCATTGTCCAGTAAGCCTTGATTGAATAAGAAAAGAAAGTTTTTCTCCTCAATGGATTGATGTGGTCATCTGGCACATAGCTTTTTAAATCTTTTCCAGTACTCATAAAGGGTTTCTCTATATGATTGTTTGATGGAATATATCTTTTTTCTAATGGATATGCTTCTGGAGGCGGGAATAATATTTGCATAAAGCATCTTAAAAATTCATTCCAATCATCCAAATCTCTAGGTTGTATAACATACAACCAATCTCTGGCAGATCCTTCCAATGAAAACTGGAACACATTCAATATTACTTGTTCTTCAGCCACTGCATGGGGTCTGAATGTTGAGCAGACATGTGTGAAATCTTTAATATATTTGTTGGGATCTTCACATGCAAATCCATGAAACATTGGGATAAATGGAATCATATTAGGTTTCATCTAAAAATCATTTTTTAATACTATGATGACAGGTTGATTATTATGATTAAATAATTGTGGGGCACAAAGGTCTCTAAGGGTTGAGTTTTGATTTCTAGCATTGATGACATGCTCAGAGTGAACACATGAAGTTTCAATCAAGTCTGTAAGAGAAATTTCCTCAAATTGATATTGTAAATTAAGGTTTATGAGTCTATTCAAAAATTTTATTTTAATTTCAGGATCAATGGGGAAAAGTTCAGTGTTTGTGGTTCTAGTCAAGAAACTTTGAAAAGAAAATAAGAAAATAGAAAAGAAATAGAGAAAAGAAAATGTTGGTACTACCTCCCCAGCAATGACGCCAAGTTTTGACACATGCCTATCATGGGGTGTGACAAAAAAAATTACCTAAGTTAAAACATAGTAAATTGGGTAACCAAGGTTTTATCTAGAGAGGAGTGCACAACAATTACATTTTTCACTTAAATTAAAGAAAGAAGAAGAGGTTGTTTTTGAAATTGTTTGAGTTGAAAAATAAAGAAAGCAATTAAAAATAAAGATTGAACACTAATGGATGAATAGAGTGATGGGGTCAGGGTAGGATCACATTTTACAATGTTATAATAGTTATAAATATCATCTTAATTCTCTTCATATTGAATGACAAATGAATGACTCCTCGATCGAGTTATCAATCACCCTTGGTTGAAGAAATAAATGGAACTCACTCCTATGTGAATGAAAGTTCATAAACAATTTGTAAAAAACTAAGGAAAGTCCCGATCAGGAATTTTTTCTCATTATAAATATATAAAAAGTTCATTATTTCCACACACATGCCAACGATCGCTGAATAATCACCACCTAACACAATCTTCTCGATTGAGAAAAATTGCACTAGGCGGAGGAAGATCAAAAGTCTTAAACCAAAGCTATAGACTATGAATAGAACAAAACCCAAAACACAATAATATTAAGATAATTGGGAAACACTAAAAATATAAATCATTCAAAAGAAAAAATAGGGTTTTACATTTAAGCACAAAAATCTGACATTACAAAAGTGAAACTCCCCCTTCCCTGATCACTCAAAGGATTTACCCCTCCTTATGAAGGGTAAAAGAGATGAAAGGGGAAGAAGAGAGCATAATGAAACAAAGAAAAAGAGAAAAGAGAAAATAAAAATAAATTAAAGAAATCAATCCTCTATTATAACCCCTATTGCACCTTCGTCAACCCATTTTAATGGAAGTGGACACTCATATAAATAGGGTTGAAAGGTAGAAAAATTTAATTCCAAAATCATTACTCCGAGATTTTGAATGCTGTTCTCATAGTAAATGGACGAATATCAGGAACTTGTATTCATAAAATTCATTCCCCCATATCTTTTTCATCCTCCCACAAAATCTAAGATAATTTATACAAGCTTAAGAAAAGTTATTCTCAAATAAATGATGAATATGTTTTCTGTATGGGGAGGCTCTTCAACTTTCTTCTTTTGGATTCATTTAAAGAAAGCCTTAATGAAATAATTTCTTCATGAAATTTTATGCGGAAATGAGGAGTGGAGTAGTATTTATATTAATTCTATAATTACTTAACTTGAAGTTATGTATTCCGTGGTATGCTTCAATCACTGAGGCGGGGATCCATTCTGTTGGCCATCAAAGTTTTTCCACAAGATTAATTTTTCTGGGCCATTTTTTATTGAATTGGACCTTTGTACAAATGAAAAATATATATCCCAAAAACAAGAAAATACTAAAAAAATAATAACTCAATTTGGATCAAAATTGTAACAGTTATTCCTAAAAAACTGAAGCTCCAGAAAATGATCAATTTTACAGAATTAACCAATTTTTACAATTAATCCCATAATTCACCAAAAACACTAAAATAATAAAAATCAGCTAAAATTGATTAATTTAAAGGGTTTAAATCATTGAAATAGGCATGAAAAATAATGAAAATTATTTCTCTATAAATTCCCCTACACTTAGCACTTGGAATCCTAGACAAGACAATATCAGAATCAAATCAAAGCAATTTCAAAACACATGTTCATGAGATCCACCAATTCCATACCAAAAAACCAAAGTATATAATGATTCATAAAAACCATTATTCCAAGTTCTCCATTAATATCATTAAATATTTTTCCTCTTTAATTTTCCTTCCATGCACAGAAGACACCTACCTCACATGAATTTTCTCTCATCTCACAAATATTAATTTTCAACAAAGTTTTTCTCAGCCAAACCAATGCAAGGATCACCAAAGGTTTGAAAAATTTATACTTATCCACCCAATGTGAGTCAAGGAAATGTTTTTATCATGAGGACTTTAAAGGGTTATTTTTTGGATTTCAGTTGGTTGGATTTTTATGTAAAAAATTCTAAGGCTGAATGAGGAGGGATTGACTCTTTTTGAAGCAAAATTGAAAAATTATAATTTTCACTCAAGTATGGTATCCTCATCACCCCCTTAGTAGAAATTAATCTCCATCATCATGAAAAATCTAGGAATTTTGAAATATCTATGTATTTTAGAAGCAAAAATTTCAATCTTTTCAAACATCATTTTTCTTGAAATCTCCAAGAAAGGCACAACTTTCTTCTTCCATTAGAAGCTTTGGAAAAGGCACAACTTTTATTATCATGAAAGCTCTAGAAAATGAAAAACTTTCAACAGAATGATTTTTTACCAGCACACATATCTCTTCAACATTTTATTTTCCACCCAAAGTTACACCAAATGAGGTATCATAATTCAAGACAGCTTCCACCCACACTTAAGTTCAACTAGATCATGCAATTTTACTTCAAGATCAGGTTGGATAGGGAAAAATTGGCTTGTAATGTGGCTAACCTAATAGGTTGTTCATGGATTCTAAGGGATACAAGGATTAAATGTATAAGTTAGGACCTAATGAAATGTATTCTCTTGAAAAGGGGGCTTTAAATCTAAATAAATTCCTCAATAATTTAAAACACATGTACCTCAAACCCTCAAGTTTTGAAAGGAATAAATTAAATTCTGGTTAAAACAAGAATGGTCTAGTTCTCTCAATAAGTGAGGTAAATGGAAAGAATATGACAAAAAGGGTTCATAAGCCTTTAATTAGAGTGATTTCAAATATAAAGACCGTGAAATTTGGCATGGGATTCAAAAATCAGAGTACTTTTCATGAAATTCCCAAAGAATTGAACTTGAAACAAATCCATTTTCAGCATTAATTTAATCTTAGTTTCATGGAATAAATTGTTCAACTCAATTAAATGGGTTTAAAAAATGTAAATTATAATCATTTCAACACAAAATTTTCAAAAAAAAAACACACACATAAAACTGAAAAATAAACACACAAAAATTTGAAAACACACAATTTTTTTTTATTTTTAAAAATAAACAACAAATAAAAATCCTAAACTACAAAGGTTACCTCCCCCAAACTTAAATGGTGTAGTGTAATCAATGCATTCAAGTGGATTTAACATGTAAGTAGATTTTAAAATGAATCACAATAGCAAGAAAATTTAAAGGAGGGGTACGACCTGATATATTTTATTGATAGACAAGTTAGAGGAGAGTGATCTCCTCCACTGGATCTGATGGAATGGTCCCATGGAATTTATTCAACTTGTGTCCATTAATAGAGAATGAATCCTTCTATCCATCCTTCAAAATATGCACAACACCGAAAGGATATACATGATTAACTGTAAATGGACCCTCCCATTTGGAATGAAGTTTACCTGGTATTATCTTGAGTCTTGAGTTGAATAGCAGCACTTTATATCTGGGATGGAAGTCTTTCAGTTGGATCATATTGTCATGATCTGATCTTATTCTCTCTTCATAAATCCTGAAATTTTCAAACACCTCTCTTTTAATTTCCTCCATCTCCTAAAAATTCAATCTTCTCTCTTTCCCATCACTTTCAAGATCCAAATTCATCTTCCTAACATCCCATTATGCCTTATGCTCCGATTCCAAAAGTAGGTTAAAACTTTTCCCATAAATCAACCTATATGGACTCATTCCAATCAAGGCCTTGTAGGATTTCCTATAAGCCCATAATGTTTCTTCTAACCTTTGGATCCAATCCTTCCTATTGGGTTTAACATTCTTCTCCAAAATTCCTTTGATTTCCCTGTTGGACACTTCAGCTTGACCATTTGTCTGTGGGTGATAGGGAGTTGATGTTTTATGATGTACCCCATACTTCTTCAGTAAATCCTCCATTTTCCTATTGAAAAAGTGAGTCCCTTGATCACTGATGATGTATCTAAGCACTCCAAACCTACAAAATATGTTAGCCCTGAAAAAATCACAAAAAATTTTAGCATCATTAGTCCTAGTGGATTTTTCTTCCACCCATTTGGAAACATAATCAAACGCAAGAAAGGTATAATAATTTACAAATGACATTGGAAAATGTCCCATAAAATCTATCCCCCATACTTCAAAAATATTACAAAAATTAAGTAGTTGTTGGGGAATTTCTTGTCTCTTTGAAATGTTTCCAGAAAACTGACATTTTTGACATCTTTTTCAAAATTCATGAGAATATTTAAAAAGGGTGGGCCAATAAAATCTAGATTCTAAAACCTTCCTGACTGTCCTTTGAGGTCCAAAGTGGATTAAACAAGATAATGTCTGACAAAACTCAAAGACAAAACCAATTTCACTCTCATGAGAACATCTTCTTATCACTTTTTCATTACAAATCTTCAAAAGAAATGGATCATCACAAATGTAATATCTAGATTTAGCTTTCAGTTTTTAAATTTGATGAGAATTGAAATGAGATAGAACCCAAGATGTTACTAGATAATTTACAATGTTAGAATACCAATGAACTTCTCCCATAACCAAGTACAACTACTCCCCTATAAGGCGATCATTTAGTGGTTCTTTTCCTAGAATTTCAGCTTTAGTAGTGTTGGGAAGTCTGCTAAAATGATCAGCCACTTAGTTCTCATATCCCATATTGTCCTTGATTTCAACGTTGAACTACTACATCAATAACATACATCTCACTAACCATGGTTTATCTTCATCCTTCTTCATCAAGTACCTAAGAGTTTCATGGTCAGAAAACACAGTGACTTTAGTTCTAAGAAGATATGATCTAAATCTTTCTAAATCAAAATCAACTACTAAAAACTCCTTTTATGTGGTTGTGTAATTGAATTGATCTACATCCAAGTTTATTAAATCATATGTAATTACTTGTGTCCTACCCTCAATTCCTTGAGAAAGTACTGCTCCAATGGCTTGGTTGGAAGCATCACAAAGTAGCTCAAATGGTTCTTCTAAATTTGGTGGCTGCATCACAGGTGGTTCAATCAATCTCATCTTTAGCTTATCAAAAGATTCCCTACACAAACCATTTAAATCAAAATTAGCATATTTCAATAGAAATATAGAGAGAGGGAGATAAATCTTATTTAAATCTTTTATAAACATCTTATAGAATCCTACATGTCCTAAAAAATATCTAACATGCTTTACACTATTTGGGTAAGGCATAGAATTTATCACTTCAATTTTTGATTTATCAACTTTGATGACCTTTTTGGAAATGAAATGACCTTGGAAAATTCCTATCTTAACCATGAAATGACACTTTTAAAAATTTAAAACAATATTCTTTTCAATGTAGGTTTTCAAAACATTTTCAAATTTTTTCAAACAATGGTAAAAGATTTTCCAAAAACTGTGAAATCATCCTGGAAAACCTCCAAGAAATCTTTAATGTGATCAGAAATTATACTTAACATGCACCTATAAAATGTACCTAGAGCATTAAATAATCCAAATGGCATATGTTTATATGAAAAAGTGTTGAAGGGACATGTAATGGTTGTATTCTCTTGATCCTCAGGGACAATGGGTACCTGAAAATAACTTGAAAATCCATCCAAAAAGTAATAATGAGTCCTTAAAACCAATATTTATAACATATGGTCAATAAAGGGAATGGAAAAATGATATTTCTGAGTAACCTGATTCAACTTACTAAAATCAATGCACACTCTCCATCTATTCTTAATTCTCATAGAGATTAATTCATTATTTTTATTCCTCACCGTGGTTAGGCCAGTTTTTTTGGAACTACATGAATTGGGATAACCAATTATGAATCTGAGATGGTATATATGATCCCAACTTCTAAGAGCTTCTCAATATCTTTCTTTACAACCTCCATCAAGGTGGGATTCATTCTCCTTTGGGGCTATTTGATAGGTTTGGAATCTCCCTCAAGAAAAATTATATGTGAGGATATTTTTGGGTTTATTCTAGGGATATCACCTAATATACACCCTATTTCTTGGATATTCTCTCTCAAAAGATCAATAAATTATTTTCATGGGTTTCAAATAGATTACTAGAAATTATCACAAGTAATTTCTCTCCATCCCTAAGGTATACATATTTCAAATCAGTGGGGACTGGTTTTAATTCCAGATCAGAGGGATGATCAAGGGATAAAACTAAACTCACATTCACCACTTATAATGGCTGAACATCCTGAACACAATAAATCATACCATCTTCTCCATCATTTAACAAATCATCAAGGAAATCAAATATTACCTCTTCCTCCCACATGAAATCAGAATCTCCAGTATTTTGGTCATCTACATGTTTAATGATATTTTCAATGGAAGAAATATCTATTAACTTTAAGAATTCATGGAACATACTTTATTATTTAATGGGTTCAATACCATGTTCATGGGAGAGTGAAAAGAGGGAGTGATCATCTGATGGGTGCCTCGTGGATTCAAAAATATTGAAGTGGAAAGTGCTCTCTCCAAACCCCATGGTGTGTCTCCCTTTGTGGAAATTGATGATGGAATTTACTGTCTTCAAGAAAGGCCTCCCCAAAATAATGGGTGAGTGTGATGGGATTATATCTTCTTCTATATTTAGAACATATAAATCAACTGGGAACAATAGATCTTTGAATTTAACAAGGATATCCTCTAGAACTCTTGTTGGGAAAACTGTGGATCTGTTTGCAAGTTGGAACACAACTCTGGTGGGATTCAAGTCTCCCATTTACAAATAAGTGTATACTGAGTAAGGCAATATATTAATTTAAGCACCTAGATCACACAAATAATTAGATAAATTTAAAGAACTAATAGTTCATGGAATGGAAAACATCCCTAGATATTGACATTTGGTTGGAAAATATGGCATGATAAGGACTGAGACACTTCTTTTCTTGTTGATTATTTCATTACCTTGAAGTCTCCTCTTCTTAGTTAAAATATCCTTAGAAAAGTTAGCATAATTTGGAATTTTTTTACTACTTCAAGTAGGGGGACATTGATTTCCACTTTCTGGAAGGCTTCCAAAATTTCTTTTTGAAGTGCTTCCTCCTAAAATTTATTTTATTCAATCATCCTTGATGGAAATAGTGGGGGAAAGCATTTATTCTCCATTTTTTTCATTTTTAATGGTGTTTCTTGACTCTTCTTCCTTGGCCTATCAATTTATTCCTCATCTTTCTTCTCTTATTCAGAGTACATTTTCACAGAATTTTCAGAGTTTACCACTTCATTGTCCCTTAACTCAGGTGGTCTTGTTTTAGGTTCATGGGATTCTAGTGGTGAGAGTTTTTTTTTCAAATTCTTGTTTTTATCATGCTGACATTCTCCTTTGAGGTTGGGATTGTTTGGGAAGGAAGTTTCCCTATATTGGTCATGATTTTAACAAAACATCCCACCATGTTTTCTAGCTTGTCAAACTTATCTACAAGGTCATCATACTTGTATTATATCTGTTCTACATAAGGTTTTGTACTAGTGGGTGGTTTATAATAGGGTCTTGGGAAAGTGGGTGGTTTGTGGTGTGGAGGATAGTTATAAGATTTCTTTTGTTGAAATAGTGGTGGGTTTTAGAACTGGTTTTGGTTCGGGGGTCTAGCTTGATTTTGCTGATTTCCAAACCCATACTGAACATGGTTAGGCTCTCTCTATCCTTTATTTTTTTGGTACTGCCTTGGTTTAAATGTTTCCACAAAATTTTCCATTCCCTGTATTTCTACCCATTGGTTAGTGAAATGATCAGGTAATGAGCATAAACCACATACCTTAGTTGGTGCTTGTTGGTCACCCACTTGTTTCAAGGCCATCTGTCTCACCTAAATGGTTTACACTTCAATATTAGTTTCTAGTAAGGGTGATGGATGAGAAGTTAATAAATCATGAATACCTATTGTACAAAACTGTTGCGAGTTCTGAGAAATCTTCTCAATCAAACCCTTGGCTTCTTCTAGTGAATTTTCAATCAATGCACATCCAGATGATTTCTCAAGAAGGTTTCTATCATTGTTTATTAAGACTTGATAAAAAATAAGATATAGTGTTTATCCTAAATGGATTGATGTGGGAATATGACACATAGTGTTTTAAATCTTTACCAGTACTCATAAAGGGTTTATCCAGATGTTTTTTTGATGGAATATATATCATTTCTGATGGATGTGCTTTTGGAGGTGGGGAAGAATATTTGCATGAAGCATCTCACCAATTCATTCCAATCATCCACATATCCAGGTTTTAGACCATAAAACCATTATTTGGAAGATGCTTCCAATGAAAATGGGAACAACTTCCACTTACTTGTTCTTCTTCCACTCCATGGGTTCTAAAAGTTGAGCTGACATGTGTGAACTCTTTAATATGTTTGTTGGGATCTTCACCTACCAATCAATTAAACTTTGGGAGAAATGGAATCATATTAGGCTTCATTTAAAAATCATTTTTTAATACTGGAATGAAAATTTTATTATTCTGATTAAGGAATTATGGGTCACAAAGGTCTCTAAGGGTTGGGTTTTGATTTCCATCCATGATGACTGGCTTAGAGTGAATACATGAAGTTTCACTTGAGTCTGTAAGAGAAATGTGATCAAATTGAGATTTTAAATTGAGGTTTTGATGTTATTAATATTTTCATGATTTATTATATTCCCCCTTTAATTATTTTATATGAAATGTGCATAATTTGTGTGAAATATTAATGTTTTAATATTAAGTATAATTTTTGAGCATTTTTAGAAGTAGTGCAATTGAGTTAGTTTAATGTTTTAATAATAACTGTCACTATACTGATCCAAATTGCGTGGTTATTGTTTTTTAGGATTCTCCTTTCAATATACAACATTTCATGAGAAGGTACCATGAGCCAATTCTGCCATTTGAAGGGTCATATGGTCCTCACAAACAAGACCAAAGAATCTGTGAACAAACTGGACCAGCCTTGAAGATTGATTTACTGGGCTCAATAAAGAAGTCCAAAAATATTAAATCTCCACCATAATTCTGGGGACACTAAATTTCATCTTTTATAAAACTTTCAAGGCCCAAATCCAAGTACAAGGGGCCCAAATAAAGCTTTGAAGTCCAGCCCACCATTCTGGCCGAGAATTAAAATCAGTATAGTATGCATGACATATCTCATGATGTAAGCATCAAATCAAGATGTGATTTTGCAGTGTGAAAGCGGAGATATAGGTGGCCGACTTTTTTGAATAAATCATTCGTATTTGAAGTCATATTAATATTCAAAAACCCTTTCACATTATGGACTTCAAAAAGACTGGATTGAAATGGACAGTTTAACTTTGTTTAATCAACCGGCCATAACATTTGACCCTTAAGTCCAAATGACTCCAAATTTTGAGAGTAGTCGTCCAACATTATTGTCTAAAACTTTTAAGAAGGATATATTTGAAGATTCGGATTTCTGAATATCCAAATTGGCGGTGAAAGTGTAGGGACAGATTGAGAATGCAAACAGTCCACTCCTTGGGCTATAAATACTCTCCCCTTATCTCCTTGAGAGGGGTTGACATTTCAGAAGAGAGGAGATCATATTGGAACGAAAAAATCCTTTCCAAAGGCTTGGGAGGATCTTCCATACTCATGTTTTCACTTGAGAGACCTTTCCTCTTCTCTTTGTTTTCACTTACTTTCGTGTTCTTCGTTTTTGTAATTTTGTAAGACATTTATTTTGTAATTATGTTTTAATGAATGTTTCTTCTTCAATATATCTTATTCTCATACCCCTTATTTAGTTTAATATTTATGTTCTTAAAATAGTTTAAATTCAGTTGAATCCCCTTCCCTTCTTATGGTTCCTCATTCAATCGAAAATCCATTTTTAATTTTCTTCATCGTTTGTGTGTGTGTTCGGCGCACTACTCTTATCTCGTCTCTTTCTTTTTCTTCTCTTTATAATTCATCACCATAATAATTATAACCAGATTAGTAATCATTTTAATGGCTGGGTAAATCTTTAATTGGGGTGAGTTATAATTTAGGTATGTTAATTGATTGAGAGTTTTTGCTCGACGAATGTTCTTTAAATTAATATTGTGTATGTTGAACTTTATATGTCATGGATTAATGACATGTTTTGTTTAATATGTGGATTCCATGGATTATTGGAACCACAAATACAATACCATAAAAAATTAATGGTAATGATTAGAAACCTATGTTATGTTACTACTTGGATTAAAGCTTTAACACTTGGAAATTCTGATCAAAATCATCTTGTGACATGGGTGTTAATTTAATGCAATATAAAGCAAAGCTCAAGGATATCACAAGCTTAACTACCTAATTATGAACTCACCCCAATATTTATCAATTTGTTAAATCAAACATCATATATAAATTATTTCATAATCTCTTCAAACAAACCCCCAAATCAGAATACAATTAACTAAAAACAAACAACTATTACAAAGTATCATCGCCGAGGATTCGACCCGAGTGCTGCTATACACATTAGCAGAGCACCAGAACTTTGACCGGTATATAGGCGAAAATCGGCCGCGCGTATAAAATGGAGTCGTTGCTGGTAATGGTGATTAAAGTAGTCATTAGTTTCTGGTTATTGTCAAAAAAAAAAACAAAAAAAAAAACAAATTTTTAAAAAAAAATTGAAAAAAAACACAAAGAAAAACCCATCTTCCTCTTAAAAATAATAAACTTAAAAAATACAAAGAAAAACTCACCTTCCTCATCCTTTTTAAATATATCTGAATGCCCCGTAGCCTCCCAAACAATCCCTCATATTTGTTTGACCCTAAAATTGATAGAACTCTTCGTCGACTTAGGAGGACCATTAGGGATAACCAAATCACCCAAGAACGAATCATTGCCCTACCAATTGAATTCGATATGGCCAATCCTAGGGAACAAACATTGAAAGAACTTTATTCCCCTGATATGAATTACCAACTCCTTGGTATTCAATATCCAAACATAGAGGCTGACTTCGAACTCAAATCGGGTTTGATTCATCTTCTACCTCATTTCCATGGGCTAGCCGGTGAGGATCCGCATCTACATCTCAAAGAGTTCCAGGTGGTGTGCTCTACCATGAAGCCTCAAGGGGTTTCTGAAGAACAAATCAAACTCCGATCATTCCCTTTCTCCCTAGCTGACTCAGCCAAGTCATGGATCTACTACCTCCCTCCTGGTTCCATAACTATATGGAATGACATGAAGCGTCTCTTTCTAGAAAAATTATTTCCTGCTTCTCGTACCGCTTCCATCCGAAAGGAAATAAGTGGTATCCGTCAATTCCCAAATGAATCACTCCATGAGTACTGGGAGAGGTTCAAAAATCTTGTTGCAACCTTCCCACACCATCAAATCTCTGACCAACTCTTGATCCAATACTTCTATGAGGGGTTATTGTCTATAGAGAGAACCCTCATTGATGCCTCAAGTGTCCGTGCTCTTGTTAACAAAACTCCAGCAGCTGCAAGAGATCTCATAAGTAACATGGATGCAAACACACAACAATTCCATACTCGAGCACATGCTCATGTCAAACAAGCCCAAGATAATCAATCCATAGAGCCTAACAAGATGACTGAGTGGATGAGTGAACTTACAGGTCTTGTGCATCAACTAGCGGTGGCTACCAAATCCCCAACCTCGTATTCTCCACAATCAATGTTTCCTGGAACTGTCAAAAACTGTGGAATCTGCAACTCTTCATCTCATCCAACTGACACATGTCCACAACTTCAAGTGGATCAATACGATTCATCTGGACCAATAGAGATCAATGTAGCATATGCTCAGCAGAACCCCAACCCTCAACAATCAGGTCAGTTTGTTAGAAACTTCAACCAACCTCACTCTAAGCCCTTCTCTTCTTCCTTTAACCAAGGCCTCAGGTATGGTAATCCCATATCTCATCCCCATCAATTCCCTCCTCAAAATCTAAACCAATTTCAATATAGTAATGTTGGTGGTAACTTCCATCAACCTTATCCTTTTGTTCCTCAACCTCAAAGGAACAATCCTCCTCCTGGATTCCATTATCCTAGTGAGCCTTCCCAATTCAAAAACCAATACAATCGCTTTACCAAGAACCAAAATCAAGGTAATCCCAATCTGGGACAAGCCTCTTCTTCCAAGAAACCATGGGAAAGTGCAGTAGAAGATCTTGCCTCCTTCACCTGTTCTAGCCTTAAAAATATTGAAACTCAAATAGGTCAACTTGCATCCCACCTGAGCCAACAACAACAATCAAATTCTTCCCAACTCCCAGCTCAACCATAACCCAACCCCAAGGGTAATGTAAGTGCAATTGCACTTAGATCAGGAAAGCAACTTTCTATGCCTCAAGATAAATCCTCAAACCCTCCTTTGAATGTTGACCTAGAAAATGAAAAGAAAAAGAAAATTGAAAAAGGAATCTGAATCCATTCCATCACCTCCTTCCATTCCACTTAGGAATCCAATTCCTTTTCCTCAAGCCATTTCTAAACAAAGGAAGTCCTTTGAACCTGATCCTGAAATGCTCGACATGTTTAGACTTGTTGAAGCCAACATTCCCCTCTTAGATGCCATAAAACAAATTCCTAAGTATGCCAAGTTTCTTAAGGAATTGTGCACCCACAAGAGGAAACTTAAGACCTTTGAAAATGTTTCCACCCAGCAGTCTATTCCCATAAAGTGAAAAGATCCAGGGACCTATACAGTCCCATGCCAAATTTTAAGTTCCAAATTTGATGATGCACTCATAGACCTAGGAGACTCAATTAATGTCATGCCCAAATCCATATTCTCCAACCTTGGTCTAGGTCCCTTGCACCCAACGGGTGTTGTCATTTAGTTATCCAATCGAAGCACAACCAGTCCTGAGGGAATAATTGAGGATGTCCTTGTCCGAGTCAATGATCTTATCTTCCCTGCTGATTTCTATGTCCTTGACATGGAAGGTGAGACGAACTCTTCTCGATCTCCCCTAATTCTAGGAAGACCATTCCTCATGACTGCAAGAACCAAGATTGACGTCCATTCAGGCATATTATCCATGGAATTAGGTGACCAACTGGTCAAGTTCAACATTTTCCAAGCCATGCGATACCCATCTGAGGATCACTTTGCATTCTCAATCCATGCTTCTGAGGACACTTCTAAGAGTCAATCTAAACCCAATCCACCATGTTCTTCATGTTCTAATGATAAAGGATCTTGTGAAATCTGCACCATGATTAACAAAGTCATAAATGGTGAAGTTGATGTGGACCTCTAATTCATAGACTCCATCAATCTAGAGGAACTTTAAAACTCTCTTGAATCCCACATCAACTCTGATCTCTACTGCTCCACCTTGGACAACATTGAGAAAAATGAATCTGAAGAAACTGAAGTCCCTTCCTACATTTCTGAGTTGTCTAGCCCAAAAGTGAAAGATGAGATTGATCTGAAACCTCTTCCTGCACACCTGAAATATGCATTCCTCTTCCATGATCACTCATATCCTGTCATTATCTTTGCCAAACTTACTGAAACAGAGGAGTCCAAACTTGTTCAAGTGTTAGAGGAAAACAAAAAGGCCTTAGGTTAGACCCTAGATGACATACCAGGAATCAACCCTGCCCTTTTCATGAATCACATCCATCTTGAGGAATCATCCTAACCAATTAGACAACCACAAAGAAGACTCAATCCACTCATCCTTGAGGTTGTTAGGGAAGAGATCAGCAAGATTCTTCAAGATGGTATTATCTACCCAATTTCTGATAGTGAATGGGTTAGTCCAATTCAAGTTGTACCTAAGAAGGGTGGGATAACTGTTGTCACAAATGAACATGGAGAGGTAGTCACAACTCGAGTGAAGAACAAATGGCGTGTGTGCATCGACTATAGGAAATTGAATGTTGAAACCCAAAAAGATCACTACCCTCTTCCATTCCTTGATCAAATTCTAGAAAGATTGGCCGGAAAGTCACACTATTGATTTCTTGATGGATACATCGGCTACTTCCAAATCCCAATCGCACCTCAGGACCAAGAAAATACTACTTTCACATGCCCCTTTGGAACATATGCATATAGAAGAATGCCTTTTGGCCTTTGTAATACTCCTGCAACATTCCAGAGGTGTATGATGAGTATCTTTTCAGAATTCATAGAACACTGTATGGAAGTCTTCATGGATGACTTTACCATTTATGGCGAGTCATTTGAGTCATGCTTTCATTCACTCTCTCTAGTCCTTCAAAAGTGTGTCAAGTGCAACCTTGTGTTAAATTTTGAAAAATGTCACTTCATGGTAGCTAATGGGATTGTTCTAGGGAACATAATTTAAAAAGATGGTATTGAAGTTGATCCTGCCAAAATTGAAGTGATCCAATCACTTCCTCAACCCACTTCTGTTTGATACATCTGATCATTCCTCAGTCATGCTGGTTTCTATCGACAATTCATCCATAAATTCAGTAAAATTTCCCTCCCACTCACTCGTTTGCTCCAAAATTATGTCACATTCCATTTTGATGAGGTTTGCAAGAGATTATTCATTGAACTCAAAACTTCTCTCACATCTTCCCCGATAATCCAACCCCAAGATTGTTCATTACCCTTTGAATTGATGTGTGATGCTTCTGATAGAGCTGTTGGGGCTGTTCTTGGTCAAAGAAGAGAAAAAATTCCTCATGTCATCTATTATGCCTCAAAAACATTGGATGAAACTCAATATCACTACACTGTGACTGAAAAGGAACTTTTAGTTGTGGTTTATGCCTTAGATAAATTTCGGCCCTATCTCTTAGGTTCCAAAATCATCATCTTCACAGACCATTCTGCTATTAAGTTCTTACTCAAGAAAAGTGATTCCAAACCAAGGCTAATAAGATGGATTCTAATGATCCAATATTTTGAC
The DNA here is from genome assembly GCA_963277665.1 of Viscum album. Classification (NCBI taxonomy): domain Eukaryota; kingdom Viridiplantae; phylum Streptophyta; class Magnoliopsida; order Santalales; family Viscaceae; genus Viscum; species Viscum album. The sequence continues at coordinate 2,094,018,258 of OY728131.1, read as the reverse complement.
CTTGAAATCAAAGATAGACCTGGAAAAGAAAACCCCGTGGCTGATCACTTGAGTAGAATTCCTAATTCTCCTTATTCTAAAATCATTGATCCTGAATTTCCAATTGAGAACCTTTCATCTCTCACTCCAAAACTACCATGGTATGCCCCAATTGTAAATTACTTGGTTTTTGGTGTTTTTCCTGAAATTTTTTCAAAAGAACAAAATATAAAGTTGAAAAGTGATTCAAAATACTATTTTTGGGAAGAAAATAAACTTTTGAAAACTGGGGCAAACATGGTAATTTGGAGATGTGTTGATGAAGATGAATATTCTTCCATCTTAGAATTCTGTCACTCAATGCCTGGTGGTGGCCAATTTGGACCACAAAGGACCTCCCGAAAGGTCTTAGACTCTGAATTCTTCTGGACTTCCCTCTTCAAGAACTCACATGAGTTCTGTCAATCATGTCCCACATGCCAAAAGTTTGGTATAATCTCCAAAAGAAATGAAATGCCCCAAAATCCCTTAATCTTTTGTGAAATATTTGATGTTTAGGATATTGATTTCATGGGACCATTTCCCCCTTCCAATTGATTCTCATACATTCTTCTTGCGGTCGATTATGTTTCAAGGTGGGTTGAGGCCAAACCCACTAGGAAGGATAATGCTCATACTGTTAGTGAGTTCTTAAAGACCCACATCTTCCAAATATTTGGCACACCACGTGCCTTGATCAGTGACTTAGGAACCAATTTTTGTAATAGAACCATATAATCTCTTCTGAAAAAGAATGGGGTTGTACATAAAACTTCAAATACATATCACCCCCAAACAAATGGAATGGCTGGACTTTCTAATAGAGAAGTGAAAAGAGTACTTGAGAGAATTGTAAAACCCACCAGAAAAGACTGTCCTGAAAGACTTGGTGAAGCACTTTGGTCTTATCGAACTGCCTATAAAACACACATTGGGATGTCTCCTTTTCAGCTTGTTTTTGGTAAAGCATGTCACTTACCAGTTGAAATACAATATAAGTCATTTTGGGCAGTGAAAACATGTAATTTTGATCTTGAAAAATCTGGTGAAGAAAGATTGTTTCAATTGGATGAACTGGAGGAGCTTCGACTTGAATCCTATGAGAATTGCAATATGTACAAAGAGAAGGATAAGGTACTCCATGACAAACACATCCTGAGAAAGGTATTTCATGAAGGTGAAAAGGTAATTCTCTTCAATTCTCGATTTCGGATTCACCCAGGTAAGCTTAATTCTCGTTGGGAAGGTCCATTTGTAATTACTAACATTTACCCATTTGGTGTAGTGCAAGTCCAAGACCCCTCCTCCAAAAGGAAATTTACGGTAAATGGACATCGGTTGAGGCATCACTATGAGAGGACACAAAATCCTGGATCATCATCTACTTCCATTGGATCCACAGTAGACCCACCACTGGATGGAGATGGAAACCCACAAAATCCAAACCAGGGGGCACCTCTTTCCCTTTAACTCACTCTATCTCTTCCTCTCTCTACCTCTTTCTTCTTCTTCCTCTCTATTTCATTTTTACCACTTTATTCATCAAACCCTTTCTTTTTTCTCTTTCTTGTGTGGGTGTGTATTTAAAAAAAAACCTTAAAAACTAAAAAAAACCTTAAAAACTAAAAAAAAACCAAAAAAACACAATTACTTAAAAAAATTACAAAAAAAGAGTCATTCTTACTCACCATCAAGTTTTGAAATTTTGTCCAACCATTTTGGGGAGTTAACAGACATGTTTTCATCTCAAAAATTTTGTATTTTCATCATGACTTTGGATAAAGAATTTTGTGTCAAAATTAACAAATTTTGAATGCTCAATTTTTGATTTGGAAAATTCTTTTCCCAAACCGTGAGAACAAACAATTTCTTTCATGCCAAGGCCACCTATGGCCATCTTTTCAAAATGTGTGTTTTCACCCCCATTTGTGAGTCTTGAGTTTGTAGACCTTCGAGCTGAATTTCCTGCCTTAGTGTGCATTATTAGGATAGAGGCATTTTCTGAACCACATGAAAATCACAATAGCCAAATAGCCTCCCATTTCCCTTAAATTAATCCTCCTTTTGAAATCCCCTTCGAGCCTATGAAAAACTTTTCTTTGATAGCCACATTACAAGCCCAATACCTTATCCCACCCAATATCAACATGGATTTTCATTGCTTAAGTTTTTGAAATTTAAGTGTGGGGGGGGGAATGGATTTAATTTTTGGGTATCATTTCCTTACTTTCTGGTGTGTTATCATATGCTCGAGGGAAATCATCCATTTTAGTGTGGGGGAAGGTTATCATTTAGTGGGATTTTGGAATGTATTGTACAAATGATATTGAAAAGTGTTCAAAAAAAAAAATCAAAATTCAAAAAAAAATCAAAAAAAAAAAATGAAAAAATGGGTTGTGTCTTGGGTAGGTCAAAAATCACTCTTCCTCAACCTTTGATCTTGTTATAACTATTACAGTTAGTTTCGTGAGGAGATCAAACATGGGTTGGGATATGAGTGTGAGATCTGTTTCAAGGTCAACTTTCGAAAAAATAGAGAAAAAAAAGGAAAAAAGAACACTTGCATTATATTCTTATATCATTGGGAGAAGTTTGGTGGTTTGTAAATATTTCATCTTCTCATACCCTTCATATTTTCTTCCTCTATTGTGTCTTTTTTCACACAATCATTCCCTTGTAAATATGTGTTTTCATTTCCTTCCATGTTTTATTTCAAAAAAATGTGCGTTGTTTTTCTATGTTGGTATTTTAACCCTCTTATTCTCTCTATTGGACATTATATTACTACCGTCCCATAGCCATAAAAAAAAACCCTTAGAAAGACCTCTTGATTCTTGTGCACTTTGGATAGGGATTGGAAGCTGAGAGCTCTTTTCAAACTCTAAGATTTTCACTTTTGGTTGGTGAAAGAGTGAACCTCCACAAATAAATTTTATCATCTTGAGAGGTGTGAGTTTTGAGTGTCCACATTCTCCATTTCTAAATTTGAGCATGGAAAAATGAATTAGTTTTGGAACATTTTTTCTGTAACAACTTGTGGTGGATTTCAAAATGGATGAGTGAAATAGTCTAAACCTCCCCTGATTGGAGAAAACAAAATTTTAATATTTGTTGGTGAGTGAAAATGATTTTGTCATGTTTTTATATTTGTTGCACATGAGGACACGCAAAAAGATAAGTGTGGGGGAGTTGATGTTATTAATATTTTCATGACTTATTATATTCCCCATTTACTTATTTTATATGAAATGTGCATAATTTGTGTGAAATATTAATGTTTTAATATTAAGTATAATTTTTGAGCATTTTTAGAAGTAGTCCAATTGAGTCAGTTTAATGTTTTAATAATAACTGTCACTATACTGATCCAAATTGTGTGGTTCTTGTTTTGTAGGATTCTACTTTCAATATACAACATTTCATGAGCAGGTACCATGATCCAATTCTGCCATTTTAAGGGTCATATGGTCCTCACAAACAAGACCAAAGAATCTGTGAACAAACTGGACCAGCCTTGAATATTGATTTACTGGGCTCAATACAGAAGTCCAAAAATATTAACTCTCCAAAATAATTTGGGGGACACTAAATTTCATCTTGGATAAAACTTTCAAGGCCCAAATCCAAGTACAAGGGGCCCAAATAAAGCTTTGAAGTCCATCCCACCATTTTGGACGAGAATTAAAATCAGTATAGTATGTATGACATATCTCATTATTTAAGCATCAAATCGAGCTGAGATTTTGTAGTGTGAAATAGGAGATATAGGATGACGACTTTTTTGAAGAAACCATTCAGAGTTTAAGGCATCTTAATATTCAAAAACCCTTTCACATTATGGACTTCAAAAAGACTGGATTGAAATGGACAGTTTAACTTTGTTTAATCAACTGGGCATAACATTTGATCCTTAAGTCAAAATGAATCCAAATTTTGAGAGTAGTCGGAAAAAATTATTTTCTATAACCTTTAAGAAGGAGATATTTGAATATTAGCATGTATGAATAGCAAAATTGGCAGTGCAACTGTAGGGACAGATTGGGAATGCAAACAGTCCACTCCTTGGGCTATAAATACTCTCCCCTTCTCTCCTTGAGAAGGGTTGGCATTTTAGAAGAGAGGAGATCATATTGGCATGACCAAAGCCTTGAAAAAATATTGGTAGGATATTCCATACTCAAGCTTTCACTTGAGAGACCTTTACTCTTCTCTTTGTTTTCACTTACTTTTATGTTCTTCGTTTTTGTAATTTTGTAAGACCTTTCTTTTGTAATTCTGTTTTAATGCAATTTTATTCTTCAATATCTCTTATTCTCATACCCCTTATGTAGTTTAATATTTATTTTCTTAAAATAGTTTAAATTAAGTTGAATCCCCTTCCCTTATTCTTCTTCCTCATTCAATCGAAAATCCATTTTTAATTTTCTTCATCGTTTGTGTGTGTGTTCGGCGCACTACTCTTATCTTGTCCCTTTCTTTTTCTTCTCTTTATAATTCATCACCATAATAATTATAACAATATTAGTAATCATTTTAATGGATGGGTAAATCTTTAATTGGGGTGAGTTATAATTTAGGTATATTAAGTGATTGAGAGTTTTTTCTCGACGAATGTTCTTTAAATTAATATTGTGTATGTTGAACTTTATATGTCATGGATTAATGACATGTTTTGTTTAATATGTGGATTACATGGATTATTGGAACCAAAAATACACTACATTAACAAGTAATGGTAATGATTATAAACCTAAGTTATGTTACGGCTTAGATTAAAGCTTTAACACTTGGGAATTCTGATCAAAATAATCTTGTGACATGGGTGTTAATTTAATGCAATATAAAGCAAAGCTCAAGAATATCACAAGCTTAACTACCCAATGATGAACTCACCCCAATCTTTATCAATTTGTTAAATCAAACATCATATATAAATTATTTCATAAGCTCTGCAAACAAACCCCCCAATCAGAATACAATTAACTAAAAACAAATGACTATTACAAAGTATCATCGCCGAGGATTCGACCCAAGTGCTACTATACACATTAGCAGAGCACCGGAACTTTGACCGGTCGATAGGCGACAATAGGCCGCGCGTTTCAGGTTTCTAAGTCTATTCAACAAGGTTCTATAAATTTCAGGATCATGGGGGAAAGGTTCATTGTTTGAGGTTATAGTCAAGCAACTTTGAAAAGAAAATAAGAAAATAGAAAATAAAGAGTGAAAAGAAAATATTTGTACTACCTCCCTTGAAATGATGCCAAGTTTTGAAATATGACTATCATGGGGTGTGATAGGAAAAAATATTACCTAATTTAAAAAGCAGTAAAGTGGGTAACTTTGGTTTTATTCAGATAGTATTTCGCAATAATTACATTTTTAACTTAAATTAAAGAAATAATAAGAGGTTGTTTTTGAAATTGTTTGAGTTGAAAAATAAAACAACAAATTAAAAATAAAGATTTAACACTAATGGATGAAGAGAGTGATATAGTCTGGGTAGGATCACATTTTTCAAGGCCATCATAGTCATAAAGATCATATTAAATCTCTTCCTATTGAATGAAAAAGAAAAGACTCCTCGATCGAGTTATCAATCACCCTTGGTTGAAGAAAGAAATGTAACTCACTTCTATATGCATGGAAGTTCATAAACAATTCCTAAACAACTAAGGCAATTCCCAATTGGGAATTTTTTCTCCTTATAAATCTAGAAAAAGTTCACTAGTTCCACACACATGCCAACAATCACTGGACACTCACCACCTAACACATTCTGCTCGATCTAGACAAATTGAACTAGGTGAAGAGAGATCAAAAGTCTTCAACCAAAGATATAGACAATGAATACTACAAAACCCAAAAAATGATCGTATTAATATAATTAGGAAACACTGAAAATAAAAATCATTCAAAATAAAAATAGGATTTTACATTTAAGCACAAAACTCCTACATTACAAATGTAAAACTCCCCCTTCCCCTATCACTCAAAGGATTTAACACTCAATGTGAAGGGTAATAGAGTTGTAAGTGGAAGAAGAGAGAATAATGAAAAAAAGAAAAATAGAAAAGAGAAAATAAAAAGAAATTCAAGAAATAAATCCTCTAGCATATCCCATATTGTATGTTCTTCAACCCCTTTGAATGGAAGTGGACACTCATATAAATAGGGTGAGAGGTATAATAATTTCTCTCTAGAATCACTCCACTAAGAGTTTGAATGTTTTTTTGCATATTAAATGGTTGAATATCAGGAAATTTTATTCATTAAAGTTGTTCCCATATCTCTTGTACATGTTTCCACAAAATCTCAAAGAATTTAGACAAGTTTTAAAAAAGTTATGCTCAAATAAATTATGAAGGATTTTTATGCCCGAGGAGACTCTTCAACTTCCTCCTTTTGGATGAATTTAAAGGAAGATTTAATGAAAGAATTTATTCATGAAATTTAATGTGGAAATAAGTAGAGGAGTTATATTTCTATTACATTAGGAATAATTTCATTTGAAGTTATTTATCCTGATATATGATTTAATCACTGAGGTGTGGTCCATTCTATCATCCAACAAACTTTTTCCACTTGATTAATTTTTCTGGGATATTTTGTGTCAAATTGGACCTTGGTCTAGAAGAAATTTTTGTAGCCCATGAATAATAAAATCCTAAAAAAATAATTATTAAATTGTTTCAAAATTGTAATAGTTATTCATGAAAAACAAAATCTCTAGAAAATGATCAATTTTCTAGAATTAACCAATTTTCACAATTAAGCCCATAATTTACCAAAAACACTAAAATGATACAAATCATCTCAAATTGGTTAATTAGTAGGGGTTAAATAATTTAAACACACATTAAAAATAATGAAAATATTATCTCTATCAGAACCAATTTCATATTGAATTTGGATATAAAAACATTTCAATCTTTTGAACGTTTCACTTTCAAAACCTATTTTCTTGTTCCGTCAACGAGATTAATTTTTAATTAATTACAATAAATTTTTAGTTTTTAATTTTTTAAAATGGATTAAATATTTTAAATTAGTGGTCAAAAATTTTATAAAGACGTTCCTTTTATTTTTAGACCTTATGAATAATAATTTTAGTAATTTTTTGTTAACACGGTTAAAGGTAAATTAAGTATTGAAGGGTAAAAATAATATTATAAATAGTAAAAAATTACCCTAACAATTTTTAAAATTTTATTTTAAGAGTGTTTTTTAACCAAAATCATCCTTGGTCTATGATTATAGCCTTTGTAAGCCACTTGGATGAGAGTATGGAATTTATTATATTTTATTTAAAGAGAAGTTAAAGATGTCATACTCATATTTCTAATAACTATATCATTTTTAATTATGGGTTATATAGAAGATAAATTTGACTATAAATAGTAATCTTAAATCTAAAATATTTATATTAATCATGCTATTTTTTTTAATTTTTTAGTAAATAAATAATTACCTTAAAGGCTTACACAATGATGATGCAATAATTATTTAATTAATGAGAATATCAAATAAATTATTATACAAATATTAAAATAAATATAATTTTACATAATTTATGTCATAAAAAACATTAATAGATAACTTTTAAATGTTAGTGATATATTAAAAGTGTTTGTTTGAAGATATATTCTTTTATTGATTTTTTTAAAAGTCACAGAAATGAATAGTATCAAAATTGTCATTAATGATATTTTAAAGTAAATAATATTTTATTAAAGGATATAAAATTCATAAAAATATAAAATTATTCCAAATTAATGGTATAAGGTTATATATTTCATAAATGACCCATTTAGGGTTATTTTTGTCATTTTATGTTAATTATATAAACCCTTAAAGAGTAAAAATCCAAGTTATCACGGTAAGAGTTAAAAGAATCAATTAAGGGTTAAAGCCAAAAGATAAGGGTAATAATGTGACCTTAAATTTTCTAAATATTATTGGTTATGAATATTTCTACCAATAATTATCTTATATTATAAATAACTCACTTTGGATATATTCTTAATTTAAAATTAATTTATATTATTTTAATATTTTAAGGGTTTCTAAAAGTGCCCCTAAACTTAATTATAATAGGTCACCTCCTCCCTCACTTAGTAACACCACTTTAATACTTATATATATTCCAAAACCTACCCATTTATCCTTAGAAAATACTTTTCCAAGTTATATAGATCTTGGTCTTCCAAAAAGACCAACTCTAGGTCCCTTGAGAAGAGATCTATAGAAATTCCATTGAAAAAGAGGTAATTGTTTTACCAACTCATTAAAGTTCATTTCTTCTTCTACTTCATATTAATGTGTTGTTTCCATGATAAATTAATAACTATAGTATCATATATATTCTTAAATGTTATTATTATTATGGGATAACCATATTCCACCTTTTATCCATTCTATAAAAAAAAGCACCACGCATGTGTGTGTACGAATTATCGTCTCCACCCCGTGGTGTAATTTGTTTTTAATCACAAATTTATTTGGATGGGTATACTGATGGATATAATGGATATAAATAATAAATATGACATCATATTAATTTTATATAATTAATATACCATACAATTCTTTACCCTTTCACCAATAAGATAATGATATCGTCGGTCGTACGTACGTACGACCTACCGTCTTGATGATGCGATGAGATTTCTTTTCCACGTTAACCATTCAATAATAATTATAAAAATGTATATAATGATTAAATATAATATCTATTAACTTAATATAATTATGTATATGATATATATCTGATTTATAAGAAACATGGATTACACGACAAGACATGCATAGAAAAATGAAGCAGTTAACACCAGAAACAAGGGTAATATCAAAATATTATTAACAAAATGATATAATAAAATAATATATGATATCATAAATATGTATATTTTTATTTTATAAATTAATAACATGTTTTAAACCATTATACAAGAGGTTAATTCACATTTAACTAAAGAAAAGTACAAGGTAAGGGTTAATTTCACAATATCATTATTATTCGAGGTTGTTTATACATAAGTATTTGCTGGGGAATATTTATCATCCACATTCATGTTTCTTAAAATGTTTTTCAATTTATTTTTTAATATTATCCTAATTTTTTTAAAGTCTTTTTAACCATGTGTTTTTCATTTTCCAAATGAGGTACTTCATGACTTTTTAGACAAAGATATGGAAGGAATTTTTTTTAACATATATGACATGATCATATTTTTACACCATCATGACACCTTAAGGTCTTGAAGCTTACTTTAAAATTTTAAAAGATTATTTTCAATAAAAATTTTTTCTTTTAAAATTGAATGACCTTTGAAATAAATTATTTTAAAGTAAAAAGGGGGTATTTCTCTCATGAAAATTTTAATGCTTTTATTAGATTATTTTAATTTATATAAATATATAGTGTTGAATTTTATGTTTGATTGAGGTTAATATCTTATGATACCATCTAACATATTTTATTTAAGGGTTTATGATCCGTTTGACTATGGATGTTCTATTTTGATACCATTCATGGTTTGTGGTTGAAGTATTCACATTTCGTATGCTAGTTTTTTAATAAGAATGTTTATGTTTCTTATGTTTTACCATTTTCATATGAGGAATGAATTTGACTTAGTAAGTGATGGGAATAGTTTGTTATAGCCCCTAGATGCATTATTAGTTCTATTGAGACAAACTAGTTTGGGTATTGGCTGATGTATTACCCGTTTATGTATAGTGTGTTGGCTGAAGCCTTGACGGTATTTTTATGATGTCCAGCATTATGAATTATATCATCATGATATTATTTATTGATATTCTGTGTGATTATTTTATTAATAGAATAACCATGTGATTATTTATATGGAATTATTTTATTTTCATTTTTTCCATATTATGCTCACAATTATATTTAAATGGATTGTGTTTTAGTTATACACATTTTCATAATGTTTATGCTTATTTATTGATAATAGATTACAATGTAATTTTAACCTTACTAAGCATCCAAGCTCACCCCTTTATTTTTTTATTTCTCCAAATATGACAAGATGTATATTATGAATGATATGTAGGGTTAAGTTAGGATAATAATGGAATTATCAAAGGATTAAATATGTTGTATTTTTATATTTTGGAGTGTAATGTAAGGTTCATGTATGTAATCTAGTTTCCAAAAATGATAAACTGATAAGTCTTTTGGGATTCAAATCTTGTATCAATGCTAATGTAATAAAGTGAGGCACTGGATTCAGGCTACTGGGGTTAGAGTTGTTACACTTACATTAATAAATATGGTTATATATTATTTTCCTTATTCCCTTATACTTTTATGTTGTGGATGTCTATAATTATTGTTAGATATTGTATTATGTAATTTTCTTAGATAATTCCAAATTTACTCACATTTAAGACATTTAATTGTTAGTTGTACCTCAGGGAGAACTACTTTACCTTTAATTATGTCCACTAAACTCTTCAGTTTTGTGCTTAGTAATTCATTTCTCAATTCCATAAATTAACACAGGTATAAAATCTTCCCATTTCTTTGATACATTCCCCTTGGTTCCTCTCCCACATTTTTTACATGATGGAGATTGATCATTATTTTATTCATCATCTTTTTCACTTGGATTATAGGAGACTCTATCATTATCTTCTTTTGATTTTTTAATTCAACTATGTTCACGTTATTTATCATAATTCTTGATATATGGTTTGGAATAATATAAAGACTTCCCATTTTAGTTATTATTTTGTTAGGTTGGTCATTGAAAAAATCTCCACATTTTCCATTGTATCCATTGTTAAATTGATTTCTTTGAGCTTCAGACATTACTAAAAACAAAATGAGTTAACATAAATGATGAATAAACAACATCATAATAGAATTATCATAATTTATCTCATGAAAAATACACCTCAAAATGTATTACTCTTTAAAACCATAAAATTAGATTTCAATTCAACCAGAACCACTCTCAGTTCAATTTAGGTTTCTTTAGGTCGGCCTCTCTTATCCTTCTCATCCTAATTCCATAAAATACTAAATCCTTTATATTGGTGTGTAAAGAGAATTCTATTCACCAATTCATATCCCATAAGAGTGTAAAACTAGGTGTGTCATTATTCCACTTTGTTGTGCACCAGATAAAAATTCAGAAAATACTGAACACACCCTTTTTAGGATTATTACCCCTATTTATATCTGTGCTAGAGCCAACATCACCATGTAGTATCCAGATAGTGATTTTATTTCTTGAAGAACCCTGAAACCTTAAATTTACTAAAACTAAAGATGTTTTCCCATACGTATACTTATTCCTAGGGTTGTATATACTGTTTCTCATCCTAATATATAAATATAAAAATACCCTCATCTAATTCCAACTATCATTACCCGAGCCTTAAACACATATTATTTCATGAATTCTAACATAGTTTTCCAAAAAATAAAAACCAAGGATTGAAAATTATAGTATCTTTTTAATAATTTGGAAAAATAAGAACCTTTAACTAAAAAAACCCATTTCTTTCTTATCCAATGGACATTTTATTCACTATAATATGATATTTTTAAACTATATTTAGTATTAAATATCTTATAAAATTTTTCTATACAAGTTAATCTTTTATACATACAATATATATTACTTTCCTTCATTACTATAGGAAATAAAAAGCATAAGGAAGGGTGAGATCAAAAGCTCAATAACAGTAAGATAATGTGGTAAAAGTAAAATATCACAAGTGATCATAAGATGAGAAAATGGGAATGATAATGTAAATAAGGATCATGAATATAATACAAATAATTCATAACTAATAAAACATGGATCATAGTCTAAGAATCATAGTATGCGACTTTAACACAGATAAAATGATATCAAAGGATCTTCACATCATAAGATTGTGACCACAACATTATTATTGACATCATCAGAATAAGTCAAGGTTCACTCCCAAGACCATCATCAAAAAATGGAAAAATTCCCATAGTTTATTAGGTTCTCTCCCTAATTATATACATATAATCTCATTAGATATAAAGCTTTACCCTATGCATTGGAAGGCTATATAATTATGGTCCCACACATCATTACATAATGGAAGGATTCCCCTAGTGGATTGGGTTCACTCAAAAATCCCATATCATCTCATAAGGTATAATGCTTTACCCAATGCATTGGGGGGTATATGATTTTGGACCTAACCATCACATCATATAATATACTTGAATAGGTGTGGCACATATAAAATCATAAAAAAGTTCATCAAATATTCATTAACATGAGAAATAATGGGTTTCATAAATATTTCCACAAAACTTGACTAGAAACCATAAATATAAATAAGGTGTATGGTTATAAAATAACATACCCCCAATTAACAAAATAAACTTAGAAGGATGTTGACATAGATGGAAAAACACCCTTTCAAAAAGAATGCTTCAAATTATGATACATAAGAAGGGATAAATGATCGGATTGTTTAATACCATGATTCAAATCCCTAAAAGGATAATTATAAATAGTGTTTAATCATGAAATTTGAATCTTAATATGGAAATTACTTTTGAAAATGAAAATAAAAAATGGAAGTGAATTCGTAAAATACGTTTTGAAAACATTTATAACATTTTCATAAAAGAAAATATTATGGGAAACATTCAAAATTAATTTAAAAAATATTAAAGTGAAAACTTTTAAAACACTTATGTTGAAAAGATTATACAATAATGGATCATTGAAAAGGATATAATGGTATCTAAAAGAAATATGTTTTGGAAGATAAAACATTTAATTGTGGAAGGAATTTTTTTAATATTTATAAAATTATAGTGGTTGAAAACCTACTTCAGAATAAGAGGTAATAAAAATTCATTATGAAAATGATTAAAAGGACATATTATAGACACATTTTTTAATATATAATAGGTTTTAAAAATATTATAGGAGAAGATTGGTGAGAATAGTAAAACATTTACATGGTTGATAAACCACAATTTAAGAGGATAATAATTATTCATTACATATTTACATTTTCAAGAGGGAAGAAATTCATAAATATTGATGATTTGAATCAGAAGTGATCTCAAATGATATAAATAAGGTATAAAATATGGAATAAAATATGATGCTCATGGGGAAACATTGTAACTCAAGAAAATAAATTTAGTTATGAAAAAATATTATATTTTAAAGAAGATATCAACCACAGTCATAATAAAAGAAGATAATTAATGGAAGTTAAGTTTCAAATATCAATAATAATTTATTATAGTAGAAGTAAAGGGGTATTAGTTATATGATGAAAAATAATATTAGTTCATAATATCAAAACATTCCTCAATGAAGGGTGATAGGGACAAAACCCCTTACGTTTTATTTTGATTTCCACAAACCTTATATAACCCCCTTTATAACAAACATAAATATATTAATTAATTATTTTAAAACCTTATTATAACTATTATCATTTAAAATCATCATTTATAATCATTATTTATGTTTATATTAACTATTTATTATCAATTTTCAATATCAGGGGTGAGTAATCTTGATCATTTTGACCTAGTTTTGTAATGGTGGTACGATTCTTCAATATTATACAAAATTAAATAATTACAATATTAATGATGTTTTATGACTATTTAAAATTTTATATTTTAATTTCATTAGTATTTTAGTTATTATTAATGACAATGAAATTAGTGACGATCTTGTTTTGGTATTTTATAATGAACAGTTGATGTTGTCTAAATTAATGAGTTAAATATAACGACCCAAATCTTAATGTACATGGAAATTACATTAATTTTGTGAAATACTTAATAAATTACACAAATAGATGCCTAAATACCATATTACTTTAGTGTATTTGGAAATTGAGAACACATTCTACTAACTTGGTGAAAGATCTTCAACATCTCCCATAGATGCGTATTGCGCAAGCTTATCTTGGTATAACATAAAACACAAGAAATAAAAAAACTATATCTCATAAAAATCTCAAGGTTTTACATTCTACCCCCTTAATATTATTTTATCCCTTGAAATTAATTGGGGTTATAAAAGGTTTACTGCTTGATGGTATCTTTTATAGAAACCCACATCATAAAAAGGAATACTAACACTTTATATTTAAAAAAGGAAAGTTAGAAACATAATGGTTACCCAAAGTTACTCCTAACTAAGTTTCCATATAGAATAACATATGTGGGAAGTGAAAAATTGGATATGGAAGGAAAATATAACCATCAAATTCTGATGGAGAGTGACAGAGAACAAGGTTAAGATAAAGTTTACAATTAGAAAGCCATAAATTTGTGATGATTTAAGGGGATTTTTGATTCTTCAGATAAGAAGGTACTAGGATATTTTTTTCATTTTCAAGATCCTTTCCTTAAAGTTTAAGAACATGAGAAGAAATACTTACTTGATTTCAATACAATATCACCATTGTACATGCCTTGAATAATTTCCACTTCATCTCTTATTAATAGGTTGTTGATGTCAATCATAATTTATAAACCTTGGATTAGGGAATTGGTTTTCATAATGAACCATTTTCATGCACTTGTAGCATTGAAGTGTGGGTGGTGCATTCTCTATAGACTTTTCTCTATTCACATCATTAGCTACCATTTTCTTATTACTTTAGCACTCAACTACCTGATGAACTTCTTTTACACAATTAAAAAATTTTCTATTCCCTTTAAGACAATATATACCATGATTTTTTCCACACTTTGAGTATAAGGAAACACTCATCTTCTTTTCACCATTGTTTTGAGATTTTCCCTTGAACTCCATCTTTCGTTTCTTTTCAAAACCATGAGATTGATATGTGACACCAAATTCCATTTCTACTTTTATATCAAAAAAAAAATATCTTCATATATACTAAATTTTATTATATCTAACACCCTTTGAATACTTGGTTTTAATCCACTGGAGAATCAATCAACTTTACTTTCAGGTTAGATGAAAAAACCAGATGCATACCTTGCAAGTCTTGTAAAATTTGCCTCATATGTACCAATAGATTTATCATACTTTTTCTTAAAATAAAGTAACTACTTTTCAATATTTTTTCAAATAATATGGGGAAAGTACTTATTTAAAAATAAGTTCTTGAACTCATCCCATTCCATAGATTTGATTTCATCTTGCTGCCTTGTATTCTTGATTAGAGTCTACCACTAGTCTGTTTTACCTTCTAAATGATAAATATCCAAAATGAATTTTTCATGTTCTAAATAGTGAAGGATTTAAAATATCTTTTCAATGGTACTGGTTCATTTTTCAACAAAAAGTGGATCATAAGACCCATTGAAAGAAGGTGGACATTACCTCATAAAGGACTCAATAGAATGTTGTTCCCTTCTCAGCTCATTTGGAAGTCTAGAATGGTTTATAGCTTGTGTAAGTATATAAATAAAATTTTAATTCTATATACCCTAAAATTTTGTTGTTTAGGAGGAAAATCATTTCATTGCACATTGTATTGATCATTAACATAGTTCCTTTTGGTTCCAACCATTCTCTGAAACCCAAAAAGAATAGCGTGAGAGGGAAAAACCATACTTGGAAAACAACATAATCAAGGGGGAGTAATTTAAATATATAACATCTTAGGTTTAATCATAGGTTATTAATGATTGTTACCATAATTCTATGAATATAACCTATAGTTATACTTACCCTTAGTGACATCTGAACGGATGCCTGAAGAGCGTCGTTACTTTCCTCCGAGCATTGGGACAAATTAGAATTTATCTTTTGTCCCAAACATTAAATAACTACAAGGGCATAGTGTAGTGGGATTATGGGGTCAAATACATAGGGTTAATTTTATTTTATTGGGAGATTCTGGTTTCTATACCCGTATTGAGATTCCTTTCAAGAATATTTCATCATTTGGGAATTGATCTAATTTTTACTTTAGGGTGATGATAAAAGAGGGGTCAGGATCAAGTTAAGTATATGGATGGAAGATGTCCTTCAATTCTAATATTTTAAAGATCCCATGTATTAGTCTACAAAGCAAACATGGATCACTATTTGACTTTGGTCTTAGACTTCTAGATCTACTTAGGAAGTAACTATTCCGTGATTAGGAAATAAAGACATCCTAGGTGCATTAAGTTTGGATTATTAGGGCAGAAAGTTTTCTAAGTTTGTGATCATAGATTAGTCTATTACAATTAGCATAGGGTCATTTTATTTACTATTTTGTGGTTAGGGAAATTTGTACAAATGGGATGAACCATTGGTTTATATCCCAATTACTAACACAATTAGGTTTTCCAAGTTTATAATTAAAGATTTATGTAAGTATGCAGATACATTGAACTTGATACCTACCCCTAAGAAGTTTATCTTCTCATTAGGGAAGGAGAAACAATTGAATAAGTATAAGAATTCATTTTTTACATGTTAATTATTTTGAATAATCCTATGAATGGGTTTGGGGTTGAAATGGAAGGGATTCCAACATGCACAATGTAAATTGAAATTAAAAATAAAACACTTACTTGAGAGTGAGGATGAAATTGAATCTAAATGCGAAAAGGAATTGGAAAGTGTTGATGAACAGAAGCTCCACGACTCTTGAATTAATAAAAATGTAAAAACATGAAGAAATTTAGAGTTTTGAAGGGGGAAGGGTGAAGGTATTTGTAAGGAATCAGGAGGGAAAGGAAGAGCTCATCCAAAAGTTGTGTCAAATGATTTTCTACTCCACTGCTTATATATGTGTTTTTCATCATGATGTGTACCATAAGTACACGATGTGTACCATAAATCCATTTCATTCTTCATATATTTTGTATCTCTATCATGGAATGAAGATCTCTCACAAATTTAAGATATTTGACCAGGTACACGATGTGTACCAGTTGTTTACGACATATACCCCGTGTCCAGCTAGCTTTTTCTTGGAATCTTCACAGCTTTCTCACTATCAGGTTTGACTAGCATCATGATGTATCTAGGGTGTACACTATGTGAAGAGCCTTTTTTTCTTCTAGATTTGTGTCATGATCACATCTTGTATTCACGACTTGGGTTAGGATATGATCCTTAGGTACATGATGTGAACTGAAGGATCACAATGTGTACTTGGCCATTTTTTCACTTTTTCTACCTTTCTTCCTTGGAAACCTATTAAGCTCTTATTCCTATAAATTTGGAAACCTACCATGTGCATTATCAATTAATTTAATGAAAAAAAATGAATAAATGAAAACAATATATATATATATATATATATATTAGGATTATCAAGTCCCCCCACACTTGAACAATTTCTTCTCCTCAAGAAATAACGTCTCGATAAAGATTTCACAAAGGATAAGCAATTTGTAAAGAAAGAAATATTTATTATGTTCATGTAATTAAAATTAGGTGTAAGCAGAAAAGAGGTCAAGTTCCATAATTATCCCTACATAGAAAGTTAGTCATGCATCATAGTCTATCTTTTCAAAACAAATTCTATTCTTTTAATTACAACCTTTTAATTATTTCTTTATTTATAGTCCCAATTTTAATTTACCTCAACATTTTTTTCTCTTATTAGTTAGAGTAAAAATATAAATAGAGTTATGATATTACCCTGAGTACATGTTTCTAACCATATTCTTGCACTGGTTCTATCATCTATACAATGTAAATGAAAGTATAAAATTAATCTTGAGGACTTTAGAAACAAGGTTCTAATGTGTCTGAGGTTATAGGTAAGTAGGTAAGATGTTAAAATCAGGCTCAAAAGGAGGGTAAGATATAAAGTAAAATGAATAGGTATCAAGATAAGTGTGATAAATATCCTCCATCTGGTGAGTCAAATCCATAATCTATTAGCTCAAGAAGAATCTATATGTATAGAAAGTATGTATACAAAGAAATGATTCCATTCCTTTAATTTTTCTTTTTATTATTCATTTTTATTTTTCATTTTTATTTTTTGTAAGTTATTCCTAGGATAGATCTCACATCCATCACCTAACCACATATGATCCTTTGAGGGATTCATCAGTATGGAAAATAGTTATTTTTGAACTTCCTAGTACACAACCCATATCAATTTTTCTTTCTTTTCTTTCTTTTATTTTGAAAAGAAACATAATACTAATGAGATGAAACAAATGTTATATGAATCAAAAACTCATAGTCATGTGAGCGCTCCATACATATCTAAAAGTGAAAGCATCCCATGCTGTTTGAATGCCTCCCCCAAACTTGTTCAAAGATAACTTTATGCATTGTATAAGGAGCAGGGTAGGAAGGGAAATAGAATTGAAATAACTTTATTCTAACAAGTCATTCATGGAAATTATGGGCTAAATAAAGGAGATATGTTAGGTGGGTATCAGGGAAATTGGATATAAAAGAGTGCCTTAATCATTTTAAATTTATAATTGTTTATTCAACATTTTGATAAGATCTTAGTGGAAGTTTTAGTCAGTTTACATGTCCCAAGTATCTCTTAAGAAATATTCTCAGATAAGAATATAAAATTTAAGGGTTATATTCCTCTAGGGTAGTGAGAATGAAATAAAAAATGGAAATCACAAAGGGTATAACTCCTAAGTAATGGGTCAATTAATCATAATTTCAAAGATTTTTAATTTGAAATAATTCTCTAAACTCATCAATCATTCTAAAAAAGTCTAAGTAGGAGTGAAACATGGTCATTAACACTTTTCCACTCAACTTTTTATTTAATTACAATGGAATAATTATTTTTAGGTTTAAAAAATGTTTATCATTTTAAAAAATGTCTCTTAGACAAGTGAGAACAAGAAAAAAAATTCAAGTGCGTCATGGGTGAAAACATGAGAACCCCCCCCACACTTAAAAGGAGATAGTTTCCCCATTTTCAATGAAATAAATGTGGGAGTGGGTATGTAGTTTTTTTAAAAGAAATGGAAATGTAATTTTTGATGGAATTTAAATAAGGGGGAATTGAGAGATCCCTAGTAAAACTGATTTTCCATGAGGGTAGTTGAGTTATCGTAGCATGTAAATCCAATGTACCTAAAAAATTGTTAAAAAGAAAATCCTGCACTAGATAACAAACATTAGTTCATAGGTATAAGAATTTTTCATAGCAGAAAAAAGGCAGGCACACAGAGTGAGAAACTGAGATACTCATTTTATTCAAATTATGATAGGTTTATAGTGTATCTCCATGAAGGATGAAAAATGAATAATGAAAAGGAAATGAAAAAGACATGACAATGACGACTCAACTAAACAAGAGATGTACTATGAGTTGAGTCCCATAAAGAGATAACTATGTTTCTTCATCTAGACGGGTGGGCAGAGATTGTTTTCATTTGATCCACTGGCTTGGTTTCTTCGTCGCCTCTTGTAGCTGCTAGCAGAGGTATCTTTGAGTTCCCATGGTCTCTTTGGAAGATTAATCACTTTCAGTGCAACCGCGTGAGTGGATAAGGTGATGTAAGAATAGAATCATAGGTTATGGTGGCTGTTGCCATTGGTGAATTTCTATTGATAGCTCATGAAGCTGTCATGAAATGTCGATGACTTGTTCGAGTGACCTTTTTTCTAAGACCACTAGAGGGACTGAACCATCGAGGATTCCTGATGATTTTGTGGAGTTTGACATGATAAAGATACAAAGAAAAGACATGAAAAACAAAACACAACATAACATAAAAAATTAATCCCATATATATATATATATATATATATATATATATATATATATATATCCAAAGTCCGTATAGAGGTGGGAAACAAAATGATGAAAACAAAAACCAACCCAAGTACATGAAAATGTCCCAAAAATCCCAAAAGATAAACAAAATTTAGATCATAGATCCACGCTGAAAATATCCTCCAACATCATCCCATTGACCGGAGTCTCGACCAACTATCCGGCCACAACAGCATCAGTAGTAGAAGGTGGTGGGGTGGTGGTGGTAGTGGAGGGTGTGGTAGAAGAGGTAGGGAGTTGGGCTAGGTTAGGTGGTGGGGAAGTACTGATCTGTACTAGGTCCATGAGTCTGGAAGTTGGATCTATAAAAGGTACTGCATGGGTAGGCACAATAGTGATCCCCTTGCGCCTCTAGGCCTGCTCTGCCAGGAAATCCTACTGGGCGGCCGGGTCGGTGAGATCGGGAGGGAGGTTTGGCTGGTCAGAAGGGTGTGGGTGAATGGTAGATAATGATGGGCTATCTGGGGTGTGTGAAGGGGAAGGGGAAAAAGTGGAGGGTTAGATAAAGTAGAGATGTAAGTGGTTGGTTATCTCATAGAGATTCACCAGAATGTACTGGCGATGACTCCATGACTCAGCCATGGTGGGATGGGAGGATGGTGGAGGGACATTAGGTGGGTAAAAGGCATAGGTGGTGGTTAGAGGTGGTTGGTTAGGTGGGTATACTACTACTGATCCAGCTGGATGCTCTTGAGGTGTGGCCTCTTGGATGCCTGGTGCCTAGAAATACATTTCGTCTTCCTTCACCAACATTTTCATCTTGTGAAGTATCACCAAATCTATCAGCTCTATGGGTCCAACAGAGGTGATGGGATGAGAGGCCTCAAATATGCCAAGAAACTTTTCTAGGTTGGTGATGAAAGATCTACCCATGAGTGTGCCCCACTTCCTCTATACCAGGACCTTAAAGTACAAAGCGAATTGGGTGGCCATATTGATGGGTGGGCCACCCATGGTGGCTGTGAGTATCAAAACATCAATCTGGATGACACTTCCATGGGTCTCCCCTCATGAAAACCATCCATGTACCATATCTCTATGAAATATGCATAAAGATGAGACCCGAAACTGAGTATACTTCATGAGTCGAGGGTTATGATGTGACTAATGGTCATAAGAAATCAGGGGCCATAGGTCCAGTTCAGTCTCTCGAGATGGACATGTCTGCAACGTGGGATAAACATCGGATATAATGAAATTATCAGTATAGATACCAATCCCGACTCTGAATTCTGCAAAAATCAAGCTGGTGAGGTCTGCCACTATTTTTTAGTTCCTTGAAACGTGTGTTCTAGTTTAATAATCACTGATTCCAGGTGGTTTCCATTGGATTTATTCATGGAACTGGAAACATCCAACAATTATTTATCCAAAAGGGACCATATTTCCAAAGGCAGGAATTCGTTAAGTTTGAACTTTTCGATACTTAAGAACATGCATTGGTCGATAGGATGGGAGTTCCGACTCATCAGAACCTTTTGGGGGGAATTATTGTCTACTCCGGGTATCTCTTTATAAATTTAAGATATTTTCATGAATCCTTATTCATTAACCAAGTATAACATAAGTTTCCATTGGAATTTTAAATCATTTATTAACATGTTTGAAATTTATAATCATCCGTATGTATTTTAGGTTCTTCATAAATGGAGATATCCATATGTATTCGAGGTTCTCCATCAATGGTATCCTCTCATATACTATTTAGAGATTCTTTTAATCATTGTTATGATGATACTGGTTTTTAATCTACTCAATGGGGCAATCTGGAATTTATTTTCATCCAGAGAGACGAAATTTTGTTTTGATATTGGGATCGTACCCATAAAATGGGCCACCTATGTATCCTTGTAAAAAGAATCAGAACCCTCATAGTTCAATTCCTCATAATGGTACACATCATACCTTTTAAGTTCATGTGATAAGGTCCTATCCATGTAGTTTAATTTCATGTGGAAAGGACATCTAAGAGAAAGGTGCTTAGTTAATGTTTGGTGTGGGACTTATGCCGAAGCATCCCAAGGGATTTGAAATAATATGGGTATCCAAGTAAGATTAGAACCTATTGGAAATATGGCCAAAGGATAACATGGTTGATTTGAAGTGTTGGGTTTTAGCCTCAAGGAGGCTTCCTATATATCCCATTTGGATGGGAATCAAAGCCTATATAGTTAGATGATTCTCATAGGAGAGTGTAGTCGTTTGAGAGAAATGAGTTTGGGATTACTTTCTAAAAAGGATTCCTTGATAATTTGAGGGTTTAATTTGGGGATTATTCCTAAG
Organism: Viscum album; assembly: GCA_963277665.1. Taxonomy (NCBI): domain Eukaryota; kingdom Viridiplantae; phylum Streptophyta; class Magnoliopsida; order Santalales; family Viscaceae; genus Viscum; species Viscum album. The sequence continues at coordinate 2,093,996,208 of OY728131.1, read as the reverse complement.
AAGGATTCCCAGATTATGGGAATTAAGGTTGGATTCCTGAAGAGGATATCCAATGATCTCGGACCCTGATAAGGCTTCCTACATATCCCAGTTATGATGAGAATTAGAGTTCTCGTTGTTCATTCATCGTGTTGGGGATTATGAATGAGGGATTCCCATTTGAGGGGACATGATTGGGTAAAACCTTTTGGAAGGGAACCCTTTTGATCTCGGGCCTTCAAGAAGGCGTCCTACATATCCTAGTTTGAATAAGAATCAAAGTTATCATAGTTTAAGAGGTTGATGGTGTTTATTAAAATGTTGTGATCACAAAGAATCTCTAAGACCATGTGAGTCATGCTCGGTGTGAGAAACAAGAGGATGAAAAAGATTCAATAAAGGCATCCACACTTTTCCTCCTCCACTGTTGGAAGAGGGCGCGCCTATGGTGGTGAGGGTGGACGAGGTCGAGTTGACCTGAGAAGAGGGTGAGGCGACAAGACTTCCCTCTATTTTCATTAAAATGGAAAAGGTTCCAATGTAAGTAAGTATTGAAGGTGAATGAAGTAGAGAGGATCGATACTGAAACCTATTACTTGAAAGGTTGGGGGCTTACACCAAGATGGCTTCCCTAGTGGATCTCGGTTGGGGAGGGAGACTTCTCCTTTTCTTTCATGGAAAATCAAGTGTAAACCATACCTTCCCTACCAGAGACCTGAGGTTTCGGGTCATAGAGATGAAAAGGTGAGGATAGAACCCAAACCCTAATCCTCCAAACCGAGAACTTCCCAACACTATTCTTGGGAGAAAGTCCATGTGACTGCAGATATACAAACCAAAAAACACTCCATGAATACTAACCCCATTGTGAAATAAATGTGGGAAAACTCTGATTGCGGATATACAAACCTAAAAGGAGACACACTGATGTAAATTTACCAAAGGTTTGATAAGTCAGGAGGTTTTGGTGAAGGTATCAATAGAATCCCTTTCAGACAAGGGATCCAATGAAGAAGAAGTATTTCCATGAATGGATTTGAAGAGGGCTTAATGGATTGTAGACTGAAGAGGGTAGGTGAATCAAATAAGGGAGCCAAATTATGTACTTGCATGCAAGTATGGGTGTGAAAGTAGGCTTGGGAGACCTAATGTTCACTTAAGTGATGAACAACCTCGATCTTAATACTTGGGCGAGACATGACTCAAACCTTCAAGAGTATTCACATGTATTCCTAGAAGTGTGGCGTTCAAGTTCCTGTGAGGGGAATAGGTGGCTACAAGTGTTTCTGATTTAGGGAGGTTGGGTGCTTTAGGCGTGCAAGTGTTATGGATTTAAAACACTAAAAGTACTTAAGTCCTATGATCCTCCTTTTATTCCTCTACTTTAGATGTTAAATAACTATTGTGAAAGTTTCGGAAGACTTGGGTGAAGCACTAGGGAGATCGAAGAAGAAATTAGGCTTCAGGGAAATTAGTCCATACAAATGAAGGCCCCAAGGGTCTATTTATAGGAAAAAATAGGACCCTAGGTGAAAGTAAATTGGGAACACAAGTGGCTTGGGAACCAAATTGAAGAGCACAAGTACCTTGCGCGCCAACAGTGTTTTGGATAGACTGGGGCGATCCAATGTTCAAGCCTTTGAAAACCTTGATTTTCTTCATGCGTTTTATCCTCTTTTTTCTAAGGTATTTCATTTTGTCATTTTTAGACTCTGTGATGGAACAAAGTGTCAACAAAATCCCCCCTCATAATTATATCTAGAATGAAATGAGGATCCTATACTGAGGTAAAGTAATGAATAAGAAAAAAGAGGGTACTGTGGTGCACAAGTTGCAGTGCAGAAGGTAAATGGGCACACAAGTTGGTAGCGCGTAGGATTCTAGCATGCAAGGTGTCATGCATCACTTATATATATCGGTTTCACTTCTGTAAAAATTCTCCCAACTTCCAGAAATCCAGCTCTCGGAACGTAAGTTCTTTTCGCTTGGACTCTCATGTTTAGTCATGCTTCTGTTGTATGTTTTCTATTTGTGCACTAGAACTAGGTTGATACACTTGTGCGCCAGTTTTATAGTTGCGCACCAAGTTTCTGACTAGCATACCTTAATGCCTTTGTCGAATTTTCTCAATTCTTTTGTCAAAAAATAAAAAATGAACTTAATTTATGGATTATTTTTTATCTATTTTACAGGTTCAATGGCTCCCAAAAAGAATCAGAATAGCTAATGAATTGGCCAGTAAGAGGATTGATGACATGATGAACGTTTTTGGTCATGACTACTTTGATGTCTATGACACCACACTCCCATACTTGGAAAAATATATGAAGAAATATCATTTCAATTTTTCCCGAAGCATTTATTTGCCTTTTTATAGTTATGTTCATCTGCAGGATGTCAAAATTCTAGACCAGAAGAACTATATTCCACTTTTTTGGTTTCAAGACTATACCAACTTCTAGTCTGCCAATTTTTCTATTGGAGACTCATACGCTAATGCTGGGAAAATAATGAAGGCTCATATCATGCATCATATCCCATGTTCTCTATATTTTAAAGCACACACACCCAAGTTTCACCCACACTTTTATTCATCCATATTTCGAGATTCTCAGACAGATCAATCCAAAGGCTGGAAGAAAAGATGGGATTTCCACCTAGGAGGGGGTGTAAAACCTGCATGGAAGTGGGCATATTGGGTATGCAAGACATGCCCAGAATTTATAGACAACTTAAAAGGTTTTGGGATTTATGAGGCTATATGGGTTTGGAAAACCTATGTGTATAGGAATGATAATTTTGTGCTGGAGTTACTAAGCCGATGAAGTCCGGAAACTAACTCTTTCCACTTGAAACATGGAGAAGTAAGCATTAGTTTGTGGGATGTCTACAAGATCTCTAGAGCTCCAATATTTAGAGGTATGTATGATGAGTTTATTCCCCCAAAGGTGACATGGAATGACTCATATAAGACACAAGACTTGGTTCGTGAGTTGATGAAAATATTTTATAAACTCAAGAATGAAACCACCATGAAGTCCCACACAAGAAGAAATATTCATACAGAGGAGTGGATGGAAATATTATTGGTAAAGAATAAGGAAAAAGTTCCCAAATTCTTTGTTAAATTCTTTCTCAATAGTGGTAATCCTTCCTGATAACATGAATTTTAGACTTATTCATGAAAAACTATTTAAACTTATTAGAATTTCAGGAGCTTCTTCTATTTATTGTTTAAAAGAATACATTGATAAGCTTCAAGGAACTATGGAGTGTGATCCTAAACTGACACAAATTCCTACTAACCTGGTGGTTCCTAAAGAGTCATTGAGGCCAAAGGAACCAACATCTGTTCCCATCATTTCTCCTATTCCTATTATCAGAAGAGAATAGGCCTTTGGTAAATCAACAGTGCTTTACAAGACATAAAATGTGACAATAACTAACTTCCATCCTGTGATAATTTAGTTTCATCACATGAACCATAACATCCTATAACAATTTATTCTGACCCCAAAACTATTTTTGAGGAAGCTCTTCGGGGTCAAAGGTTGTTGGAGGAAGGTTGTGAAGCAAACACGCCGAGTGATCCCATGGGTGAGACTAACCTGGGATCTGGGATATCATTGGATGCTATGATTAACCTTGGCATGTGTTTTGAAGAATTATTAGAACATGTTAATATACCAAATTATTTATAAGATATTTAAGTTCCTTGTATAGAATAAACTGGACATTAGTTTTCATTATTCGTCCTATTAATCTTTTATGATTAAATTTCTAACCATGATTGATTGAAATATGCAGTTTCATCTAAAGAAACTGCTTCCGCGATGATGCCTAAAGGAAGAGTTGAAATTAATGTCAATCCTACCATTGTGGAGACATTGTCTCAGGTGAATCTTGATATAGAAGATCTTCCTGAGATTCGTTCTGAGGATCGTTATAAAATTAAATAGAGCATTCTCCACCTAGAGACATCAAACAAAATTGTTGAAACTTATAATGTTGGGGAGGAGCCTTCTCAAGCTTCTGACCTATTGTTAGGTAATCGATACTGATATTGTGATTGTACTCACTTTTTTTATGGGTTGAAACTAAACATAACCATAATTTAATTCACTGTATAGGGATATCAACTTAAGTGGGTAGGTCTGGAGGTGAATCCTCTGCATTAGCTCAAAAAATATTAGAAGGTGAAGCAACTACTGTCAAGGAAAGAGCAGAACATGGAACTTCTTTAAGTGAATTAATCCCAGAATATGTACCTCCTTATAACAGTGATTCTGAATCAGACCCAGAACTAAAAAAGGCCCTTTGTCTTGCACATCTTAAGACATGAAAAAATATATGGAAAATAATATCTGAAATGCCCCTTGAGGAACTATCTTCAATAATTCTTTAACTTTTATCTCTGTTTATCATGCTGGTATTTGGAAGTTTTGAATACCATGAAATTAACAATGCAATGAAAGATATTATCCATAGAAGGGAACAAGAGTAGAAGCTTCGGTAAGATATGATAAAAACTAAACTGTTGATCAACACTGACGAATTCCAAGAAACGCTGTCCTGAGTTGAGACCAATCATACTACAAAGTTAAAATAACTGAAGCAGAAGATTAAAGAAAAGTCCCTTCAACAACTGTATCTTTAATAGGAATTAGATATTATCATAGGTGAGCTTGACCAACTTCATGATTCCAATAGAAAATTCTAGAAGGATGGTGCAAAATCCATTGTAGATACTAACGAGGCACTTCTCTATGCTGAAGATAATGAAGCTGGTCAGATAAATGAACTTCAACAGGCCGTTGATGGGGCCCAAGAGGTCATTAACCAAATGAAAAGTTATGTAGAAAACCTCTTATAATTTATGATAGAAGAGAGACTCTAGTTTTTGGATGCACCTCTGTGAATTTTTTTTCACAAATGAAAAGCATTTTATCTTTAATCATCTGTGTTTTCATTCTTGATAATTTTTTTACCTAATCCAATGGTCTTAGTAAGCATAGATTGATTTTTACTAGGGTTATACAGAAAACCCCACAAACTGTGTATCTTATGACTTTTCATTTCTCAATATTACCTAAAATCATAAAAAATGTATATTTAGTGATCTAGGACTCGACTTTTGTCCATAGTGACCTTTGTGGGTTCTCGATCTGGTGAGTACCACGTCTCTTATTTTTGGTAGTTTAGAGTCATGCATGTTGAACTATAAAGGTCTAGTGTTTAAGGTCGAATATCTTTGACCATAAATTTTGAAATTAGATCCCAAACAAGACTCAGTGGCTAAGAATTTCCCTAATATTCTTTAAATATTTCCAAGGGTAATCTTAAGTCATTATTTTTTTATGGTCACCAAATCTAAAACTTGCATAAACATAAATGAAGTCTATTCCAAGAATGAAGTTACCATTATTTTAAAAACCCATTATAGTGGTTGTATTATGCAGGGACAATTAGGGCATATGCTGCATAGACTAATAGTGGAATCTTTTGACTGAAAAGCCTGTTATGTAGGAAAATTTTATGCAAGGCCACCTAAGGGAACGTACTGCATAGTCAAGAAAAAGAGATCTTAGGAATTTAACATTTTACTGTTGATAGACAAAGGAAAATAAGATTTGGGTGACTCAATACCACAATGAGTGGTTTTTCTAAGGAAATGGATTTTAAGAATAATGGGTTATCTATGCCGACATATGTCATGAATAGGAAAACCACTTCTATAAAAATTTGGTGTATGAGGAATGGTTAAAATTTATCAGAAAAGGGAATTTCTGATATCATACTATGCAGTTTTGAGTCATGCCGTGAGAACATTGTATTGTGCTGTTTTAAGTCATGCAGTGAGTACATTGTACTATGTAGTTTTAAGTCATGTAGTGAGGACATTGTGTGGCTTTAATTTAAGGTCTATATCTTTGACCAAAGGTATGAGACTCTCCCAGTTTCTTGATAATTTTTTTGGAAATATACTATCATATTTAGGTATATAAGGGAATAATTGTAAACTGTGATTTAGGAATTTCTGAATTCAAATAATTATATGAGAATAAAAGGGCTAAAGGAATTAGATGAAGTATTTTCCAAGAACGAAGTTACCATTATTTGAAAAACCCATTATGGGGGATGTATTATGCAGGGCCAACTAGGGAATATTCTGTATAGCCAAATAGTGGCATCTTTTTACTGACATACATGTTATGTAGGAAAAATTCATGCAAGGCCATCTAGAGGCATGTACTACATAGTCAGAAAAAAGATCTCTCAAAAGTTTGACATTATATTTCTAAAAGTCAAAGAGAGTTTATGAAGATTCAAATTTTCCAAAGCACAAAGTTTGGTTTATGAAGAAAGGTACCTGAATATGGAGAGGGTATTTCCAATCATGATTTCCAATTAATCGTAGGAATAATATTTCTATAAAGGTCTGACCCAAACGCAAGAAGTATGGTGTTTATAGTTTTTAGTCCATACGACTAGGACCAGAAATGGAAATAGAATATGATATGTGGCCAAGTGATACAAGTTTATTTCATATTGATTTGAACACATGGAGAGGAAAATGTGTAAATCATGGTATTGAAGACTTTTAGATTGAGGGAAAGGTAATGGAAAAAATATACTTGAATGACTGCTTTAAAATACAGATTCTTGTATATTGTTATTAATGTTTGAAGGGGACAAAAGGAACTTTAACCAAGAATGAAATTACCATTATTTGAAAAAAAATGTTATGGGGGTTGTATTATGCATGACCAACTCGGGTATGTGATGCATAGAAAAATAGTGGCATCTATTGATTGACATACCCATTATATACGAAACTTATGAAAGAACACCTAAGGGTACGTATTTCATAGTCAGGTAAAAGAGTTCTCAGATATCAGAAAATCTGCCACCAAAAACCATAAGAAAGATTATGAAGATCTGAAAATATTCAAGATTAAGAGTGTGAAATATGGAAGGGGTGATGCTTGATACACATGAGAAATATTTGAATCAATATTGGCCATGAGTTTGAAGTCATTTAGTAGATCTGACTCACATGTAAAATGGAGACTTTCTTTATTTCCTTTGAATCAATATTATGTTGTGAAGTTTAGAGTCATGAAATAAGGACATGAAGTGATTCTGACATGAAAAGAGAATATTATGGATGGACCAAGGAATTAAACCCATGTGTCACTATGTATCTTATATGGATGATAATGAATCCATACATAGTTCTTTAAACATTCTCTATGTAGGTTTGATTCTTTTATAGGGAATAAAAGGAGTTTTTTATCGTGGATGGGCAAATATTGGAGATCTAAGCATCTCTAAGTATCTCATATGGATGAGAATAAATACAAACATAGTTCTTGAACAATAATTTACCACACCAATTGATTTTGATGTGGGAGAATGGGATTTTAACACATTCTAGAAGAATGATTAAATTTAAGACATAAGATGGTATGAAAATCAAACCAGGTATCTTAAAAGATCACTCTGTATAGACCTGGTTCATATACAGGAGGAGGAAAAGGGAAATAAAATTTTTGTTTTCTTTCATCTGGGCCCAAGATTTGAGATCTAGGTGTCTCTACGTATCTTATATTAATGAGAATCAAGCCACACATAGTTCTTGAAATGAGCCCCCTATGCAGATCTGACTCAAACATAGGGAGGAATAGAACTCATGTGCCACTAAGGAGTAGTAATGATTCCAATGATTCATGTATATATAATCTCTTAATGTCAAATAGATAAGATGTTAACCGTATAGTTTAATGTCATGTAATGAGGAAAAATGATGTCATGCAGTTTAACGTTGTGTGACAAGGACAAAGATGCGACACATTTTATCGTCGTGCAGTATAGATCCTTATAGTTGTTATGATGTTAAATGTCAATAAACTAGGACTTTGTGTTGTGAATTTTAGAGTCATGTAGTGAGGACATTGTGTGTAGTTACACAAAGTATTTCTTCAAGAATCTCACATTGGTTGGAGTTGTGATAAGCTCTCCATCCATTCAGATTAAGGCATAAGCTCTATTTGAGTAGACCGTAGTATGGAAAAAGGTCCTTCCCACTTTGGCTCAAGGTTTAGAGATTTCTTTCCTAGTATCATTAGAGTCCTGAGGACCAATACCAATTCTAGTTGAATAAATGAATAGAGGAAAACTTTCTTGTTAAATGATCATTCTATTATATTATGATAGATCTCTAAATAATGAAAAGTATGCAATATTTTTTCATCTAATTATTACAACCAATCAAATAATTTCTAAGACTTCTCATCTATAGACAACTGATAACAGATTGCAACTCTGAGTGAAGGAAATTGAATATCAATTGGAAAAATTGCTTTTGTTCCATACACCAATGAATATGGGGTTGTTTAGTAGTAGTATGATAAGCCCATAAAGCATGCAAAAGTTTATCAGGCCATGATTTCTTATCATTATCCACCATCTTATGGAGTATATTTGACAGGGGTTTTATTGAAAGCCTCTATATTTCCATTTGCCATCGCATGATAGTGACATGAATGGTTGGATTTGATATTATGATTCTAATATAATTTTTTTACCTAAACAGAACCAAAATTTATGCCATTATCTGTCAATATAGTATGAGGGACACCAAATCTGGTGATGATGTTCATTTTGAAAAAATAACAATTATTTTGGCTCCGGTTTCTTTGAGAGGTATTTCCTCATCCCATTTGGAGAAGAAGTCCGTATCCATAAGAATATACATGAACTTCTTAGCCATAGCTAGAGTATAAGAACCTACTACATCCATTCCCCATGTGGAAAATGGCCAAGAGTATTTATCTGTATGTAGCAAATCTGGGGGTTGATGAATGAAGTTGGCATGCACTTTATAGGGATGAAATTTCTTAGTGAAATCTGGGAAATCCTACATCATTGAAGGCCAAAAGTATCCAAGCCTTTATATTTGATCAAAAATCCTATGCTCTGACTGGTGATCACTAAAATCTTTTGAATGTACTTCTTTCATGAAATTTATAGTTTCTTCTCCATCAATACACCTAAAAAGGATTCCATCAAAGCCTCATTTGTAGAGGATCTTCTGGTGATCTGGACTATCATAAAGAGTAAAATTGTCCACTCGTCATCAGATCTGTTATTTTTCAGCTTTATCTGGTGGAAGTACTCCATCTTGAAGGTATTCCATGATGGGTGTAATCCATCCCGTGGTATGACCATATGGCTCATAAATATGGACAATTTCATTAATTTCCTCCATTCTAGTTTGAATGGAAGGTGAGACCACGTGATGATGTGAAATACTGATAATTTTCTCATATGGATTCGAATCTTCTAGGGATGTAGCTGCATTATCCAATGCACCAACTTGGGAATTTTGTGATTGTGGGACATAATACAATGTCAGCTCTGAGGGAAATTCAGCCATTAATCATTTGATGTAATCACACAAAGGGATTAACTCTTTTTTTCTGATAACATAATCTCCAATTATTTGTTTTATTATAAAAACTAAATCATCTTTCAATTTCAAGTGGTTCACTTGTACCTAAAGTTCCAATTTCAGGCCTACTATGAGAGATTGATACTCTGATTCATTGTTGGTACCACCTTCTAACAATAGGAAGGAATAAGGCAACACTGCTTTTTTTGTGTGGAGATAAGTACAATTCCTAACCCAACTTTGTTGAGTTTAGGGTTTTCCATTCTCTTTCCTGTTAGACTTCTGGAGGCACCATCAAAGTACATTTCCTATGTTTGGGGATTATCTTGAATAGAGTAGACCTCTTCATCATAAAATTTAGTATTTAATGATGTATCTTTCATAGATGGATGTTCATCAATGAAATCCTCCAAATAATGGCCTTTTATTTCCTTCTGAGGAAAAAAATAGATATCAAAATGTTTCAAAATAACTTCCCACCGTTCCAAATTCCCTGTAAGCATAGGACTGCTGGGGATAAATTTGAGTGGTTTATTGCGAGAAAGCAATTGGAACTCATGATGTTGTGGGTAGTGCTTTAATTTCTAAATTGAAAAGATTAATGCCAGACATCACTTTTCAATATTTGAATACCGAGTTTCTGTATTGATCATAGTACAATTGAGATAGTAATGAATATTTTCATTCCTAGCATCATTATTTTGGGAAAAGAAGGTACCCAGTGATCGTTCTAAAGATATCACATAGAGAATAAGTGGTCTTACTTCAGCAAGTGGAATTAATACTGGTGAAATCAAGAGATATTTCTTGATGGTATCAAATGATTCTTGGAAGTCTTATATCCATTTATAGGTGACTACCTTCTTTATTAATCTGATTGGCCCGAAGGCCTTAATTTTTATTGATTTTTGATGACCCCCCTTTCAAGGGATGGGGGGTAACCCTTACAAGGCCCATAGGCTTAGATATTACATGGCCTATAGGCTTAGGAGATTACATGACCCGAAGGTCTTAGGGAATTCAACCAGACCATATATAAGGAACTGCCCCTCCCCAGCATCTGCATCATGATAGTTTCTCTCCACCTTCACATGACCGTCTGGATAGGCTTCCCGTGCAAGCACATGCTATTACCGATGACATAGATATACCCTCTCATTCTGAAAAATCCATTTGGCTCTGCTCTGGTGAGTGCACCTGCTCTGAATCCTCTTCTGGGGCTACTTCTTTTTTGTAGTGTGTCTAGGGAAACTGCATGTGGCCCGAAGGCCTTCAGGTGGCCCGAAGGCCTTAAAGGTGGACTGAAATCCCTACTGACCCAAAGTCCTGGGTGGACCAAAATCCATAAGGACTCCAAGCCCAAACTGGTGGCCCAAGGTGAATAGTTCCAGCTGCTACAGTACAGAACAATACCTGTTACAGTAACTACTACAGTGTCTGCTACAGTACCACATAGTGTACAGTTCTTCTATAGTACCAGTACAGTGTATAGTCTGCTACAGTACCCACACAATGTACGGTACTGCTACAATACTGCTGTAGTGCATGCTATAGTACCCCCAGAAATATGCCTCTACATGGTTTTGAACATGGGTCTTGTGGATGCACTTAAGGATACCTCACCAACTGGGCTGAGGCTCATGTGCCCTTCTTCATTAATCTAGTGAAGGGAAAACACTTTCCTACCAAATTTGTGATGAAGTTCCAAATATAGGCTAAGTTTTCTTGGATTCTTCTTAATTATTTCAAATTTCGAGGAGGCGAAATTACAAGGACTGATTTTATTTTCTCAGGATCAACTTTGATGCCACGATGGTGTATAAAAAAGCTGAGAAATTTTCTTGTGGTTACCCTGAAAGCACATTTCAAGTGGTTCATCTTCAAATTGTGTTGTCGAAGTTTATTGAGTATGGTCTCCAGATCAGCCAAGTGATTGGAACGTTTTCTGGATTTAACCACCAAATCATCCACATAACATTCCAAAATTTTTCTTAAGGGTTTGAAGATATGGTGTATGGCACGTCGATATGTTGCACCTGCATTCTTTAAGGCAAAGATAATTACCCGATATCAAAACACACATTGAAGGGATCTGAAGGCTGTAGAATCTTCATTATCTAGGGACATATAGATTTGATTTTTCCCAGAGTATCCATCCATGAAGGAAAGAACTTCATAGCCAGCTATTGCATCAATTAAAATCTCTGTGATTAGAATTGGAAAGTCATCTTTAGGAAAATGTTGGTTAAGACCTCTAAAATCAATTAAAACTATTATTTTACCATTCTTATTTTTCACTAGGACAATGTTGGCCATCCATTTTGGATATTGAACCTCCCTGAAAAAGTTATCCTTGATAAGCTTATCAAATTCGACTTCAATTTTAGAGACATGAGTTGGGTGTGTTCTTCTTGCTACCTGCTTGAATCCTCAATGTTCTTCTGGAAAACCCAAATGATGAGTGGATACATCGGGATTAAGACCTAGTGTTTATGTATAATTCCAAGAAAATATATCTCAATGTTTCTTTAAAAATGAGGTATACATATCTTGATATTCATAAGTCATGGCCGCACTAATTATATTGGGGTGTGGATCTTCTTTTGTACAAAGATTTATTTCTCTGAGCTCATCCATAGTGGTAGAGACACCTTCCACAAATACTGGAGAAGCATCCCTGAGATCTTCCTATTCTTCTTCATTACTTTTCACTTCTTCTGTTTCTACTTTCATAGTATATGATGGAGCAAAACTTTCAATGCCTATGGAGGAGTCAGTATTTGGACATCCTGAAGAAGAGGCCACCATTTATGACCCTACTGATGATGAAGGGTCTTCATGGAGTAATAAAGAGGATATTATGGGTTGTAAATCATCATCCTTGTCTTCCTCTAGTATTTTTACAACTTCATCCAATATTATTGGTAAAGCTGAGGCTTGATGAAGTTTGGTGGATCAAATTAAGACATGTCCATTTAAGCTTCCATCATTGCTTGTTAAATCAACAATTTCTCCCATGCTTTCAGGCTCGATTTCTGTAATTGAGATAATGTAAGACACCAGATGAGTGTTCAGATTTGGGTTTATCATTTCAATTTGATTGATAGTCAACACATAATCTATACTTAATTGTTTTAATGGGTTTTATAGGATCTTTTCTAGACCATTTGAATCATTGATTCTGGTTACCTCCTTTATCACAGACCTCATTCCCTTCATGTGATAAAATTATGCCTCAATGTATTGAAATTCACATGTTTTGAATAGAGCCTTATTACCCTAAAATGTTTCAATTTGACCGTTGAAACAATACTTGAGACATTGGTGGTATGATGAAGGTATGACTGCATGTTTATGTAACCAAGTCCTACCAAGCAGAATGTTAAAGTTTGTTTCCTGACAGAAAACCATAAAATATGAATTAGACAAAAGATCTCCAAACTAAGTTCTGAGTGTAATCTCACCCAAAGGTTCTGTCTCATTCTTATTATAAACTTGAAACATTAAAGTGGAAGGAGATAATTCAGATTTAGTTATGCCCAATCGAAGAAGTGTATGAATAGGAATGAGGTTGACTCTTAAGCCATTATCAATGAAGGATCATCAGATGTCAATATCATTGGCCCTGCTAGATAGATACAAGGGTCTGATATGTCCATGTACAACATCATATTCATCTTCATATGTAAAATATATAACTTCATGACATTCTATAGGATTATTCTCTATACGGTAGATCTCAGCACCAACAACTTCGGTTTCAAACTCTTGAAGACTTGATAAAGCCTCAATATGTGTTTCTCGAAGATATTTTTACAAATTAAAGGCATCCAAAATCGACAAATTGTCTGGTACTTGGGATTACTGTTTAAAAACATCATACTTTTGGTCTAGAGGTCTCCATTTCCCAGCATGAAGATGCAGTTTTTCAGGTGCTTTGGATGTTGACGCTCCTGATGTAGATGTACCCTGTGTCAGAGAAGAAACTAGAAACACTCCTAGATTTGTTATATTAGACTGAATAGGTCTATATAATTTCTGAGATAAATATGGTGTAACCTCTAATCGGTCCTACAAAATAATCATTTTAGGACAAAACCTGTCATGTGTGGAAGAATATCCTTGTTCTTGTTGATCTAATTAAAGGGATATTACATAATTTTCCGCTGCATATACGGTTCGAGAAGGGGTATAGTTAAAATAATGGCTTCTAGAATACCCACATCTTACCCTGTATCATCAACCTTGGCTTCTTCTTCTAGTTCCCCAGTTAGGTAAAGGTAAATCATGATCATTATAACAAGAATCACCATCAGCATAGGAATTCGTTAAGTGGATAACATTAACAGAACCACAGATCAATTATTCATTTGATGAGGATTCTTCTTGATGGGTCAGTTCTGATTGTGCCGTTTGGTGTGACAGTGCCCGTGATTTTGAAATATATGGCATGTAATCTTCCAGAGTTAAAGAAAACTTTGTCCTTGACATAATCCCATCTTCTTATAACTACTATTTGTCCTTATGATCATCTCACTTCTTTGAGGATTGACCTTTGGAGGACTGATCTTTTAATGAAGGTTGTTTTTCTATGGAAGGAGTAGAAGACGACACAATCAGTTGATTCAACTATGTTCATAGAATGGCATGAGTTCAGTTGATCATTTTCCTGATCATCCAATCATTATATTTCTGTGCATTTTTACTTTTGACTTCCTACCATTATCTTTCTTCTTCTAGATTAGTAGTAGTAACACATGCTACTTGGGATGACAAATTTTCATTTTCACTTGTCCTGAGTCTACCATTTTTTTAGAAGGTCTTTAAAATAAAAACACTCTTGAATGGGATGCCCCAACATCTGGTGAAAAGGACAATAATTAAGAATATCTTAATATCCTTCTTTGTTTGGTTTCTTCAGACTTGGAAACTGAACCAAATTATTTTCCAGAGTTGAGATGAAGTAACTAGGAACCCATTCATTCCAGAAAGATTAAACTTTATTCTTTAACTCCTAAAACTATTTCTTCCTTTGAACTCTTTGATCATCTTGACGAGGCAATAATTGCAGATGACACTCAGGAAGTGGATCCATTTGACATGATGAAGGTTTTGAAGTGGAAGCAGGTACAAGTTCTTTATTGAGTGTGAATGTAGCAGCTTCTACTTTACCTATTCTCCTTCTTGGAGATGATGGAATTACACAAGATTTAGCTTTAGTTTCCACAATTTAATCCTCCACTTGTTGGGAAATTGAATCAAGGTCTTGAAACCCTCTTGTGTATTTCACAGGGATCAGTGGTGTGCGTAACTCATCACACAGATTTTCCACACAAATTGGTAGCAAATATTCCTGAGCGAGTGTTAAATTTAAGGAATATGTTAATTCTTTCCATTTATCAATGAAATATGAAACTATTTAATTTTCCATTTGCTTTCAATTTCTAAGATAAAAAACGGTTTTCTTTGGTAGCATTGAGATGAATTGAAGAAGGAATTTCTGATGAAGATATTCCCATCATGTAATTGATCGAGATTGAAAACTTGTATACCATACAAAAGTTGGTCCCTATAATGACTTCACAAATCATCTAATCTTTACTAATTCTTGTTGTTTAAGAGTCCCCATCATGGTATCACAATGAGAAACGAAATGCATTAAGTGCTGCTATGGATCTCCATAACCATTAAATATTGGGAATGTAGTATTCAAAAAATTTGGTGGGGGAGGGATCAGATCCACCCATTCAGGGTAAGCTCTCTTTTTTGGCTGAAATGGAGCAACCATTCTTCTATATCTTCCAATCGAGTTGTTAATGGCTCAATTGTGTTCATAATCATTTGGGGAATATCCGGATGAGATGGGACCTATACAGGCACAACAGATGGAGCTTAAACTGGTTCAATGACTTGAAAAACCACTAGTGGTGGTGCTGGTATTTGTCTTGGATAACCCACGGGAACATGCCTATACGAATGTGTTTGATCCCTCCCTGGCTGTGTACCCAATAGAGGGAATTCATTATCCTCATATGTAGTTACCACAAATCCTCTTTTATGAGGAGATCCTATAGGATGTGCAAGTTGAGGATCTTCTTGAGGAGTATGTCTAGTAGAAATGCTACTTCAAAGTAACTCTGTATTGAGTCTTTTCAACTCTTTCATCTCCTCTTCTTACTGTGAAAATCTTTCTTCAAGTGAAAGATATTGACCTTATTTAGTGAAAAGTGAGATGTGATATGAATTTTAACTTTACCCTTGTTAGATACCTTTCGAAGGGGTGGGAGTTTATTATTTGAAGGCATACCTAGATTCTAGGTAAGCCTCTGATATAGGGTACACACAACTCCTTCATTTTCTTAAGTGTGTACCATATTATGGATAATAACTTCATCTTCTAATTCCCCTGAGCTAGACTCATTTTTAGAGGATCTTCTGCAATGTTGTTAATTACATACACTGATGCATAATGCATTAATGTAATTATATTAGTATCTTTGTAAGATCGTTTCCTTTTGTATCTTCCATGAGACTCCGCTCTCCTATATGATGAATTACTTGGAACTGTTTGATAGACAGTTACCCAAAGGGAATCCTTGGATAGTTCAATTGTGCACTTTCATTGTGGCTTCTTCACTAATCGGGAGAAAACTGACTTCTGTTGAGGAGGGAATTGTAGATGTAAAAAAGCCCCCAGCCCTACAGGCTGGTGCTGTTTCTATTCTTCTTCTTCAAGCCTTCGAGATTTTTTTATTGAATTCAAAGGTTGAATTAAACAAGCCCCCAATCCTGCAGGCTGGGGTGGTTCTTGAACTACTATATATGATATTTGCACAGATTCTCTTATGATTTTTCAAATTTTTGTTCGGACATTAGTTGGGTGCATTATCCAACAACCACTCAAACCACCTATTACAAAAAATTGATGTGCTGTTTTAGAAATTTGAGCCATCTGATGGTTGACATCCTCTAAGTGGGAGGTCTGATGAAGATTCTCAAATGATTGGTGAAAAAGTATCTCAAAAGCTTGCTTTCTTTGGGCTAGCTCTGATGAGAACTAGTTGAGGCCTATTCTTGATCGTATACTTGATTACATACAAAATCTATTGATTATAGCCGACTGTGGGAAATAACACTGCATGAGACCACTTTTGGTGGGAATTTCTGATTCTGGAGTAAGTGAAATGAAATGCTCCTTGTGCACCCCATCCTTTGATACGAACACCAGATGGGGTATCAGAAATTAACTGGCGTAGCCTCTTTAGAGCATTGAGGCATGCACACTAAAGGGTTCTCTGCTGCTTTTGAACCTTTGGATGTTGGGAAACTGAGAGAGATTCCATGTCAATTTGGCATTATAACCCTTCTATTACCTTTACATGATTTTTATATTCATTATATGGTAATAATTTGGTTTTAAAATGATGAGGAGTCTTCCATAAGTTGAGGAGGACATCATGAATGCAATATTCTACCATCAATTCCGGAATGTTATATTGAGAGTTTTCTAAAGGCGAGAACATGACTCGTACTTCTCCTTTAGCCAATTGTTTTTATCATGTTTGACATATCATCATCATCTTTTACTAGAGGTTTATCCACTTAGTCTGACCAAAGTTTATTCTTATCGATTGTTTTATTAAAAATAATGGAATCAGTCACTTTTTACTTTGCTGTACAGGAAGAAAAATGACCCAAGGGAGGTTTGGATAATGATCGTTCCCTTAATATGTCTTCTGGTTGAGAAATTATTTTACCCATTAATGTCAAGGTATCATACATGACTGGACATGTGTTGGAAAGTGCCTCGAGATAAGAGGTCGTTCTTGTTATTACACTATCAATTATAGAATTATCTTGACAATGTAAAGCACTACCACAGAGAGAACTTTCACAGCGAATGACATAATGGGAAATACCACCTTGGTGGATTACAATAGGGGATAAATCCTCTTGCTCCTTGGTCTTCTGGCCACACAGAGGGTTGTTGTGGCTCTCATATTGATATAGTATCTCTGGATTGAACAAATTTTCATGAAGCAAGCCTTAATGATGAAGTATTTGATGGGGAACTTTATAATTACTACTACTATTCCCATAATTTTGTAATGAGAGGGTGTTATCTTGAACTGAAACAGATAAATGTCTGAGGGCTTCAAGAACTCCAACATTAAGAAGAGCCATATCATAGCCTGGCTCTTGATTTTTCAACTGTATTTGTTGAGACTTATTCTTGGGTGGTCTCTTACACTTAGTTGGGACCACTTTATAGGAGAAGTGGGTATCATGGGTAGGTGTATGTGCCTGCCTTGGAGTGGTCATCATAATGGGCCGATTACCTCCAATTAGAAAGGGTGTATGTTCTCGATCCTGTTGTCCGTATGACATGGGGGAGTATGCCCCATAACTATTCTAGACTAGAACAGAGGTTTCTATCTGCTCTGGGATGGCATGCTAATGTGTCATCCCAGGCATGGGGACCTATTTATGTGTCTATTACCCTAGTACTTTTGAAGTTGTTGTTATGATATTCTGGCATGCTTCCAAAATATGGGTAGGAAATTATTTCTAGCCTTTCACTATTTTTAAGATATGTTTGGTGACTTCAGTGGCCAAAACAGGAATATACGTTCATTCCATATCAGGAGTAGGTGTATTTTCCTTCTTCTATCCTCCTTTTCCTATCAATGGGTAGCATGGGGGTAGAGAGTTGAGTCTACCCCAGATTTGTTGTTAGAGATTTCTGACCAACTTCTCCAGGTGTTTCCAAACGAGACTGTTGGCAGGCTTGATTAATACTCGCAGGTGTGTGTACTTTCCAGCTTTTTTCCTTCAAACAAGGTTGACAAACTTTTTTCAATACTAGAAGACAAGACTACTGGCAGAATTGGTGAGTGTAAGAAAGTGTATGTTATTGTTTACCAATTTCCACGACATTTGATTGGCGAGCTTCCTTAAATACAGTCAGATGAGACTGTTGACTAGTTGATAATTTATAAACAAGTGTATGTTCCTGTTCATGGTACTCCACTGGATTTTCCTGGCAGGATTGGTGGGTTTCTTCCAGATGAGTCTACTGGGTAGTGGAATTAGGACGTATGTGTGTATGTACCTACACATTTTTTTCCATCAAGTTAGGTTTATGGAATTCTCTAGAGGGGGAAAAGGTAAGAAAATTCTCCCTGTTGACTGGACGTTGTCCTTGGTGGTTCGTCTTGCATGCTCGGGTCTGAGGTACCTAGGCCGAACATCCAGAGGAAAATCCCCATCATGTTGGTGGTTCAATACCGTGTGATTCTATTGGAGATGATTATTGGTAGGAGTCCTCAGGAAGGACCCCTACATCTTTTAATTGAGGCCATGAGTGACCTCTTGATCCACCTCTTTATAATATTAGAGGGATTGGTTATTGCGTTTTGGGGATAAGGACCTAAAATGGTTGAAGACAGTGGTTGGAACTGTCTGCTTCTTGACCATTGGTCATCATTGAATGAATGATTGAGGATTGTTAATAACCTGGAGATCATGTCATACAACCTCCAAGGTTGGGATAGTACCATGATGAGAGTACTCCCTTACCAGTACATTAGAGACCCAGGGTTGAAGACACTAAGTGGATGATGACGTCCTTACCGTGGATGAGGATCTAGCTTGAACAATGGCCAAGAAATTCACAGGTTTCATCTTGAAGAAATCCATTTTGGAGTGAAGGGAGTTCTGAGAAAAAACTGAGAACAACAATAAACTCCATTAAAGAAACATCTTTTAGATGGATATATGCATGATTAATTCATTTTTCTTTCCTTTATAAATTGATAGGGTCATGATAGGTGGGTAATATTATTATCTTGGTTAAGGATTCACGTCAGGTTCATCATTTTTGTTTCATAGTTCCTTGAAATGTGTGTTCTAGTTTAAGAATCAATGCTTCCAGGTGGTTTCCATTGGATTTATTCATGGAAATGGAAACATCCAACAATAATTTATCCAAAAGGTACTTGATTTTCAAAGGCAAGAGTTCGTTAAGTTTGAACTTTACTATACTTTAGAACATGCATTGGTCGAGAGGATGGGTGGTCAGACTCATCACACCCTTTTAAGGGTAATTATTATCTACTCCAGGACTCTCTTTATAAATTTAAGATATTTTTATGAATCCTTATTAATTCACCAAGTATAACATAAGTTTCCCTTATAATTTTCAATAATTTATTAACATATGTGAAATTTATAATCATCCGTATGTATTCAAGGTTCTTCATAAATGGAGATATTTGTATGTATTTAAGGTTCTCCATCAATGGTATCCTCTCATATACTATTTATAGATTATTTTAATCATTGTTATGATGATAGTAGTTTTTAATCCACTTAGTGTGTCACTCTAGAATTTATTATCATCTTGGGAGATGAAGGTTTGTTTTGATATTGGGACTGTACCCATAAAATGGGCTACCTACATATCCTTGTGAAAGGAATCAGAACCCTCATAGTTTGATGCCGCTTAATGGGACACATCATTCCTTTTAAGTTCATGTGATAAGGACCTAGCCATATATTTTAATGTCATGTGGTAAATAAATTTAAGAGAAAGGTGATCAGTCAAAGTTTGGTGTGGGAATTATGCCGAAGCAGCCCAAGGGATTTGGAAAGAATATGGGTTTCCAAGTAAGATTAGACCCAGTTGGGAATATGGACCAAGGAGAACAGGGTTAATTTGAAGTTTTGGGTTTGAGCCTCAAGGAGGCTTCCTACGTATCCCATTTGGATGGGAATCAAATTCCATATAGTTTGATGAGTCTCATAGAAGAGTGTAGTCCTTTGAGAGAAATGAGTTTGGGATTATTTCTTAAAAAGGATTCCTTGATAATTTGGGGGTTTAATTTGGGGATTATTCCTAAGAAAGATTCCCAAATTAATGAAATTATTGTTGGATTTCTGAATAGGATATCCAATGAGCTCGGGCCCTAAAAAGGCTTCCTAAATATCCCAATTATTATGGGAATCAGAGTTATCATAGTTCATTCATTGTGCTGGGGATTATTCACGAGGGATTACCATTTTAGGGGACATGATTGGGTGATCCCTTTTGTAAGGGCACACTTTTGATCTCAGGCCTTCAATAAGGCACCCTACATATCCTGGTTTGAACATGAATCATAGTTCTCATAGTTCAAGAGGTTGCTGTTGTTTATGATTTTTTTGATCATGAAAAATCTCTAATCCCACGTGAGTCATGATCAGTGTGAGAAACAAGAGGATGTCAAATATTAAACAAAGGAATCCACAATTTTCCTTATCCACTCGTGGAAGAGGGCGCCTATAGCGGTGAGGGTGGACGAGGTCGAGTCGACCCAAGAAGAGGGCAAGGTGACAAGACTTCCCTCTGTTCTCTTTAAATTGGAAAATGGTCCCATGTAAGGAAAGAGTGAAGGTGAAAAAAGTAAGAGGAGGGGGACTGAAACATCCTACTTGAAAGGTTAGGGGCTTACACCAGGATTGCTTCCCTAGTGGATCTCAGTAAGGGAGGGAGACTTCTCCTTTAATTTCATGGAAAATAAAGTGTGAACCATACCTTCCCTACTAGAGACTTGAGGTTATGAGTCTTAGAGATGAAAAGGGGAGGACATAACCCAAACCCTAATCCTCAAAACTAGAAATTTACCAACACTATTCTTAGGATAAAGGTCAATGTGACTGCAGATATACAAACCCACAGACACTCCATGAATCCAAACCCCATTGTGAAACACATGTGGGAAACCTATGACTATGGATGTACAAACCCAAATAGAAGACACGCTGATGTGCCTTTCCCAAAGGTTTGATAAGTCAAGAGGTTTTGGTGAAGGTCTCAAGAGAATACCTTTCAGACAAGGGAGCCAATGTAGAATAAGCCTTTCTATGAATGGCTTTAAAGAGGTCTTAATGGATTGTATACTGAATAGAGTAGGTGAATGAAAGAGGGGAACCCAAGTAGGTACTGGCATGCAAGTATGGGCATGCAAGTAGGCTTGGGAGACATGATATTCACTTAAGTGAAGAACAACTAGGATGTTAATATTTGGGAGAGACCTGACTCAAGACTTTAAGAGTTTTCACAGGTATTCCCAAAAGTGGGGCACTCAAGTTTCTGTGAGAGGAATAGGTGGTGTGCAAGGGTTTCTGATTTAGGGAGGTTGGGAACTTTTGGTGTGTAAGTGTTATGGATTTAAAACACTAAAAGGACTTAAGTCCTATGATCTTCCATCAATTCCTATGCATTAGGTGTTAAATTACTACCTTGAAAGTTTCGGAATACTTGGGCAAAGAACTAGGGAAACTATAGAAGCAATTAGGCTTCAGAGAAATTCATCTGTACAAATGAAGGCCCCAAGGGACTATTTATAGGCAAAAATAGGACCCTAGGTTAAAGGATATTGGGCGTGCAAGTGGATTTCACACCAAATTGTGGCATGAAAGTACCTTGCGTGCCGACAACGTTTTGGATAGACTGGGGTGATCCAATGTTTATGCCTTTTTAAAAATTGATTTTCATCATATGTTTTATCCTATTTTTTCTAAGGTATTTCCCTTTTTCATTTTTATACTCTGAAGGAATGGAGTGTCACCAACTGCCAAGATGGAAATGTAGGTAGTTTACGGTGATATCAAAAGTGGCCAAGAATTCTAGGAATAACTCCTGATATGTCTCCTCTCGGACTTCGATAATGCTGTCAATATGTAACATCTTAAGGAGGATCAGAACATCATCAAAAACATTCAGTTTGGTGAGTATTTCCAAGTATAATGTTTTGTTAGTGTGCATTGTCTTGGCCTACTGGTGGACAAGATTATCTCGATGCCACAGGGTGGTGAAGAAAAGCACCTGATGCTGGTGAAAGTTCTCATCGGTGGATGGGGAGGATTTATCGTCCAAAGAATTTTATGTAGCATGGTAGAGTTTAACAATTGGATACTGGATCTTAGAGGTTAATGAGGTAGAAGAAAAATCTGATAAAGAAGTAGAGGGTTCAGGCTGGGGTCGCTTGGTGCACACCATGGATAGGTGAGGGTGGTGGACAGGTGAGGGGCGCAAGAGGAGGAAGGAAGTGCGTGGGTAGGGAATAGGGAAAAGGTGTGGAAAGGTTGGAATGAGATGGATGAGAGGATGTGGGTTTGAGGGGGGGGGGGGGGTGAGGGGAGGGCACGACTTAGAGGGTGAAGGATAGGGGGGTCATGGGAGGTGAAAGGGTAGGGGTAAATGTGGTAGGTCATGACATGCGGGTCATAACCTGCTATTTTAAACATAGCCCCGACCCTGTAAATGATGTGTACTAAGTGATCTTGTCATGTAAGGGTAAAAATTATAAATTTTTTGAGAAAGTGTACACATTGTGAACCACTGCTTCACGTCATGTACTAAACTGTTTTTGGCCCTATTTTTTGCTCATTCTAAAGTTACCCAATTAGGATCCAAGTATCACTTAGAGGGGGAGGGGGTGCATTAGTGATATCTTTTTCTTTTATGTTTCCTTTCTTTTTGAAACAACCTTTACCTCATGTTAAAGAGTTATTTTCTTAATAATTTCACCCAACCACATGAACAAAAGATTTACAAAGTTCACTACTCAACAAGAGTAGCTACATCCTTGTTATGGTACAGAAATAATCAAGTACCAGAAAATACACTAGAAAACAATCATTTTATGTGGAGTAAAACAAGTATTATATACCCTTACACTCATGTAGCACTTGGAAAAAATCCTCAAGTGCATGTGCGCCCTCTTAGAACAAATAGAGAAAAACAAAGTTTCAGTTCTTCTTAGTCATCTTTCACAGTTTGATCTTTCAAAAAAATTCTTCTCTTTCCTAACCAGAATATGGTAAGAACTACCTTGAAAAAAAATTACTGCTTTTTCTAAACTCAAATCTTTCATGCACCCTCTTAGGTGTCTTGCACACAAATTTTATGCCTTGCCTGCAATATTTGACTTTTTTTGCGAAAAACCTCTTACATGCAACTTCAATCTTGCACAAAATTCTCTTCTTACACACAACTTCTCCCTCATACACATAACTATATTTATTTCATGCAACTCCCTTTTCTTAAAATTCTTCCACACTTCAGATATTTGTATTTCTATATGTGTCAAGATTTTAAAATGAGAGGGGATCACCTATTATTTATAGGGATCACTGACCCCTACACACAAAAAACCATGACACGTTGCACAAGATCCTGACACGCCATTTGACGTCGTATTGGGTGCGTAAGTCTCTTTTTCACTAACCTCAAATTTCATGAAATTCTTGAATCTTTTTCAAAATTCCTTACTTTTCCAGTTTTTGATGTTCCATCTCCTGATTTTCAGCCCCAAAAATTTGAAAAACACTGGAAAACAACACCTCCTTAAAATATACTTTGGAAAGAACAAAAATAATACTTCATTATCATCTAAATTATTCAAAAAACAACTAATTTCATCATGAACCATATCTACTATGATATATAGTCTTTGATTGAACACATTTAACATCATCATGTTTTTAACGAAAATTAATGAAACTTCCTTATCTTCCACTAACATCTTTCCTTCCAATCAAAAATGAATATGAATGGAATAAACTTTTCTCCCCCTTTCCTTGATGAGGATTTTAACAAAAGTTCTCCAAACATATGATATTTGGGAAAATACAGATCAACAAAGAATCGTCTGGTTTTCAAGTCCTTTACAAAGTGAATTGATTTATCTTATTTGACAAAAAAAGACCACACTCTGTAATAAAAAATTATTCTTACTTCCTTCTCCTTACAACTTGGTCCCAAAAATCCCCACCTTTGGATTTTGTTTTAAAACAAGATTCATAAATCACTAAACTTTGTAACCTCATGAAATGGATTACTTATCAAAAATTCTAAGCCTACGTGAGCTAACTCATTGTGGGAAACAAGAATTATTAACACCAATACCATGATATCGAAATGTAGTGACTATGAAATTTCTTCCTTATCATTCTATAAAAAATAAAAATATTTCTTTCAATAAATTATATCCACTCTTTAAACTTTCTTGTATACAAAAAAATTTGTTTCCTAGAACCACTCCAATAAACATTTATAATTGTTCACAAACTTATATGCTGGATTCACAGCTTACCCACAACCCCCTTTATACATGCAATCATAAGGATAGATTTATGAACTAATTATCCCACTTGAAAATTCTATGCAAAGGTAAGATGAGAGAGGGTATAGAAACATGTACCTCAACCATGATAAGAAAGATTTTGGACACCCATGTTCAACCTCAATTTATAAAATGGTTCCTTTGGTAAAGGTTTTGTGAATAAGTCAGCAACCTGTTCTGATGTAGGAACATACTCCATCCTCAATTCATTATTATCCACATTTTCTTTGATGAAGTGGTACATAATTTCAATGTGCTTTGAATGAGAATATTTTATTATATTCCTTTTAAGATTGATTTCACTCTGATTATCACATCCCAAGAGCAAGTGTTTCTTTACTTCAACAAGTATATCTTCCAACTGTATCTTCATCCACATTAGTTAGGTATCATCTTGAGTAGAAGAAATGTACTTAGATTCAGATTTTCTAATAGTTACTGAATTCTATTTCTTTTTATGACAACTAACATAACTTTACCTCAGAAAGAAAACTCCACCAGATATGGATCTTCTATCATCAATGTTTTCTGCACAATCTGCATCTGAATACCCAAATAGATCAATATAATCTGAGCCATCATACCTGATTCCAAAATTTGTTGTGCCTTTGATATATCTGAGATTTTTTCTCTAGAAATAAAATGTTATTCTTTAGGAGCACTATGAAATCTTTTACATAAGGTAACAACATAGATGATGTCATATCTTGAGGTAATCAAATATAGCAGACTTCCAATCAGCTTTCAAAACTCTTTCTGATCAACTTCCTTACCTTCTCCATATTTATAAAACTTAGTTCCCAATGAAATCAGTGTGGAAACTAGTTTCTAATTTTCTATGCCAAAATTCTTTATAAGTTTCTTAGAATAATTTTCTTGAGAAATAAAAATGTGGTT
Organism: Viscum album; assembly: GCA_963277665.1. Classification (NCBI taxonomy): domain Eukaryota; kingdom Viridiplantae; phylum Streptophyta; class Magnoliopsida; order Santalales; family Viscaceae; genus Viscum; species Viscum album. The sequence goes on along the minus strand of OY728131.1, from coordinate 2,093,970,708 downwards.
CCTCTTCTGTAAAATTTGAAAACCAAGAAATTATTTCATTTCTCCCATCATGGACCTCTCAAAATACTTCTTTATCTCCTCAAAAAAATTTTCACATGATCTTTCATCATTTCTAGAAAAGATAATGTCATCGAAATAAACAATTATGATGAGATAAAACTCATGACATTCCTTGATGTAAATATTGCTGTAAGCTCTACCTTTGTTGAAATTCATCTTCCTCAAGAAAATATCCAATTTAGAATACCATGCCCTCAGAGCCTGTTTTAGACCATATAAAGCCTTCTTCAACCTACACACATAACTTTCATCCTCCCCAATAACAAATCCAAAAGGTTGATCAATGTAAACTTCCTCGTCAAGATCACAATTCAAGAATGTGGATTTATCTCCAATTGAAAGATTTTATAACCTCATTGTGCAATAATAGAAAGAAAAATTCTGATTGTTTCTAACCTTGTCACCAGAGAAAAGGTTTCATCAAAATCAATGCCTTAAATTTGTGAATACCATTTTCAAACCAATCTTTCTTTGTTTATTATCACTTAAAAATCTTCATTCCGCTTGTTTTAGAAAAACCACATTGTACCAATAATGTTCTTGTTGTACATCTTGGGTACAATATCCCAAGTATCATTATTATCTATCTGTTCAAGCTCTTAATTCATATCCTGAACCCATTCTAGATGCTCAAATTCTTCATTTACATCATTCGGTTCAACTTTCAAATAGAGAGAATTGTGTTTAGTATCATTTGTTGTTCTTCTTTTTTGAAATAATGTTCTGAGTATACACTTTCTTCCTAATACTAGGATGAGTTGTTTTAATTTTATCCTAGTCACTTGAAATTTATGAGTTTGATTCTTTTTATTGAGTAGGATTACCACTATTTGAATCATTTTCATAATTGTTGACAAAACTTTCCTAATACTACTCATCTTCCACATCACCATAAAATTTCTTTTATTTCTCAATATTTTCAAAAAATTTCACATCAATATAATCAATAATTATCCATGTTTATTTGTTGAAAAATCCACATCCTCTTCCTTCTAGAGCATATCCAAGAAAAATTCCTTCATCTTATATTTGCTCAAACTTATCAAGGTTTCCACCTTTCTTATTTATAATGCACAGACTCCCAAAAAAAATTAAGTGTTTTAGACTTGGGGTTTCCCATAGAAAATTTGGTATGGAGTCATATATGATTTTGGCCAATAAAAACATTGATTATAAATATACATAGCAGTGCTCATGGATTTCCTCCAATAATAATGAGAAAGACTATGTTCAAGTAACATAGTTCTCCACATTTTCACCAGACTTCTATTCTTTCTTTTAGTAGCCCCATTTTGTTGAGGTGTGTATGGTGAACTGAACTCATGCTGAATTCCATTATTCTCAAGATAAATTTCAAACTCTTTGTTCTTATACTCACTACCATTATCATTTCTCAACTTCTTTACTGAATACTCACATTCCTTCTCTACTTTCCTCCTAAAACTCTTAAACATTTTCAAAGTATTTGACTTATGTATCATGTATATAACACAAGTAATGAGAGTAAAATCATCAATGAAAGTAATGAATTACTTATCTATATTTGTATATTGCTTTCTCATTGGTCTACATATATCATGATTTATGAGTTCTAAGGGTCGTTTTGAGCAAATTTCAACTCTATTATGCATAGAGTTTTTAATCATCCCTTTCTCACAAATAGTGCAACACCAATCTATTCTTCTGGATAAATCATGTATATCTCGGACATTTTCTCACATTGATAACTTGCACATGTTTCTCTGACACATATGTCCTAACCTTTATTTCCATAACTAATTTTCATCCATCACACCCATGTAACAAGAGTTCTATATTTCACCAACTTGGAACAGATTCCCTATTGTACATTGGCCTCTTGTAACTACATTTCCATCATTTCCACTTTTTATAACAAACCCATATTTTTTTGAAGATATCTTTGTTTCCCTGATCACAGAGTTGTAAAACACCTAGCAGATTGTGTTTCAGACCATCAATATATAATTTTTTCTTGGATTTCATTTTTTTCTTTTCTGATGATGGCTGATCCAACACCTTTGATCCTCATAGATTAATCATTTCCAAATGTTACTATTCCTTCTTTGAAGTATTTCACATTCTTCAGCAACTTTAGGTATCCTATCATATGAGACAAAAATCCACTATCAAGGATCCATGGTCATTCTCCTTTCATAGCTTTCAAAGCGATTTAAATAAAAAGAGCTTTCTGTTCATCCTTTTCTTCCACTTTTTTCTATGATTCCTCCAATTTCCTAGACAAGTCAATGTGTTCTAGACCGACAACCAAACACTTTTTATTTTCAGACCTAGAAGATCTGTATTTCTTGGATTTTAAAATATCCAGCTTCTAAGGATTTTAAAAAAACTTTTCTCATTCTGGTAACACAATCAGAAAACCCTTAACAAGATTTCTAGGTCGATCACATCTTTCATAAATAGTTTTCAGTGGTTGGAAAATATTCTCAACTTTCACACCAACCTTGTCAGATGTCTTTTGGACTTCATTTTGAGTTTTTTTATTTTAAAGAGATTGAATCCCCCTCAATTTTTATCTTTCAATGCTTGTGGAATTGTAGTAATGTTGTTGGTTGAACCAATACATATTTTCCATGTGTCCAAATCCACCACAACCAGCAGTATCCATAGAATGAATATGTCCCTCTGAAAGTTCCATACTGACTAGATTTATGAACATGCTTCTCAAAAATCTTATTACCAGAACTCAGCTGACCACCATCCTTCATATTTTCAATTATAACTTTCTTCTTCATCTCATATTTTTTTTCAGACTTACCAGAACCATAAGTAGTGAAAAACATTATAGACATAGGATTTTTAGATGCTTCTGATTTTCAGTACTTCTAACTTTGACCACATAGATAGCCTTTCTAGCATTGTTCTTATCAAAAACAGTTTCATCTTTCTTTTCATCCTTTTAAGGTAACTTTTTTTATCCTTATTAGGTTCATTCTTATCAGAACTTTCAAAAACTTTTGTAACGGAGTTTTTGAACCTTGTGTTCTTTTCCTCAGCTTTGGAAATTTTATATTGGACAAGTGCCAACTCAACTTCTTTTTGCCTTCAGCTTTACTTCCACATGATCATTATGATTCTTATCACTATCAAGAGAATTTTTCAGATCATCAATATACTTTTATAAATTTTCTTTCTCATCAGGAAAACCTTCATGGTAATTTATTGAAGAGTTTTCATTTGTCAATTTTCTATTTTCCTTCTCAAGCCTTATAATCTTTCTCAAAAATTCCTTTATCTCTTCTTTCATATGCTATTAAAGTTGAGTTTCTTCTTCTTTGGAACTACTGCTCTCATAATCTTCATTATTCACTATTGCAAAAAAGGTACTCTCTCTAGATTTATCAGTAATATAATTTTCAGATTCAGTCTCACTATCATCATCTTCTTCATTTTTGAGGAAAAGATTATTCTTTTTGATTTGACGAAATTTTTATCCTTACCTCTTCCAAAATAATAATCTTTTTCACCCTATTTTTTCCATGACCTTCTTGGTATTCTATCTTCTTCGTCACTGTCTTTATATTTCCATTTTTGAGGGAAATTATCCACAAAGTGGCCTGCATCACCACATTCAAAACATTTCAAATGCTGTTCCCTTTGTATTTCCCTATGCCTCTTTTCACATTTTTAGAACGCATGGATAAAATTTCATCAAAATTTTGACATACCTCATTTTCAGAGTCGTATTTAACAGCTTCATCTTCAATAATATTTTTCTTTGACTTCTCTTTATTTACAGCCTTAAAAGACATTTCTCTATTAGCTTTTTATTTGATTTTCATATTCTTATCCCTTATTATTTCATAAGTGATGAGAGTGATATGAAAATCATCTAGAGATAATGTTTCAACATTTCTGTCTTCTAGTGATGAAACTTTAGCATCAAATTTTTCAGGAAGAATTCTCAAGATCATTTCAACAAATGTATAATCCTCCAAATTTTCACCAAGACTTCTAATAGTACTGACAATGTCATTTATCCTAGTAAAGAAGTCCCCAACAGATTTATGATCACTTATCTTTAAATCTTCATACTTCAACCTCTAGATTTTAAGTTTTTTCCTTCATAATTTTTTTTTCAGTTTGTTCCATATTCCTTTGGCTGTAGAAACACCTTTCACTCATAAAAATTCACTCTCAGAAAGAGGCGAGAGTAATGAATTTTTAGCTCTTCCATTATTCTGAAGATTCTTCTTATCAATAGGAGTAAGAGGAACCTTGTCATCAACAACATAAAATCCGTCTACATTAGTTTCAATAACTTCATATCCAAGAGACATAATATAAGGCATCATTCTATATTTATAGTTATGATAATTCTTCCCATAAAATATTGGAATCATCTTACTATTAATGAAATTCAGATTCTCCATCAAAAAATCTCTTCAAAACATCAACAAAGAACAAATTAAGGGAACCTGTCGCTTTAATACCAATTGAATTTACCCAATCAGGATCCAAGTATCACTGAGAAGGGGAGGGGTGAATCAGTGATATCATTTTCTTTTATGATTCAATTATTTTTGAAACAACCTTAACCACGTATTAAAGAGTTATTTTCCTAATGAACACACATAACTATAGGAACACAAGATTTACAAGGTTCACTAATCAACAAGAGTAGCTACGTCCTTGGTATGGTACAGAAATAATCTTGTACCACACAATCCACTAGAAAACAATACTTTGATGTGGAGTACAATGAGTAGGATATAACCTTACAATCGTGTAGCACTTGGAAAAAAATCCTCAAGTACGTGTTCACCCTATTAGAACAAATAAGGGAAAAAAGTTTCAATGCTTCTTAATCTACTTTCACAATTTGATATTTCAAAACAATTCTTCTCTTTCCTACCTAGAAGCTGGTAAGAACTACCTTGCACAAAACATACTACTTGTGATAAACTCAAATATTTTGCACACTCTCTTATATGTCTTGAACACAACTTATATTCCTTGTGCGCAAGATTTGACTTTTGTCACAAGAAACTTCTTATGCACAACTTCAATCTTGCGCGCAACTCTCTTCTTGCATGTAACTTCTCCATATTACGTGCAACTCTATTTAGTTCGTGCAAATACATTTTCTTAAAATTATTCCATGCTTTAGAAATCAATATTTCTATAAGTTTCAAGCTTTTAAAATGAGAGGGGGTCACCACTTATATATAGGCATCACTGACCCCTTCACGCAAACACCCTGATGCATTGCATAAGATTCTGACATGTCACGCAAAACCCCATTTGACATCGCATTGGGCATGTAATTATCTTTCGTGCCAACCTCATATTTTTCACACTTCTTGAATATTTCATGCCCTTCATGACTTTTCCATTTTTGATGTTCTGACCTTGAATCATGCTTTGTGTACAACATGTATTTACCAAAATCACATCTCTCCATCTCCCGATTTTCAGCCCCAAAAATTTGGAAAACACTAAAAAATAGTGCCAACTTAAAATATTCTTTGACAAGAACACCAATTCTACTTCATTATCATCAGGATTATTCAAAAAAAAACTTCTTTATTCACTAACCATATCTACTGTGATATATAGTCTTTGATCAAACACCTTTAGCACCATCAAGTTTTCAACAGAATGTACTAAAACTTCCCTATCTTCCACTAGAATCTTTCCTTCCAATAAAAATTGAATATGATTGGAATCAACTTTTATCCCCCTTTCCTTGATGAGGATTGTATCACAATTTCTCCAAACTTATGATATTTTGGAAAATATAGATCAACAAAGCATCATCTAGTTTTTAAGTTATTTACAAAGTGAATTGATTTATCTTCTTTGACAACAAAAGACAATAATCTCTGACATAAAACTCTTATTACTTCTTTCTCCATACAACTTTGTCCCAAAACCTTCCGTGCCTCCAGGACTTGTATACTCAAGACTCTTCTATGAAGGTCCTAGTATACTTCTCTAAAGATATCCTATCCTAGGTTTCCTCCCAATCAACGATTCCTTTATAGTTGCGAGCTTGACTCCATTAAATCTTAATTGAACCTGAGGCTGACAACAAAAACTTCATGGAATGGTTCCTAAAATATATTCAACCTTTGACCATTTAACTTGAATGGTGGTCCTCTATCTCATTGAATTTCAATCATTCCATAAGGAAAATCTTATACAACCTCAAAAGGAACATACCATCTTGACTTCAGCTTTCTTGGGAATAGTTTCAATATTGAATTGAATAGAAAAATCTTATTATTTAGGATGAAGGTATGTCTTGAAAATTTTTGGTCATTCCATCGTTTTGTTTTCTCCTTGTAAATCCTCACATTCTTGTACAAATCACTCTTTATTTCCTCTAACATGGTTAATTGTACAATCGTTGCTCCATAGAATTTTATATATCCAAATTTATCTTCTTAATCGCCCAGAATGAATGATGTTCCTGCTCAACTGGAAGGTGAGAGGGTTTACCGTAAAGTAGTCTAAATGGGGTGGTGCCTATGGTTGTCTTTTATGTAGTTCTATACACCCACAAATAATCGTCTAACTTCAGTCTCTAATCACTTCTTCTAGTGTTTATAGTTTTTATCATATTTGTTTCACCTCCCTATTTGACAATTAAACTTGCCCAGTAGTTTGTGGTTGATAGGGAGTTACAATGTTGTAGATAATTCCATATCTTTTGAGCATATTTTCTACTAGTTTATTGGAGAAATGCATTCCACGATCACTGATTATTATCCACGAAAATAAAAAATGTGCAAACACATTATTTTGGGGAAAATTCATCACTACCTTTATAGTGTCATGAGATGCTGCTTCAGATTCAACCAACTTTGAGACGTAATCAACTACAACCAAAATGAAATTATTGCAATGTGATGTGGGGAATGGTCTTGTAAATTTGTTGACCTAGAATTCAAAAAAATAAAATTCTAGAATGGGGTTATGTGGAATCTCATTTATTCTGCTAATATTTCCCATTCTTTGGCATCTGTCACAATGCTGACAGAATTCCATGGCGTTATGATGTACTGAGGGCCAGAAAAAATCCACTTTGTAGGATCTTAGCCACTGTGATCTCAGGTCCATGATTCCCACCATTTGGTGATGTGTGGAAAATTTCAATCACATTATGCCTCTATTCTTATATAATACAACATCTTAAAAGGCTATCAGTACATCGCTTAAATAACAAAGGTTCATCCCAAAAGTAGTGCTTCGTATCTGATAAAAACTTCTTCTGCTACTAATAAGAGAGGCCATGATGGAGTAATATTGTTACAAGATAATTGGACATGTCTGATAACCAGTTCTGGACCTTGACACTAAATAAGGTCTCATCATGAAAATCCACTTCAATATCAGCCTTGTTGTCTTCTTTGATGATGGTAAGAGGTAATCTAAGAGGTGGTCTGTAATTAAATTTTTTGTTCCCTTCATATCTTTGATAATGATGTCTAATTCTTATAGAAGAAGAACCCAATGTATCAGTATTGGTTTTTCATCTTTCTTGGTCATTAGATATCGAAGGGCAGAATGATCGGTATAAAAAATGACTTTTGATAGAACATGGTATGAAAAGAACTTTTCAAAGGCATAAATGAAGACTAGGAGCTCCTTCAATATAGTCCTATAATTAATTTTGGATTCATTTAATGTGTGACTGGAATAATAGATTGGGGAGAATATGTTTTCAATGCATTGTCTGAGGATAACTCATACAGAAAGGTAGTTAGCTTCACACATAAGATCAAAATCTTTTTCCTAATTTGGTGAAATGAAAACCAGATATGCAATAAGACTATTTTTCAGTGTTTAAAAATTTTTTAGATAGTCCTCATAAAATTTGAAAGGAATATCTTTAGACAAAAAGTGTGTCAATGGATGTGTGCTTTAGATAAATCTTCCATGAAGCGTCTATAGAATCTAGCATACCCAAGGAAACTTCTAATTCATTTAATGGTTGATGGTTCAGGTAGATATTTGATGACTTTGATATTTTTAAGATTAAACTAAATATGTTATTTATAGATCTTGTGTCTGAGTATGATTCCTCCCTATACCATGAAGTGAATATTTTTCCAATTCAGTACCAAGAATTTCTCCTCATTGTGTTGGAGAACCAGTTTGAGATTGCTGAGATAGACATTGAATGATCTCCCATAAACTGAGAAATCGTTCATGAATATTTTGTGAAATTATTCATTGATATCATGAATGATGTGTTCCATACATATTTGGAATGTTTCTGGAGTGTTACACATACCTAATGACATGCGTCTATACTCAAAAGTACTGAATGGGCATGAGAAGGTGGTTTTCTGCCAGTCAGTAGGGTCGATAGCAATTTGATTGTATCCTAAATATCCATACATGAAATGGTATAAATCATGCCCTGTTATTCTTTCTAACATTTGATCCATAAAAGGTAAGGGAAAATGGTTTATTATTTTTGTTGAGTTCAAAAATATACAATCCATGAAAACTCTCCATCCAGTGATGGTGTGTGTGGAAATGAGTTCATTGTCATATGTCCTTGTTACTATGAGTCCTCTTTTCTTGGGAATGGATTGGAGGGTGCTCACCCATTCACTGTCTGAGATAAGAAATATTATTCTAGCATTCATGAGATTCCTCACTTATTTCTAGAAAACCTACTTCATTGGTGGTGTGAGCCACCTCTGAGGTTGTCTTTTTGGTTTTTCATCTTCTTTGAGTAAAATTATGTGGGTGCACTCAGTAGTATTGATTCCATTTATGTCTTCCACACCCCAGGAAATTGATTTTTTTTGTGTCTTTTTAAGACATAAACCAACTTTTCTTCCCATGCTTGGGGTAGTTCGGAGTTCATAATAATGGGTAAGAAGGATGATTTTATTAAATATGAGTACTTTAACATACTGGGAAGAGGTTTCAAGTCCAACTGGGGTGGCTGAATGATGGATGAAATAAATAGTGGCATAGTGTCTCTGGTGAGTGGTTTGATAAAGTTGATTTCCTCAAATTCTTAGTCTTCTTCTTTGTATGAATATGCATTATCGGTCTCTTCCTAAATATCCATGTATTCCTCTCCTTTATGAGTAAGAGAGATAACATTATAATCCAAAGTGTCATCAGAATGTTGGGATGCCTTTATCAGGTTAAACACTACCTATTCTTCTCCAACTATGAAGAAAATATGTCCTTGATTAACATCAATCAGGGATTAACCTGTGGCTAGGAAGGGTCTTCCGAGAATGATAGGGACATCTCCTTATTCTTCCATGTATAACATGAGAAAATACTCTAGGAAAATGAATTTTCCTACTTTAACCATAACATCTTCAAGAATACCTTGGGGTTATTTAAATAAATTATCAACTAACTACAATTCTAACCTTATTTTCTTATGTTCTTGGAGTATAAGCTTGTGGAAAAAACTCATCGGAATCAGGTTAATGTTGTCTCTAAGATCATAGGTGCTCTTCCAAATTTGAAGTCTCATATCGCACAGGGAATTGAGAAGATTCTAGGATCTCCCATATTTGGTGGAATTTTATACTATATAATCGTAGTGCATCATTTATTCATGGAAATGAATTGTAGGTATTATATCTTTGTCTTGTTTGATATAAAGTATTTGAATAATTTTTCATAAACATGCATTTGGGTTATTTATTAAGAAAAATGAATATTGATATGAAACTATTTGAACATTTCTAGGAATTTTTTGTACTGAGCCTCCTACCTACCTTGCCTCGCTATTTCCGGAAAGGGAATAGGTGGCTTGTATAGTGGTGGGGCTATATAAATGGGTTCCTTCTATTTTTTGGGTCTTGCTCATTCTAATTTGGAGCTGCTTCTGGTGATAATGTGGGAATGAATTGTTCTACTTTTTCTTCTCGTTGTTGCTTCTTAAGTTCTTCTTGTGGCCTTTCTTATTTTGGTTTTTAAAAGTCCATCACTTTTCTTCTCCTCATCAATACTTCCTTATCTTCCTCTCATGGGTATGTATTAGTGTTACTAGGTAGATTACCTGGTAATATTTCAGATAAGGTCTTAATGATTTGACCCATTTGAATCTTCAGATTACTAAAAGAAGATCATTGATTTTGCATCTCTTTCACCTGAGTAGTCATCCATTGATCAAACTTCTGTATTAATTTTTTATGAGATTATAAAAGTTACTTTGAAGTGGTGGAGGTGTCTATTGCTGCTTTGGTTTGACAGGATGAAATTGTTGTTGGGGCCTCATAAAATGTTTCTATTGATATGCATGCGGTTTTGGTCATAGTACATGGTTCATTGGTGGATACCCTGGTGTTTCTTAAGTGTGGAAATGAGCTTGACCACTTCTCTACTGAAAATATCCTTTATTTTTTTTGAGGATACTACTGAGCAGGCCTCTATTTATAAAATGGATATTGTTGTTACTGCTAAAATGGATGATTTTATTGATTATAATTAACATAATTACAATATTTTGGTTCCTCATATCTCGTATTACAATCTGGATACCGGTGCAGGCCACCACAAGTCACAAATGATTGGATTTCCATGACGTGGGAAGGAGGGGGTTTTGACGTTGGTATCTGAAAGGATTCAAGTTTCTTGGTTAGTGCCTAAAGTTGTATTTCTAACTAGGTGGTCTCATAAAATTGGTGGATTCCATGTCATAATGTTCTGTGATCACTCTACCATAGACTAGAATTGTGAGATATTTCATCCAAAATATCTCTTCCTTCTTTAGGGGTTTTAAACTTTAAACCTCCTTCAGTGGAATCATCAATGATAGTTCGTGCCACTGGCTGGAGTCATTGATAAAAAGTTTGTAGCTGAATCCATGTATCAATTCCATGATGCAGACATTTCGTCATTAACTTTTTGAATCTATCCCATTCTTCCCATGCAGATTCTCTATCCGCTAGTGAAATGTTTTTAATATCATTCCGAAGTTTTCAAGTTTGAATGGGTGGGAATTATTTGTCGATAAATTTCTTGGAGATCTCATCCCAAGTCATGATTTACTCGAGATACTATCTTTTTAGTTAGTATTTTTCTTTGTCTCACAATGAAAAGGGGAAGACACGAAGTCTTGTCGCATCATAAAAAAATCCCTGGTTGCGAATGGTATCATAAACCTCTAGAAAATTAGATATATGTTCATGTGGGTCTTCACTATGAAGACCAATGAATTTCCCCATGTTTTGGATCATATAAATGATTCTAGGTTTGATTTAAAATGAATATGATTGAATAGGTGGGAGAACAATGCTGGGATATGTAATGTGGATCGATGATAATCTATAGTCCATGGTGGTCTTCTCTGGGTGCATCGGGTGGTCCCCCTGAACAATTTGATGGGGGTTTGGATTTGGCAGGTTTGGTCCCACATGATGGTGTTTCTCAGTCATTGCCAACGAGAGAAGTGTAGACAGTTACCTTTCGATCTCAGGATCAAGTTTCAAGGGTTAGAGTGCTTTAAGGTTCCTTGATCGAGTTAAGGGACCTTGGTACATGCACTAAAGATATAATGAAGATGAAAGGGTGTCTAGAAGTGAAAGAAGAAAAAGGATTAGGGAAAGGTAATCCTAGGTTTAAAAACCATAGTTATTTTTTCAAAATAGCATTGCCTCCCCAGAAACAGTGCCCGAATTTGATGGTCTTCTGAAGACTGTTGTTACTTTCCTCCGGGTGTTGGGTAAAATTATAATTTATCTTTTTTCCAAAACATTCACTAACTACAAGGGAATAGTATAATGGGATTGTGGGGTCAAATACAGAGGGGGAATGCTATTTTATTGGGAGATTCTAGTTTCTAGACCCATATGAGGAGTCTTTTAAAGAAGATTTTGTTGTTTGGTAATTGATCTAATTTCTACTTTTGGGTGATGATAAAAAGGGTCAGGATCAAGTCTAGTATCGGGATGAAAGATGTCCTTCAATTATAATCTTGGAAAGATCCTATGTCTTAGTCTACAAAGCAAAAATGGATTGCTAGTTGACTATGGTATTAGCCTTCTAGCTCTACCTAAGAAGTAACTATTCCATGATTAGGAAATAGCGACAACCTAGGTGCATTATGTTTGGCTTCTTAGGGTAGAAAATTTTCTAAGCTAGTGATTGTTTCTTAGTCTATTCAAATAGGATAGAGTTTTTTGCTTGATGGTCCCATGGTTTGGGGAATTTTTACAAATTTTATAGACCATTGGTATATATCTAAATTACTAATTCAATTAGCTTTTCTAAGTTTATAATTAAAGATTTATTTAAGTATGTTGATACATATAGCTTTATCCCTACCCTTAGGAAGTTTATCTACTCATTAGGGAAGGAGAAAAAATTAATTAAGTATAATAACGCATCCTTGACATGTTAATTATTTGAAATATTCTCATGTAAGGGTTTGGGGTTGAAATGAAAGGGATTCCAACATGTAAAATGTAAATTTGAATTATAAATAAAACAATTACTTGATAGGGAGGATTAAATTGAATCTGAATGTAGAAAGGAATTGGAAAGTGTTGATGAAAGGAATCTCCACGGCTCTTGATTTAATAAAAATTAAAAAACATGAAGAAACTTAGAGTTTGGAAGGGGTAAGGGCGAAGGGATTCATAGGGAATCGAGATGGAAAGTAAGAGATCTTCCAAAAGTTTTGTCGAATGCTCTGCTGCTCCACTACTTATATAGGTATTTTTCATCACGACATGTACCATAGGTACACGATGTGTACCATCGATCCGAGTAAGTCTTCGTAGATTTTGGATCTCTATCATGGCATGAAGATCTCTCAAAAAATTAAGATATTTGACCAGGTACATGACGTGTACTGATTATTTATGATGTGTACCCCATGTCCAGCTGACTTTTGCGTAGAATCCTCATGGCTTTCTCACTATCTAGTTTGACCAGAATCAAGACGTGTCCAGGGTGTGCATGACGTGCAGCGGATTTTTCCCTCTGGATTTGTGGCATTGTCATGTATTGGCTTCATGACTTGGGTTAGGCTATTGTCCTTAGGTACATGACATGAATTGAAGCATCACGACGTGTACTTGGCCATTTTTTGACTTTTTCTGCCTTTCTTCCCTGGAAACTTGTGAAGTTCTTATTACTAAAAAATTGGACACCTACCACATGAATTATCAAGTAATTTAATGAAAAAATATGAATAAATGATATATATATATATATATATAAATTAGGCTTATCACATCCTAAGATATATCCTTAGAAATAACTATAGTGATCTCACTAAAGTTTTTTTCATCCTAGTTTCCAAATATTGACTGAACCTTTACTCTAATACCAACTCTAACGACCCAAATCTTAATGTACATGTACATTACATTACTTTTTTATAATACTTAAAACATTACACAAATAGATTCCCAAAGACCATATTAGTTTAGTTTCTTTAGAAATTGGGAACACATTCTGCTAACTTGGGGAATAATCTTCAACATCTCCCATAAAGATCTTCCCCTTTAGTTTTCCTACCTAAAACCTTTATTTATATCACAGGGAAAAGAAAACATAAAAAGGTTGGGCTCAAAAGATCAGTAAGGTTAAACATGAATAATATAAAACAAAACATAAACATAAGAATCTAAAAATATGAACATTAATTTTGAATAACAAAGTCTTGAGTCATGAAATAAATCTTGGCAGTTTTTTAAGTCATAAATCATAAATGAACATGAACCATGATAAAATATCATTGGTATAAAACATAGAATTTTTGAAAATACATAATCATATAAAATAATTTTCATATTATCCAAGGCACATTTCCATGACCAATATAGCGGACAAAGTCCATTACTGAACCGAGTTCACTCCTCGTTTCAACCCTATATTACTAAACCATATTTACTTGCCATTTCAGCCCTGTATTACTGAACTAAATTTAATTTCCATTTTAGTCATGTATATCTCATGAGATATAAATCTTTACCCAATTAATTGGATGGATATATAGGTCTCTCCCATCAAATAATTAAATCCATACAAATGTGTTCCACACAAACATAAGCTATTCATCATAGCATAACCCAAAGAATAAAATGGGTTTCTTAAAGATCATTCCATCATAAAACCATATAAAAAAATGTATTTCATAAATATCATTCCATCATACACATAATCAAATCATAGTAATAATGGAAATATAAACATAACCCCATTTATAGATTGTCATCTTAGAAGGAAAATAATTTTGATAAAACACTTGAAATTAATTATTGAGGAAAATATCCTTTCTTCTTCAAAAAAGTATTCTCTTCTCAAAACACTGCACAATTTTAAAAGAAAAGAATTTAATTGAAAATAAACTTGAAATAATGTAATGTAATATTCATATAAATTAGGCATTAGGAAAGTTCAAAAATCTATTCATGATATATAAGTTATAACATTCTTCTTATACTTTTTTCGAAAAAGTCAAAAAGTAACTCATACAAAAAATGACAAAAGATTCATTTCATACCATTTAATAAAAGTTTAAAAATGGGTAAAATTGAATTTAAAAATTTTTTCAAGGATATAAAAAATATTTTGGAATACATATTTAGGAAACATGGATGTAGATGATAAATATACCCCATTAAATACTTACAAATAAACAATATCAGATAATAATGAGATTACAAAATTATCCCGTACCTTAGGTCTGCTATCATTTATATGAATTAGAAATACTATATAATGATTTAAATAATGTCATTGAATTATTTAAGAATAATATTAATTTTTATTATATCATATATGATTATATTATCATTCGTTTGGTAAAAATATTTCATGATTACTCATTATTCGGGTATTAACGACCTTATTTTCTTATGCAAGTTTTGTCGAATAAGTTACAGTTATCCTTTTTAGATCATAATTATATCATTAAAAAATGATATTATCATATTATATATAATATTTATTTATTTTTTATATTTATATAATAATTATTTAATGGATATCATATAGAATGAATCACATCACATCATGGAGACGGTAGACCATACGTACGCATGAGCGATGATATTATCCATTTGATTATGAAATGGTATCAAAGTGGATGGTATATAAATTATTAAAGAATAAATAACTTGTTATAATAATCATATATAGTTATTA
Source organism: Viscum album (assembly GCA_963277665.1). NCBI lineage: Eukaryota > Viridiplantae > Streptophyta > Magnoliopsida > Santalales > Viscaceae > Viscum > Viscum album. The sequence continues at coordinate 2,093,955,519 of OY728131.1, read as the reverse complement.
TTTACATCATTATATCCATACATGTCAAGTGGTGGTGAAATATAGATTACACCACGGTGTGAAGATGGTAAGCCGTACGTACGCACGCGTAGTGATTTCATTTTTTGTAGGATGTATAGAAAGAGGAATATGGTTGTTTCATAATATTAATAAAATATTAGTATACAAGTGATAATGGATTCATTAATTTATAATGAAAAAAACTCATGAAGATGAATTTGAAGAAGAAATTATTTGAAAAAATTGGTAGAGGAGATTACCTCTTCTTCAACGAGCTCCCTCTAGACCTTCTTTTAAAGGAACTAGAGTTGGTATTTTGAGAAGACCAGAATCTATAGAATGTGAATAAAGAAGTTTACAAAAGAAATAGTAGGGTATGGACAATATTGAAGGCTCAAAGTGAGTTGAAATTATGAGGGAGGATGTGCCCTTTTATAATTGAGGTGAGGGGCATATTTGGGAACTTCAAAAATATTAATTCATAATAAAATCCAACCACATCCAAAAACCTAAAAGATGTCATATTTTAGAAGATGATATGAGATAAGGTTGTAATATCATCAAAAAATAAATTTTGGACAAGTTTTTATTTCAATTTAAACCTTGTAATTTTAATTTAACACTTAGTTATTCTATTTCATTTTAATAAGGGTAGAAATTATTTCAATATTAAAAGGGTAAAATATTTGATTATTTAATGTAAATTAAATAATAAATAAATAATTTTGATTATTTTATACCATATAGTGATTATTATATATTTTTAAAAATGTTTTATGATTTTTAAATAATTTAATAAAACATTTTTTTGACAAAACAACAATAGTGTCAATTTTGACACTATTTAGTTCCTGTATTTTTAAAAATATCAAGATAAGATGTTATACTGGAAAAATATATTTTATTATATCCCTATGGGGTCTAGGTAATCTATAAAATTCATTAGATATATTAATTATCCAAAATTATATTTATTTTAATATTTTAAATAACATTAATTTGATATTTCTATTAATAAAGTAATCACTACATCTGTTTTGTGTAATTATTTAATATAATTATTTATTGGGTAAAAATTAAAAATAAAATACTATGATGAATATAAATATAATATATTTAAGTAGATAGTTTTATTTGGATATATATTCTGGATAATCCATCATTAAAAATGTTATACTTATTAAAACATGAATGGACAAGTTTTACATCAATTTAAATAAAATAATATAAGTGTCATAATCTATTATATAAGGCTCAAAATGGTCAATAACATGACTAATGGATGATTATGGTCGATATATAATCTAGAAAAAATATTTTTTCAAGTGTTTGTGTCTTTTAATGGTTATTATAATTTTAATAAAAAATAGTTTATTGACTTTTCATCGATTAAATAATTTCTGCATCATCAATATATAAACCTCTAAGGTAATTATTTATTTCCTAAAAATTACAAATAAATTAACATGATAAATAAATTTTTTTATCTTTAAAATGATTATTTAAAGTTGAATTTATCTTCTGTATATCATTATTTTAAAAATGATATATTAATTAAAACATAAATGCGAAATCTTTAAATTTTCAATAAATAAAATATTATAAATACCATAATATCTTCAAAATGGCCCCAACATGTCAAATATAAATTTATATTAGGGAAATATATTTATTAAGTTGACAATTAGCATTTATATTCGTTGATACCACCCTTTTTTTCCATATGTGGACACAGAATAGATATTAAAGACAAATAAAATGACACTATGTGTCTTTCTTTGATTTAAATATTATTTAAGTTATTTTCATGAAAAAATGTCCATTAAAAGACATAATTTTGATCCTTAGCTGTTAAGGGTCGATTTAAATTCATAAAATAATTTTTTTCATTTTTTAGGGTCATTTTATAGTCATTATAATTTTATTTTTAACCTAAATTACATAATTTACCCTTTACCTTGGTAACAAAATTTACCATGGTTACTATTCATATTAGTCAAAAATAAAAGGGAATTACTTACCAAAATTGGACCTTATGAATAAAAAATTTACATCCATTTTTCAAAATTAAAAACAATGAAGTTGTAGTGTTAAATTTAAAAAAACCCGGTAAAATATCACAAAAAATAGTTTTTTTGGAAAAATGCCCCTTTTTAAATGGAAAATGTTTTTATAATAAATTAATGTATAAAATATTTTTAAAAAATCATAATTAAATAAAAATTAAATAATTAAAATTTAAAAATAATCGAAAACATATTTTTTCTATGTAATTACTTTAAAAGAAAATAAAGTTTTCAATAAAAATCAATATTTCACTATTCATTAAAAAATGAAACTTATCAAAAAAATACCAAAAATGAAATCAAACTAAATTTTTATATTCAAAATTAAAATAATTAGTTTATTTTTTAAAATTGAATATGTAAAAGTGTCGAAAAATAGGTTTAAAATAGGTTCTCCATTAAAAGGCGGCAAAACTGCATTTTTTTTGAACAATACTTCTTTTATCCAAAAAATTAAATTTTTTCTTATATCATGTATTGAAAGTATATAAAATGAATTTTAAAAATTATATTGAATATATTAAATATATTTTTTCATTAATAAAATCAATCAAGATTGACTTTATTATTTGATAAACTCACTTATTTGCATTTAAATAGTTTTTTCAGAAGAAAGTTATTAATGTTCATACCTGCCATTATAATGACTAGGTTAGAAAGTAACATAATAATATTTAGTTGTTCACTTATACACAGTCTTGCATTAAATTAATTATATCAAAATAACTTGAAATTGTGTGTAACACAAGCTAAGAACAACTTTTTATATACTGAAAGCTAAGATAGTGTTGTGTATTGCACAAGCTTATCTTGGTGTAGCGTACAACACAAGAAATCAAAAAAAAACTCTATCTCATAAAACTCTCAGGGTGTTACCTTAAATATTTATATTACCACTCCATAACAAAAAAAATAATTCTTAGATTATTAATATCCAATATTAATTTTACAAATCCATCCTTGATATAAATTTATATCATTTTCAATATAGGTGGTTAAACCAAACCAATAAGAATATGCTACAATCTATGCATGCATATGGATATGGAAGAGATTCCATTATTATAATATTATCATAAAAATTTATTTTGACTATATATATATATATATTATTAAGGTAATGAATCATAGTTTGGAATAGTTATAGCAAGAATGTAAATGAAAAATTAGTTATGAATTATAAACAAAAGTGCTTTTAATGTAGGTATGATTGTTTAAGTTGGTTTGTTTTATAATGATTTCTTATTGATAAAATTATTAATAGAATGTATAATTTTTTTTCATAGAATATAAATCAAGACAAAAATAACATATCAATTCACTAAAACCATTTCTAAAATCATCCTTGAAATGTGGTGATAAAAAATCAAATGTGTTATTCATGGAGGTGGTAAACTGCACACACACATGAGCAACATTTTCAGTTTTTTAGATTGAATGGATGGGAAATAGAAAAGAGTTATGCCAGAAATATAATAAAATTTACGTATATTTTTATACTTATTTCATTATATATATATTTTTATAATGGTTTTGTAAAATTTTGGATTAGAAGGATAAATAAAGGATGTTGAAGGGTAAGTAATACTTATGTTGATAATTCAGATATTATCTTGAAGTATCCTTCAGCGATGAAGGAATTGAGACACTTTGTTGAGGATAAAGTATTAAAAACATTTATCTGGGCTTTAAAATAATAATACTTATTTATTTTTATAGGAATTTATAACTTGATTAGTGTCATGAAATGGGTGGGAGTGTGCTTCTTTTATACATGAAAAATAATGACAAATCTTTGGAAAATAATGTTGGGTAGGGTGTAAGAATGATATTGTGTGAGAGTTAGGTGGAGAATTTTTTTGAGACAAGTAGGTAAAACTTGAAAACCTAAAAAAGGTATTTTAGATGGTTTAAGTGTCAAATTTAATTGTTAAAATTTTAGCCACATTAGTTTTTCCATTTTTATGCTTACTAAATCTTGATTAAAATATAACTATGGAAAATATTTTATTACTAAAAATATAATATGGCATTTATTACCAAATTTACACATGATGAATCCAAATTTGGACTCCATTTAATCTAATTAAATATATTAATATAAGAAAATTAACATTTAAATTAAAACATATATTGTTTTAAAAAACAATATTTTTAGAAAAATATCATCTTAATCATTTAGTGATCTTAATATTATTTAACATTAATTACTAATTAAATGTTTAAAATACTAATATTATTTATATGTAGACTATATTTTTATTTTATTAAAAATTATTTTCCCAATTTTTCATCTCTAATATTGTGTTTAAGAGGATGGAATTTATAGGTTAATGTTTTGAGGGTTGGTGGTTGAAGTTTTGAGAACGATCATGACATTCAGGTGGTTTTAAACAACCACCATATGGCCAGTTTGACCAATTTTCTAAGAGACGGGGGTTCATTAGGTCTTTTACCTACAACAGACCCCAATAACTAGCTAGTGGTTTCACCAGCTGACTAGTGCACCCAATATGGGGGTGCAATAAATGCACCCTGTGGTTTTTAATTTCACGCACCATTCAACCTCCTTTAACACCCTATTCATAATCCCATAAATCTATTTCTAATTTGAGACCTCCCCCTAGGTTCTTACACTCTCCAATAGTTCTCACCTATTCTCTCCAACCATTAATTGATCCATGAAGCAGGAATGGGGGGTTTTTCCCCTAGATCCATGCCAAATACTTCTTCCTCCTTGAGATATGTGCATGGATTTATATTGGATCTGGGTTTTATCTGAAAATATAATGATACATTCATCATTTATTGATATATTAGTCATGGATATATCATTTTTATATTTCATGATCAAATCAAGATCTATTTATGACAGCAAGCATTCAATGGGTAAGTGTTGATGAATCATCTTCTTAGTCCTCTTCTTGATAGTGGATTAATGATATAAGCTTAATTAATTGATTAATTCATGGTGGATTGGTGGAAACATTGATGTTTCAATGATTAACTCTATTAGTTATAGTTTAATTATTAAATAAAATTTATTTATTAGGCTAAGATTCTCTAGAATGATCCACATAAGATCTTCTTATTTTTGATTCTCATCTTAACTATTTATTCTATTGATAGATTAATTATAAATCAATGATCATTGGATATACCCAAGGCCCTATTCTATAATGAATAATAATTTCACAATGATTTATTTTATCAATGATGGATTCAATTATTTTGGTGTTCCTTCCTTGACATACCTCAAAATTGGCCCCGTTGATAGACACCTTAAGGTTTGTGATTCTAGAATGACATTATTGACTTGGAATTATCTTGAGTCTACATTCTAAACTTCTTCCTTGATGAACTGATATTGGAGCTACACATATTTGAGATGTGATCTGTTATATGTGGATGTGTGTCATTCTCATTTATCATTTCATTAACAAAATTTATATTTCTTCTTTAATAACCTTAAGGTTAAAAGTTCCTTACTATTTGGGGATCTCGTATACACTTTTTCCCATAGTATGATTTATGTGTTGGAATTGTTTGTTTTCTTGATTTATATGGATCTCTTATGGGTGTGTGAATTACCATGATACCCATATATCATCCTTATTTATATGAGAATTTTTAGAGTAGATTTTTACCATACTTGATATTAAGTCACATGTTGTTATGTGATGCTACTATATTAATCATGATTCATTGCTATGTTTGTTTAACATTATCTACCTTATTGTGTATTATCACTCCTTTGGAGGTTTAGATCATGGTACACATGATAGGTGACCATAATGGTATGATTACCCCTTATAAGGGGAGTGTGAATAATATTCAATGACGATGACAGTGGAGCCCTATATAGGGTAGGATCATGATAGCCTTGTGGTTTTGATAAATCTTGATGCCTTAAGGATACTAAGGGATATTATATAAAAAAATAACTTGAGGATACCAAGTATAATTCTTAATAATTTCCCTTTGGATGCTGATTGACATGTCTCTTGCCTTGTGACTCTTTCTCAACCTTTTTTGATGACCCTTTATCATCTTTCTAGCATGGATATAAAGCAAATACAAATGGGGTTTTTTGGTAGTTTGGTTAGTGCATGACCATTTGGTATGTGATTTTATGTTCTTTATATGTGATTTTTAATTTATTATTACCATAACATACACATTTTATACATGTGATCACTTGTAATGATACATTGGTGGTGTCCTATTGGATTTATTACTCACATCTTGTATGGGAATTTCTATATACGTGTAGACTTAAAGTATAAGGATATAGGAAATAAAAAGGGGCTTATGATAGAAGGTTGGGACAAGTAACATGGATCTTGGATGGGTATCAGGATGCACTCTGGGGGATTCTATAGATTAATTTATTTATTACTTCTACTCTATATACTCTGGTTTGGATTTACATGTCGTGAGGATATTTATTTATTTGTTGTATGATTGGTATGTCATCTACATAGTTTCCACATGTTTAAACTAATTATTATATTATATTATATTATATTATATTATATTATTATTATTTGTGCAAGGATATGATATTGAGGATATAGTCTCCCCACCTATGGTCATATACCCTCAATGCTAGTCGGAAACGTCTTGTGTATGGAGAGGCGTGTATGAGCTCATGTGACTCTACATCATGGACCTGGTGGTTTCGGTCTGGTTGTTACACAATGGTATCAAAGAATATTTTTTCTTGTTTTATTTTTTGATTAACCAGGGACATGGTAGGAAGAATATATATTTGTGGGAATAGAGTAGAAGATTTTCCATGTTCCTTGCCTACTCACGTGTAATGAAACTTTGAGTTACCATTTATGAGATTACTGTTTTATGATATTTTGGGTGTGTTAATGCATAATGACTATGAAAATAGGTCCACATGACACACATATACATATTATTGTGTTTAATATTAGTTCGTTAATTTAATTACTTGTTTTTTTGAAATTTGTTCAGGAAAGATTTGATCTCTATTGTCTGATATATTTATTTTTCCTTAATTTTGTGACATACTTATATTATCATTAACTAGTAGAACTTGATCATGATATTATTATTGTTTATATATGAGGGTGACTAACATGATGGGATTATACCATTATTAGTTCTAGGAGGGTTACACCTTGGGTTATGGGTGGAATCATTGGGAAACCTTGTGTGACCATTTAGGATGATTAGTATTGGTCTTAAAATTCTCTAAACATTTCCCTTAGTGTTATAGATGATTGATACTTATAGAATAATACTGATACCACCAATAGATTCATGTCAAGTTAATACTTATAGGTAGGATTCCACTGTCTCACCACATCATGTGCAAGAGGGTGAACTAGAACACACTCTTCACCCACTCTAGTGGTACATGCAGTGGGACCACCTTAGTTGGGAGTTGTTTCAATTCTTCCTACCAATGGTGGAGGGAATTGAGGTCTATGGTTTACTATTAAAAATAATTCCAATTCCATTATCCACTATCCTTTTATGATAGTGTAGGTACAAAGGATTTTGAGGACCAGATAAACATCATCGAGGATGTATTTGACCTCATTGAGACACTTGAGGACTAAAAGGTGAAGCTTATAGCATTCATGTTGTAGACCTGTCAAGAATTAGGGGGGAATTATGGGAAATTCTAGAAGATGTGAGGGAATAATTTTTGAGGCTTTTATGGACCTTTTATTCATGTGATTCTTTCCCGATATGATGAATATGGATAGATCACAGGAGTTCATAGAGCTATAGTAGGGGTCCATGAGAGTTTATACATACTATTCACATTTCACTAAGCTTCTCCAATTTTCTCCAATATTTGTAGAAAATGAATCAAATTAGGTCAGTAAGTATGAGATTATACTTTTTTATCACATCATATATTAGGTTTATAGTTTCAACCCAGATCAATACTCGGAGGTTCTATGTAAGGCATCAATTAATGAGATGATTTTGTAGGAGGATCATGAAATTCATTTTCATCAACCCTTTGATATGTATGTAGGTGGACATCCTATGGATATGGAGAGAATATCTTCTATTAGTAAGTATATTTGTTTAATACATGTGTCAGTTTAGGATGGTCATGGTGTATATTGTAGGTTTGTTTCTTTCAGTAGGATCAATGGAACCCCCTTATCTTTTCTGATAGTTATCGATATCTATCAAGATATACACTACTACAAATATTCCCTTTATCAGCGCTAAAAATGGACTTTAACAGCACTAGAAAAGTGCTGTTAAAGCCGGCGAAGATAAAGGGGGGTCCCCTTTATCAGCACTGATAAAGACCCCTTTTATCAGCGCTAAAAAAAAAACGCTGATAAAGGGGTACTATATCAACACTTCCTTTATCATCGCTTTCGTTTTAGCGCTGATAAAGGACCCTTTTATCAGAGCTTTTAAAAAAGCGCTGATAAAAGTTAACAGAAATAAAAAAAATTAAAAAAAATTAAAAAAAATTAAAAAAAATTAAAAAAAATTAAAAAAAATTAAAAAAATCCTACCAATCTGGAGGGGTTTTTATAGCGCTTGATCCCCCCTTTTAACAGCACTTTCCACCCCCTCCAGTGCCCCGCACACACCCCTTGCACCGTTTATCAGCGCTAGACCACATCTACCCCCACGCACGTGCCTCTACCTCCACCAGGTTTTGAACTCGAGACCTCCCCCCATGCGCGCCTAAGCCCTTACCACTACTCTATTTTGATTTTTTTGCTGTTTCATGATACCTCTCTCTATATATATAGTTATATTTATTCTTATAGTAATATATATTTATATTAATATATATATAGTTATATTAATATATATATAGTTATATTAATAAATATATATAGTTATATTAATATATATATAGTTATATTAATATATATAGTTATATTAATATATATATATAGTTATATTAATATATATATAGTTATATTAATATATATATATAGTTATATTAATATATATATAGTTATATTAATATATATATAGTTATATTAATATATATATATAGTTATATTAATATATATATATAGTTATATTAATATATATATAGTGATATTAATATATATATAGCTATATTAATATATATCTCTATTTATATATATATATTAATATATATCTCTATTTATATATATAGTTATATGTATTCGTATAGTAATATATATTTATATTAATATATATATAGTTATATTAATATATCTATATATAGTTATATTAATATATATCTCTATTTATATATATATATATATTTAGTTATATTTATTCGTATAGTAATATATATTTATATTAATATATATATATATATATAGTTATATGAATATATATATTTATAGTGATATTAATATATATATTTATAGTGATATTAATATATATATATATAGTAATATTAATATATATGTAGTTATATTAATATATATATATATAGCTAGATTAATATATTTATATATATATAGTTATATTAATATATAGTAGTTATATAAATATTCATATATTGGTATTTTAAATAAAATGGATATTAGTTATTATTTGGATAAACCTAATATATTTTATATGTAAATATGTTTAATTATTTATTTTAAAAATTTAATTTTTAGGTGTAAATATATAAAAAAATATGTACATATAGTTATATATTTGATTATAAATAGTAGTGCATTATGAAAAACAATAAAATTTCAAAGACATAATATCAATATGAATGTAATACCTTGGAATAAATTCAGTCCCCACCAAAACAATCCAATAATACCCCCTGAAACGAGGCTGAAAATCCACAAAATGTTAAAAAATCAGGGTACCCCGACTAAAAACTCAGTTTTGGAGGCCTTCTGGGCCTCTTTTGGCCTCAAAAATACCATGACTGGGGTTCCCCCAGGTCACAATGACTTAGAGCTCATCGCAAGCTTCGATTTTATATGTGGTAGAGCTCAAACAGACACCCAGATCAAAAGTTATGACCGTTTGAAGTTTGAGTTGCGTTTTCAACATATTTTGGATCTTTTTTTAATTTTTTTAGTATTCAAATTGTTATTAAATGACTATTAATCCATAATAATTAGAAAATTATTAATTAAAAATATTTTTTTTAATTTTTTAAGAAGCCATTTTCACCAAATATCTTATATATTAAGTATATTAAGTGTAAATGTACATTTATACTTATCTAAAATATATTAAAAAATTATATATTATATTTATATCAATATCAATATAAATATATTTATATATTAATATATTTTTTTGATTTTTTTTGAATTTCACCCTTTATTAGTGCTACTAAATAAGCGCTGATAAAGGGGGTCCATTTATCAGCGCTAAAAAAGTGCTGATAAAGGGGGGGGCTTTATCAGTGCTAAAAAAAGCGCTGATAAATGGGTACTTTTATCAGCACTGATAAAGGAACCCTTTATCATCACTTTTTTGAGCACTGATAAAGGGGGGGGCGCTGGGAAAAACTGTTTTTGTGGTAGTGATATTTTCAGTTAACTTCATAGGGTATCCTCTTGATAGAAAAGTTTATTTTGAGATAGATATTTTTTTGGGTGTACAACCCATTTCAATACCCCCTTATCGCTTGGCGTCATCTAAGTTGAAGGAGCTTAAGGTACATCTCTAGGAATTGGAGCAGAAGAGCTTTATCAGGATGAGTAATTCACCATGGGGTGTACCTGTCTTTTTTCTAAGAAGTAAGATGGTAGTATTTGAATATAATTTGATAACCCAGATATGATCTAAGTGATGGTGAAAAATAGATATCTTTTTCCCATTATCGATGATCTTATTGATCAGTTATAGGGAGACTGGTGGTTCTCTAAGATTAACCACTGATCAAGCTATAATTAGCTATGGGTTAGAGAGGAGGAAATATTGAAGATGAAGTTTTAGAGTAGATATGTTCTATAAGAGTACTTGTTGATGCTATTTTAATTGATGAATATTCTAGTAGTGTTCATGGATCTCATGGATAATATCTTTTATCTGTATCTCAACTTGTTCATCATAGTGTTTGTTGATGACATCCTCGTCTACTCACAAACACCAGAGCATCATGACATACATCTCGAGATAGTTTGAGTACATTTAGGTGTATAAAATTTGTTCTAATATGTAAAAGTGAAACTTTTAGATTTAGGAGGCAATGTTCTTAGGGCATGTAGTGTTTTATATAGTAATATACTTGAACTTAGAGAAATTTGAGGCAGTGAAGTCCTTGAAACATCCTCGAAAAGAGTTCTATATTAGGATATTTTTGGGTTTAGAAAGATACTACTGATGTTTTATCCAAGACTACTCCAAAATTTCATCACTTATGATTGGGTTTTAAAGAATGGAGTGATGTTCTAGTAATCAAACCAGAATTAAGAGGCATTTCTTGAGCATAATCGGAGGTTTAATATAGATTTAATGTTGATACATATCCAGAAATGGATCAATTACAATGTATACTATGATTCATTAGGAACTAGTTTGGGAGAAGTAGTGATATAGAGGGAGTGAGAGGTATTTTATCAGTCACAATAGTTGTGACCCCATGAGTAGAACTATCCAACCCACAGTATATAACTAGAAGTCTTGTTCCACGCTTTAATGTCTTGAAAAAATTATCTCTTTAATTAGATGTTTTCTTTCTATACCGACCACTTGATCCATTGTTATATATTTAGACTGTAGGACCTACACTTGATGCAGAGGCACTTGGTATATTACCTATAGATTTTTTAAATTGATATAGATTATGCAGTAGGGAATGGAAATGTAACACCCAAATGTTTTTTATGAAATGTTTTCTTTAAGTAATTTTTATTCTTAAGTAGATTTCATTGTATGAAATCATGAGTTTAAATGAACCATGATACACCCTTAGTATAAAATTACTGTTATAGCCTATCAATTAGGTTAGAAGGAATAATTATAACTAACCTATGAAAATGTGTTGAGAATTCTTTGGCTATCAATTATTTATAAAAAAATATAAATTAATTAGATATTTTTATTTTTGAGTGAATTAATTTTGGTAATGAAGTTAATGTGATATATATGTGTGATATAATTAATAAAATATTTTTTATATTAACCCAATTGATATTTTAGTCACAGGGTACGAATATAACCCTATTTGATATATAAAAAGCTATTTTTTAAAATGTTACTTTTACACCTTTGAATGAAGAACCCATTTTAAATTAAGATTTTGATACATTAATAATTTTTATATAACAACATAAACATGCCAACGAGCCTGTACCCAAGTGGTACAGGATCATGCTTGGCATTAAAAAGACCTAAGATCAAATCCGGGTAGGGAAAAAATTCTGGTACTGTAGTTGTACTGTAGTCGGGCACTATAGCGGCGACTATAACAACAACGACACTGTAGCAGCGGAGGAACTGTAGCAGGCACTGTAACATTGACGGTACTGTAGCAGCGTGGTACTGTAGCATTACTATTTACCAAGGGGTCCTTTGGGCCAAAAAAGGGGCTTTCAAGCCTTGTATTTAGGCCACTTGGCCCTTGGCCTTCTGGCTATGTAATGGGTCTCCCTCTAGCCACACTAAAGAGGTATTTGCTTTAAAAAATAAATTGAGGCTTCAGCCTCAACTTTTAAAAAAAATATAACAACATAAAAATTTTATTTTTAATAGGGATATAGAAATTTAATTTTGAAAAATTTCTGATATTTTTCTGATAACTTTCATGTTTTAATGAATAGTAAAAATATGCTAAATTTTATTTAAAAATAAATTTTTTCATGGAGATAATTTATATGGTTAAATTATAATATTGAATGGTTTTAAATTATAAATAGAATATATTTTTATTATTCAATATAATTTATGTCCTTATCATTAATTTTATATTGAATCCATAGGTAAAAACATTTCAATCTTTTGCAATGTTTTTAAAACTCGTTTTCTCATTTCAAAAATGGAAATAATTTAAAATTAATAACTATAACTTCTATGTTTTTAATTTTAAAAAATGGATTCCATATTTCAAATCAGTATTTCAAAATTATGTTAATAGTATACTTCTATTTTTGGTCATTATGAATAATAACTTTGGTAATTATTTTTATTACTATGGTTAAAGGTAAATTGGGCAATTAAGGGTAAAAATAATATTATAAAGTTACCTTAACAGCTGTAAAAATCATATTGGATGACTAAATTTTCCCCTTATCATCTATTTTCATAATTTAATCCATTTATGCCCACTTACCTATGAATATGATAGAAATATAATAAAAACTAATGAATGTGACAAAATGTCACAATCTCATTTTATATAAGTATATTAATTTTAATATATGGACAGAAAAAAGATAATATCGAATATAAATATTATATGGAAAGATAAAATAATTAACTACATCATAATATTTTATTTATAATTTTTTGATATTAAATAATTACCCTTAATGATGAAACAATAGTGATGTAAATTTTTTTATTAATAGAAATATCAAATAAATGGTATTAAAAATAAGAAAATAAATATCATATGGACTAATTAATATACTCCACTAATTTTCTAACTGAATATGATATTTTATTATATTATTAATTTTTTTTGAATTTATCTTCAATGTGGATTTTATTTAAAGTCAAATAAATTAATAGTGTCAAAATTAACACTATTGATATTTTATAAAAAGAACATTTTACTAACTTATTTAAAAATCATAAAAATATTTAAAAATTACAAAGTAATAATTATAAGGTCTAACATATCATGAAATATCTATTTATGGTCAATTAACACAATATAATTAAATATTTACAACCATTAAATATTTAGAATATTATTACCACAATTAAAATTAAATAGAATAACTAAGTGTCAATTAAAAAGACATGGTTTAAATTGAAAAAATAAGTTGTCCAAAATTTATTGGTTAATGATATTACAACCACATATCATCTCATATTCTAAATTGGGACACTTTGGAGGTTTTTGGGTAGGGTTTGATTTTATTATACATTATTATTTATGGAGTTTGAAAAAGTGCCCGTCACCTCAATTATAAAAGGGCACCCCTACCTCACCTATTCAATTCATTTTGAGACATAAATCTCAAAAAAAAAAAACCTTCCCCTTTTTCCTTATAAAATTAACTATTTTCATTATAGAGGTTCTGGTCTTCTTCAAAGACCAACTCTAGTGCTCTAAGAGAAGATTTAGAGGAGGCACATTGAAGAAGATGTAATATCATTTACCGATTCTTTCAAACTTCTTTATTCTTATAATTCCTCTTAATTAGTTGTTTCATTATAAATTAATAACACCTGTATTAATCATATACTAATATGTTATTATAAACATGAAACAACCATATTCTATATTTTACACATCCTATGAAAAATTAAATCACAATGCGTGTGTACGTACGAATTACCGTCTCCATGTTGTGGTGTAATATATTTTTCACCACCACCTTACTTGGTTGGGTATAATGATGAAAAAAATAACTATATATGATTATTATAAAATGATACTAATTTTTAAATATGATACACCATCCACTTCAATACCATTCAACAATTATTGGAACGATATCGTCACTCGTACGTACATATGGCTTACCGTCTCCACGACGTGATGTGATTCGTTATACATAATATTAATTAAAGGATGATTATATACATGAATTGAATGAATAAATATGATATATATTATACTAAAATCATTCTGTAAATTATTTAACTATAACCAAATAAGTGGAACATGAACTTATCTGAAAAATCTTGCATAATAAAACAAAGCAGTTAATGTATGAATAATGGGTGACAATGGAATGTTACTAACAAACAGATGATAATATAATCATATATGATACCATAAAAATAGTTATAATTATGTAATAAGTCAATAACTTTATTTAAATCATTATATAGGAGGTTTAAATACATATGAAGGATATCAGACCTAAGGTAAGGGATAATTTTTCAATCTCATTTCCATTCGATATTGTTTATACGTAAGTATTTATTGAGGTATATTTATCATTCACATACATTTTTCATAATAATGTAAATTTTTTTCTATTATTATACAAATTTTTAAAGTTAATTTTACCCATTGGGTAATTTTTAGTAAGCGGTATGAAAGGAATCTTTTGTTGTTATTTGATTTAAGGTACTTTTTTTACTTTTCCAGAAAAAGTACGAGGAGAATGGGTTTTTAACTTCTTGGAAATGAATGGAATTTTTATGGTTTCATGAAACCTTATTTACATAAATCTTCATCTAAAATATTTCAAGATTATTTTTAATTAAATTATTTTCTTTAAAAATTGTGTGGAATTTTGAGAAAAGAAAACATTTTTCAAAAAGAAAAGATATTTTCCTCACGAATTAGGTTCAAGTGTTTTATCAAAATTATTTTCCATCTAAGATGACATAGGGTTATGTTTATAAACCTATTATTAATTTGTTTTTATTATGTTTATAGTGGAATTATTTTTATGAAATACATTTATTTTATATGTATTATGTTGGAATGATGTTTAAGAAACCCATTTTATTTCATGGGTTATGCTATAATGAATGTTTTTTATGTTTTTGAGGGACATATAAGAATGGTTTAATTATGAGATTTTAGGGACCTATATCTCCCTCTAATTAATTGGGTAAAGATTTATATCTCCTGAGATAGACATGACTGGAATGAAAAGTAAATCCAGTTCAGTAATATAGGGCTAGAATGAGGAGTGAACTCAGTTCAGTAACGGACTTTGTCCGCTATGATGGTCTTAACAATGAGCCTTGACTAATATGAAATGATTTTCTATGATTATGTGTGTATTCCATAAAATTTCATGTCTTATGTTATGACTATTGGGATTACATTTCACTTTTATGATTTATCCCATGACATGATATTATGATCTTTTATATGCAGGATATAGTTTTCAAATATTATGTTCTTATGATTATGATATGAATGATATTTCCCTTTTTTTTACCTCATCGAGCATTTGAACTCACCCTTTCATATTTTTGTTTTCCACAAGTCATGAATAAGGGTATTAAGTATGATATGTCAAAAAGGAGTATAGTTTTGAAGAAATAACCGGGAGATAATGTAGATGTTTTATGAACCTAATGTTTATGTTTCTCAGTTTTTATAGACACTAAACATATATAGTCTTGCCATGGTTTTTTTATGTTATATAATAAATATTCTTAAATGTTGAAGTAATATATACATGTAAAGTATATTCTATTATAGTTGGTATCAGAGAAAAGGTATAGTTAACCTTTATAAACTAGGATGAGAGAACCTTATTAAGAACTTTAAGGTTCTATCTAAGTATATTCTACAATCTTATCCTAGTGTTTTAGAGATGTTCATGAATAACCTAGTATAAAACCTAAAGTATCCTAAATTGAAATTTTATTCTTGATTATGTGATTTTCCTGTTATGATTAGCATTTCTCACACTATGCTTCTTGGTTTTAGTCAATGGATGGAACCCAAAGGAACAACGTTAATGAAGAATGCGATTGTAAATGTAATGATTATCCCCTTGGGAAACCAAATGTTATGGGAGAAGGAATGAAAAATATTTAATCCATGCTCACAAAAATTTCTCAAGCTATGAATCATTAAGGACTTCCAAATGAGTAGAGGTAGAAACATTCTATTGGATCCTTCATGAGATAGCGTCCACCTTCATTCAATGGGTCTTCTGATCCATTAGTGGATAAACAATGAATCGGTACCACTAAAAAGATATTTTTTGTTCTAAAATGTTCTATTGTTTGGAAGGAAAAACTGATCAATGGTGAAATCTTATCAAGAATAAGAGGAAAATATATGAAATTGAGTCCATGGAATGGGGATAATTCAAGAACTTATTTTTTAATAAGTACTTTCCTCTTATTCTTTGATCAACTATAGAGAAATAGTTCCTTGGACATAAGAAAAAGGATGATTAATCCGTTGGTACCTACGAAGAAAATTTTACAAGAATTACAAGGTACGCTTTTGGAATTATTATCTGACATGAGAGTAAAATTGATCGATTATTTAGTGTCTTAAAACCAAGTCTCTAAAGGGAATTATCCATAAGGTACTTCAATAGCTATTAGGAAATTTTTCGATGTGATCTGAAGGTTGAGATGGATATTGGAGTAACCCATCAGTTATATGGGTTTTATAAGAAGAGAAAAATGGAATTCAAAGGAAAATATAAAGACCATATTGAAAAGAAGACGAGTTTTCCCTTATGATGAAAGTGTGGAAAGAAAAATGGATGGAATTGTGTTAAAGGGACTAGTAAATGTTTTAATTTTGGAAAAGAAGGTCATCAGGATGTTGAATACTGAAGTGATGGGAAAAATATGTCTAGTGACGAGAACAAAGAAAAGGATAAATATAATTCACCTCATATACTTCAATGATACAAGTGAAAGGAAATAAGGTATTATGCCAATCAACGCCCCAATACAAGGGTTATTGATGATGATCGACGTTAACAAACTCTTAAGTCCAAAGATAAATAAAATTCACATGCAATCACTATCAATGATGTGTAGTACAATAATGAAGTGGTGAAAGGTACACTTACCATCCAATCTAAAGTAGAAAATGTTTTATTTGATTCTGGATCCACCCACAATTTTATTTCTGAAGAATTTTATAAGCGTATCTCTGTATTACCTCAACAATTAGATATTGAGTTAGTTGTGACAACTACTAATGACACAATAGTCCCATAAAAAGTTTACAATTATTCTCCAGTTTAAGTTTGTGGGAAAGTGATTCCTACAAATCTTGTGATCCTTCTTATAGTGGAATTTGATATGGTTCTTGTCATGGATTGGATTTCTCTATATGTATGTCCTATCAATTTCCAAATAAGGGATGTCAAATTTTATATTCCAGACCAATCTATGATCATCTATTGATGAAAGTATGAATATAACCTTCTAGTATAAATTTATTTCATCTTATGGGTCTTGATTCCAATAAATGAAGGTTTTTTTATCTCAAATGGTTGGTGAGAAACTCAAAATTAAGAATATGCCCATTGTGTGGGAGTTTGATGATGTCTTTCCGGAGGAATTTCTAGGTCTTCCACCAAATTGTGAAGTTGAGTTTTTAATATAAATCATATCGGGTGCTATTCCTATTTCAAAGACACCTTTTAGAATGGATATAATTGAGTTTCAGGAATTGAAGAAGCAACTCCAAGAGAACATTGATAAGGGATTCATATGCACTAGTGCGTCACCTTGGGGAGCACATATTTTATTTGTTAAGAAGAAATATGGATCAATGAGACTCTACATTAATTATCGAGAACATAACAAGATCACCATAAAGAACAAATATCCTCTTTCCTGTATTTATGACTTATTTGACCAACTACGTGCAGCTTAATACTTTTCCAAGATTGATATTCATTTAAGATATCATTAATTAAGAGTAAAAAAAGGATATACCAAAGATGACATTCCGTACAAGGTATAAACACTATGAATTTATAGTAATTCCTTTTGGTCTTATTAATTCCATATCTATCTTTACAGATCTACAACAATAACAAAATTTTTTATTTTATTAAAACATGGGAGAAAGGTCACATAGAAAAAATAAAATAAGAATTCTAAAATCAAGGGAACTAGGGAGATATAAAATAGTGCAAACCAATAGCATCCTCCGGGCCATAGGGCCTTCAGGACACGTAGACCATGGAGTAGCCCAGTTCACAGAGAATATGCCCCAAAAGAGGATCAAAGCAACAAGAGTAGCAGCCACCAGAATAAGAGCAAACCGGATTGGAAGAATGAGAGGGTAGGGAAGCTGCCATCGGGACCAGGCATCGTGCAGCTTTGTAGGAGGCAATGATATCCAATCAGAAATGAAAGCTGGGGATCTAGGTGATCAATGACACAGAATCTGGGGATGGGTAGTTCAAGTGGGTTGGGACTATGGGTCATGTATTGGGCATGGTATGCCTCTGGGTCTTCAGGTCATGTATTACGGGTCAGTCGGGTCTTGTGCCATGGGCCTACGGGCCATGTACGGGTTCCCCTTCAACCCTTAAAAGGGGTATTATCCATAATAAAATAAAAAATAAGGCCTTCAGGCCATTCGGGCTAAGAGCATCTGCCAGAGAAAGGTCAAAAAATTCTAAAGGAAGACTACCCATATTAGAGAAAAGAATCCTAGAATCATTTTGATTACCCTTGGAGGATAAAAAATCTACCACTTTATTACCTTAATGCCATGTATGTTGGACTGCCACACCATAAAAAATGTATCATATACATCTTAGAATGTAATAATCAATAGAAAAGGGGGTATTTTTATTTCCTTTTATAGAATTATATATCACTGTAGAGTCTATTTCAATAAATGACAGAGATAAATTGAAGTCCTGACAGATTTCCAGCCCCTCAAGAAGAGACTTAGCCTCTGCTATTATAGAGTCTGCTTGACCAAAGAAGCTACTGAAGGAAGTGATAATAGAACTATTGTTGTCTCAGATAACTCCCCATCCATGCATCATACCGAGATCACACGATCCATCAACATTTATCTTATATCCTATGGTAGGTGTTTTCCAATTTATCCATCTTTCATTATTCTGTATACCATGAATGTTTTGAGTAGAAGAATATCTCCTAGAAGTAGTGATAAAAATTTTCAGGATTTGAATTTGATTCCATTGTTTGAGCAGTGATCCCAACTCCACCACCATAAAATTGAACAGAACCTGTATGGCGAACAAGAAACTCTGGATACCTTCATGGTGGGATTTATTTCTTTCACTCCACAATGCCTAGCAACCCACAACCATTATCACAGAATGGGACTTATGCTCATGATCATTCAGAAAAACACCAAAATATTTGTTTATAAGGAAATAAAAACCAACTACATATTGAATATCAATACCTATGAGATTACCCTGGCAGCTCTACACCTACGTATCCCAGTCACCCACAAAAAAATAAATGCTTCACCATTTCAGAAATTATGGACCTGAAGCACTATAATTCAACACTATATTCATAGATCTAATAAATATATTCTTTAGATACTATCTTGATTAGTTTGTGGTAGTATTTATAGATGATATTCTCATCTATTCAAAGAGAAAGGAAGAACATGAAGATCACTTGAGAATTGTACTGATGACCCAGAGAAAAGAGAAATTTATTCCAAATTTACCAAGTGTGAATTTTGGATTTATAAAGTTTCATTTTTGGGTCACATAATCTCAAGATATGGGATATCTGTGGATCTAGCAAAAATAGAGGTTATTGAAAGATTGTCGAGACTGACAACGGTAACTAAGATCTGAAGTTTTCTTGGTTTGGTTGGATATTTTCAATGTTTTGTGACATATTTTTCATGATTATATAATCCAATCACCAAGTTAACTTGGAAAAGAGTTAAGTTAGTTTGGACGAAGGACCGTGAAGATAATTTCAATTATTTAAAAAGAAGGTTAGATAGTGCACCCATGCTCACACTTCCTTGTAGTGGAGAAAGGTTTGTTATCTATAATGATGAATCCAAGAAGGGGTTGGGTTGTGTTCTCATGAAAAATGATATGGTGATAGCTTATGCCTCACGACAGTTGAAAATTCATGAGAAGAATTACCCAACTCATGATCTGGAGTTAGCTGGAGTAATATTTTCATTACAGATATGGAGGCATTATCTTTATGGTGAAAGGTGAGATATTTATAATGATCATAAAAGTTTAAAGTGTATTTTTACACAAAATAATCTTAATATGCACCAAATAATATGGTCGGAGTTAATTAAAGATTATGATTTGTAATGAAATGACCCAAGTTACCCAGAATTGGTGCATTATTACATAAAATTATCATGATCAAAAGAGATCACGTCCTAAAAGACCAATCAGTTTAGTAGAATCGGAAGTACAAGATACATCCATTAGGTTTACATTACATTATGAAATAAATGATAAACAAAACTGTGTCTCCTTTGAACAAAATCACATCCCTTAGACTATCCCTGCAGGTTAGTCATAAAATACTTCTTCACATCCTGTGAAAAATTAAACATAAGGGGTGAGCTCAGATGCTCAATAAGGATAACAATATAGCTAAAACTATCATAAATAATCATAAACATTTAATCAAATGTATAAGACTAAAACAAAAGACTTATATACATAAACTTTATAATAATATGGAAAAGATAAATCAAATAATTCCATGTAATTATTCACATGGATATTCTACTAGATGAATAATCACATGTAATATCAATAACTAATCTCATAATGATGGAATGCATAATGGTAGACACCATAACCACATAGTCAAGGACTCATACCAAGACTAAAAATAAAGATATTGTCAAGGCCTCATGATAAGACAATAGTTTGTATCATTAGACCTACCGATGTATCAAGGGGCTATAGCGGGCCCCACCCATCACTTACTACGTCCAATGCATTCCTCATATGAAACAGTTGAAATATAACATAAACATTCATATTAAAACTAACAAAAGAAATGTTAATACTTTAACCATAAACCATGAATGATATAAAAATAGCACATCCATAGTAAAACATATCACAAAACTCTCAATACAATATGGAAGATTGTATCAAAACAAATCAACTTCAAACAAGTGTAAAATCCAACAAAGGATGTTGACATAGATGAAATCAATCCAAAAAATATTTGAGTGAAATATCTATTTCTATTTTGAAATCATTTAGAAGTCACATAATTTTAAAAGAAAACATTTATTTTGAAAATATTCTTATAATTTTTTAAGGTAATATTCAAAGGTGTTATAATGGAAGAAAATATCCACACCCACCGTATAAGTTAAAAAACATTATTTCCTTAATTTTCTGAAAAGGTCATAAAGTACATTGTTTAGAAAACGATGGAAAGAATCCTTTCAATTTTTTTTATAAAAAGTCAAAAAGGGTATAAATGAATTTAAACCATAGTATATAAAACAGTAAAAATGTTTTGAAATAAATTTTTAAAAAACACGGATGTGGATGATAAAGAAGTCCCATTAGATACTTACATATAAAAAACTTCAGATAAAAAAGAGATTTTAAAATTATACATTACCTTGCACATTTCCTTAGTCGAGGGTACATTAAACTCCTGTATAAGGGTTAAATAATTGTTATTAAATTATACAAGAACCACATTCATAAATATTATATCATATATGATCCTCTAATATTTCTTTGTTAATAATATTTCAGTAGTATCATTGTTTCGGGTGTTACTAATTCATTTTCCTTTATAAGTTTTGTTACGTAAGTCATGTTTTTTATGGATAAGATATATTTTATTCATATCTAGAATGATATTATGTTCTTAAAAATTATTTTTTAATCATCAAATGAAAATTATTTTTTAATGGTTACAATAGGGAATGAAATCTCACCACATTGTGGAGACGGTAAGCTGTACGTACACACGAGCGACAATATCATTCTATTGATGGTGAAATAATATATAATTGGATGGAATATTATATATAAATAATCAATAAAATGTTATATTTATTATTTACATCAATTTTAATCATTATTATACCCATCCAAATAATGAAGTGTTGAATAACAAATTACACCACGACGTGGATACAGTAAGTCATACGTACGCACGTATGGTGACTTTGTCATTCATAGGATGGATAGAATGATGAATATGATTTTACCATATTTATAATAAAATCTTAGTATGTATAAGGTACTATATTTTTTATTTTTTTATGTAAATATCAAATAAATAGGATGTAGAAGAAGAAAATAACTTTGAAAGAGGTGATAAAATAATTACCTCTTCTTCGGGTGCTTCCTTTTGATTTGAACAAAATGGATCCTTAGGTTGGATTTATGATCAAAGTAAGGCCTATAGGTTGAGGTGAGGGTAGTGAAGAGGATATTTGTGCATGGTTTGGCTGATCCAAATTAATTTTGAGGTGTGAATTCAAGAGAAAGGGTAGTACCCTTATATAAGAGAGGTGAGGGGCACTTTAGGAAAAGCTTGAAATTTATTATAAAATTATTTTCGGTTTATAATAGATAAAAATAGATTTATTTAAAGGATAAGGTGGGTATGGGTATAAATAATCTCAAAAAATAGGTTTTAGACAATTCTAGGTCACCATATTAACCTTATCTTTTAGATTTAACTCTTAGTTAAATAGTTTAACTTTTACCATGTCTTCTTGTATTTTTATACTACATGGTTAATATAGTTACTATAAAATGACAAGAGAAACTCAAGTGGTTCATTAATGAAATATCTAACATTATATATGTCCTTTGGATGAATATTATATTTTTAAGAATATTATATCATTTAATAAAATAATATTTGTTTTAAAAACTTATTTATGTCAATTTTGACACTATTTAGTATTTGGTTTTTGTGAAAGTCATAAAAACATGATTAATTCTAAAAAAAATACATTTAATAAACCCTAAAATGTATTATTCAACTAGAAAATTATTGAATGGCATAAAAAAATTCAAATTATATTTATTTTAATATTTATAATATCATTTATTTGATTATTTAATTGATAAGGAAAATACTGCATCATTATTGTGTCATATATAAATATATTTATTTTATGTCTAAAAATTATAAATAAAATATCATGATGTAGGAAATATTTTTATATTTATAATGAATATTTATAGTCTAAGATATAAATTATATAACCTCATAGAAAAATTGTTTTAGTGAAAGATACATGTTTATGTTATATTTTTCTATACATTAAATTAATTCTTATAAAATGTCATTTTCACATACAAGTGGCTACATGGGGTCCCAAAATCGACCCAAAAAATCCCATGGTCAGAAATATCTTACAAAATAAGATTAGTACATGTGTTATATTTGTTTAATATTATTATAATTTATTTTTTTACCCTTATTTACCAGATTTACCCTTTAACCATGGTAAATAAAATAATTACTGAAGTTACTATTCATAATGTCCAGAAAATAAAAAGTACCTATTTAAAAAATTTGGACCTTATTATTTCTAATATGGAATCCAATTTTACAAATTAAAAGTATATAATTTTCATTAATTACTTTAAAATTAATTCATGTTTTCAAAACCAAAAATCGGGTTTTAAGAAGCAACAACTATCAAAAGATTGACATGAGTTTATGTACAATTTAAATGTGAAATTACATCTAATGACCTAAATTATATTAAATGATAAAAATATAA
Organism: Viscum album; assembly: GCA_963277665.1. Taxonomy (NCBI): domain Eukaryota; kingdom Viridiplantae; phylum Streptophyta; class Magnoliopsida; order Santalales; family Viscaceae; genus Viscum; species Viscum album. Next base: position 2,093,931,210 of record OY728131.1, on the reverse strand, counting down.
TATAATTATCCTTTAAAACCACTAAAATTTATAATTTAACACTATAAATTATTTTGATTAAAAAAGTTTTTTAATTATAATTTAGTATTTTTCACAGTTCATAAAAATATGAATATTATCATAAAAGTTCAAAAAATTCACCCTAAACAAATTTTAATATTAAGAATCCAAAAATGAAGTCCATTTTGAAAAATAAAATTTATAAAATTTCAAAAAGTGGGTGTTACTATTCATAACAACTTAATAAACGACTAGTTTGATTGGCCGTGATGTGCTAGAACTCGAATGTACGTACAACACAAGATATTTTATTATTCAATGAGAAGTGTACCGTGGAAGATTGGGGGGTTAAATGATTTCTAAACACATTAGCACTCTTGGAAATCAAACAAGGTGGCATATGCTTTGAGTCAAAAAGACCATGCTAGCTTATGCATGATGAGGATCACGAAAGATCCAATATTTATGGATTTGAAAAGGATGGATCAGAAAAATTTATTGGAAGGGGAGAAATCATATATTTCTCAAATAAATGTTCGACCATATATACATGTGAAGATTAAAGAGGCACATAAGGAAGATGTAGAGTTAGAAAATAAGGTGATAAATGTTCCTGAATTCAACCTTGACTATAATGAAATAATAAGGTTCAAGAACCAGGTTTGTATTCCTCCCATACTAGAATTAAAGAAGAAGCTATTGGATGAGGCTCATAGTTCTTCATTCACTATTCAACCTGGAAGAAAAAATATGTACAGGGACATGAAATATTACTTCTGGTGGGATGACATGAAAAGAGATGTCGCCGAATATGTCTCTCAATGCTTGGTTTGTCAACAAGTTAAGGATGAGAGACAGAAGTCTAAGGGGATGTTACAACCATTACCTATACCAGAATAGAAATGGGAAAAAATCACTATAGAATTTGTCATCAGACTTCCCAAAACATCCAAAGGAAATAATGATGTATGGTTTATATTTTATTTCCTTACGAAGTTGACACACATAATTTCTATTGGATAGGATTTCTCTCTTGATCATATTTCCAAGATATATGTAAAAAAAGTGGTAAGATTTCATAGAGTATCACTTTCCATTATATCCAATTGGAATCCAAGGTTTACCTCAATGTTTCGGAAAAGTCTTCAGTATGCTCTGGATATAGATTTAAGTTTAAGCACTTCTTATCATCCTCAGACAGGCATTCAATCTGAGAGGAAAATTCAAACACTGGAAGACATATTGAGAGCTTTCTCTATGGATTTGAAAGGTGTTTGGGATCAATCCCTACCACCGTAGGATTTTTTTTACAATAATAGATTTTAGTATAGTATTTAGATAGATACTTATAAAGTAATCTATGGAAATAAGTGTATAAATACAACTTTCTGGGATGAAGTTGGGAAAATAAATCTATTAGGACCTGATCTTGTTGATGAAATGGCAGAAAAGTTAATATCTTTTCAACAACACATAAGAGCAGCTCAGTATTGACAAAAAAAGTTATGCTAAAAATTGAAGAAAAGACCTAGATTTTTAAGTGGGTGATAAGGTGTTCTTATGAATATATCCCTGGAAGAGAGTAATGAGATTTGGAAAGAATGGCTAGATGATCCCTAGGTATATTGGTCCTTTTAAAATTCTAGACCATGTTGGGAAGGTAGCTTACTAATTAGCACTTCCACCGAATCTCTCTCATTTTCATTATGTGTTCCATGTATCTCTCTTAAGAAAGTACATAATCGATCCTTCACATGTACTTAGCTCAGAAGCCATACCGCTGGAGCAATACCTTTCTTATGAAGAACAACTGATAGAGATTCTGGATCATAGTGAAAAAGTTCTATGAAACAAGACCACTCGCTTGGTTAAAGTTTTATGGAGAAACCACCAATTTTAAGAAACTACATGGGAAATTGAGGATATGATGAGGGAGAGTTATCATCTTCTATTTGTTTCCAAGTGATGAATTTCAAGGGTGAAATTCAACTTAAGGGGGGTAGAATGTGAAACCCAGATGTTTTTATGAAATATTCTCATTAAATAATTTTTATTCTTTAGTAGCTTTAATTGCACGCAATCATGAGTTTAAAAAAACCAAGATACGCCCTTAGTATAAAATTACCCTTATATCCTAGCCGTTAGGTTAAAGGGAATAATTATAACTAACTTATGAAAATGCATTGAGAATTCTTTGGCTATCAATTATTTATGAAAAATATAAATCAATTAGATATTTGTATTTTTGAGTGAATTACTTTTGGTAATGAACTTAATGTGATATATATTTGTTAAATACTTAATAAAATATTATTGATATTCATCCAATGGATATTTTAGTCATAGGGTATGAATAAAACCCTATTTGATGTACAAAAACCTATTTTTTAAAAGATTAATTTTACACCATTGAATGATGAACCCATTTTAAATTAAAATTTTGATAAATTAATAATTTTTATATGACAACATAAACATGTTATTTTGAATTAGGATATAAAAATTTACTTTGGATAAATTTCTGATATTTTTCCGATAACTTTCATGTTTTGATGAATAGTAAAAATACGCTAAATTTTAATTAAAAACAACTTTTTTCATTGAGATAATTTATTTGGTTAAATTATAATATTGAATGGTTTTAAAGTATAAATATAATATATTTTTACCATTCAATATAATTTATGTCATTATCATCAATTTTACATTGAATTCATAGGTAAAAACATTTCAATCTTTTGCAATATTTTTAAAACATGTTTTCTCATTTCAACATCAGGATTAATTTTAAATTAATTACTGCAACTTATGTGTTTTGAATTTAAAAAAATGGATTCTATATTTGGAATCAGTAGGTCCAAATTATGTTAATATTATACTTTTATTTTTGGGCATTATGAATAATAAGTTTGGTAATTATTTTTATTACCGTGGTTAAAGGTATATCAGGTAATTAAGGGTAAAAATAATATTATAAAATTACCTTAACACCTGTAAAAATACTATTATATGACTAAATTAGACACTTATAATTTATAGTTTATAACTGAATCACTTTATGGAAACTTACCTATGAATATGGCATGAATGTAATAAAAACTAATGAATGTGTTAAAATGTCATAATCTCATTTTATATATGTATATTAATTTTAATATATGGATATCTATGAGATAATATTGACTATAGATAGTATATGGAAATATAAAATAATTACCTATATCATTAGAATTTGTTTATAATTTTTATAGATTAAATAATGACTATTAATGATGACACAATAGTGATGTAAAAATTATTTTATTAATAGAAATATCAAATAAATGGTTTTAAAAATATTAAAATAAATATCATATGACCTAATTAATGTTATTAGAGAATTTTATATGTTAATATGACATGTTAATAGTGTATTAATTTTTTTTTTCTAATTTATCTTGATTTTTTATTTTATTTAAAGTCAAATAATTGAAAGGTGCCAAAACTGACACTATTGATATTTTATAAAAATAACATTTTATTAAATTATTTAAAAATTATAAAAATATTTAAAAATTACAAAGTGATAATTATAAGGTCTAAAATTTCATTGAATATCCATTTATGGAAAATTAACACCATATAAGTAAATATTTATAACCATTAAATATTTAGAATTTTATTACCCTAATTAAAATTAAATAGAATAACTAAGTGTCAATTAAAAAGACATGGTTTAAATTGACAAAATAAGTTGTAAAAAATTTATTGGTTAATTATATTACAACATTATATTATCTCATATTCTAAATTGGGACACTGTGGAGGTTTTTGGGTAGATTTTGATTTTATTATAAATTATTATTTATAGAGTTTCCAAAAGTGCCCCTCACCTCAATTATAAAAGGGAACCACCTCCCTCACCACTTCACTTCATTTTGAGCCTTCAATATTGGCTAGAACCTGTAATATTTCCTTCTCAACTTCCCTATTTTCATTCTATAGGTTATGTTCATCTTCAAATACCAACTCTATTGCTCTATGTGGAGATTTAGAGAAGGCACATCAAAGAAGAGGTAATATCATTTACCGATTCTTTCAAACTTATTTCTTATTATACTTCATCTTCATTAGTTTTTTCATTATAAAGTAACAAAATATGTATCAATAATATACTTATATGTTATTATAAACATTAAATAACCATATTAATCCTTCTACCCATCCTATGAAAAATTAAATCACCACGTGTGCGTATGTACGACTTACCATCTCCACGTCATGGTGTAATCTGTTTTTCACCACCACCATACTTGGATGGGTATAATGATGGAAATAATAACTATATATGAGTTTTATAACATGATACTAATTGTGAAATATCATACACCATCTGATTTTATATCATTCAACAATTATGGGAATGATATCGTCGCTCGTGCGTACATACGGCTTACTGTCTCCACGTTGCAATGTGATTCGTTCTACATAATATTCATTAAAGGATGATTATATACATGAATTGAATGAATAAATATGATATATATTATACAAATGAAATTATTTAAATTATTTAAATATAAACTAAGAAGATGAACATGAACTTATCTGACAAATCTTGCATAAGAACACAAAGCAGTTAATGTCCGAATAACGAGTGACAATGAAATATTATTAACAAAAAGATGATAATATAATAATATATGATATCATAAAAACTATTATGATTATTTAATAAGTCAATAAAATTATTTAAATCATTATACAAGAGGTTTGGATACATACGAAGGATATCAGACCTAAGGTAAGGGATAATTTTGCAATCTCATTATAATCCCAGATTATTTATACGTAAATATTTACTGGGGTATATTTATAATCCACATCCATGTTTGTTAATTATGTAAAATTATTTATATTCTTATAATTTTTTTAAAGTTAATTTTAAACTTTGGGTAATTTTTATTAAATCATATGAAAGGAATCTTTTGTTGTTATTCGATTTAAGGTACTCTTTGACTTTTCCGGTAAAAGTACGAGGTGACTGTTTTTTAACTTATATGGCATGAATGGAATTTTTATGTTTTCATGAAAAATTATTTCCATGAATATTCCTCTGAAAAATTTAAAGATTATTTTCAACTAAATTATTTTCTTTTATAATTGTGTGGAATTTTGAGAAAAGAAAACATTTTTGAAAAAGAAAGGATATTTTCCTCAAGAATTAAATTCAAGTGTTTTATCAAAATTATTTTCCATATAAGATGACATAGGGTTATGTTTATATCCCTATTATTAATTTGATTTTATTTTGTTTATGGTGTAATTATTTTTATGAAATCCATTTATTTTATATGGATTATGATGGAATGATGTTTAAGAAACCCATTTTATTTCATGGGTTATGCTATAATGAATGTTTTTTTATGTTTTTGTGGCACACATAAGAATGGATTCATTATGATATGGATGGAACCTATATCTACCTCCAATTAATTGGGTAAAGATTTATATCTCATGATATAGACATGAGTGGAATGGAATGTAAACCTGGTTTAGTAATATAGGGTTGGAATGAGGAGTGAACTCAGTTCAGTAATGGACTTTGTCCGCTATGATGGTATCAACAATGAGATTTGAATAATATGAAGAGATTTTATATGATTATGTGTGTATTCCAAAAAAATTTATGTCTTATGTTATGACTATTTCGATTACATTTAACTTTTATGATTTATCCCATAACATGATATTATGATATTTTATATGCAGGATACGATTTTTAATTGTTATGTTCTTATGATTATGATATGAATGATATTTCCTTTGTTTTCACTTACTGTGTATTGGATATCACCCTTTTATATTTTTCTTTTACCTATGTCATGAAGAAGTGTATTAAGTAAGATATGTCAATAAGGAGTCTAGTTTTTAAGAAATAAGCGGGATACAATGTAGATGTTTTATGAAACAGTTTTTTATGTTTCCCAGTTTATAAAGACACTAAACCTATACTGTCCTGGAGTGGTTTTTGTTATGTTATTTAATAGTTAATATTAAATGTTGAAATAATATATACATGTAAAGTATGTTCTGTTGTAGGAAAAATCCTTTTAGATACACTTAGCCATAAGTTTTGGGTAGCTCAGGAGCTTGGAAAGCGGCCTTCAGAGGAGTAGTGATGCCTGATGAGCTTGTTGGTTGATTAGAGGATAGATGATTCTGAGGAACATGTATTGATGACTTATTACCCTTTATTTATCACATATTCTCTCATATTTAGGGTGAAGTCTATATAGTACATTGACTTAGATTTTGTTTTTATATAGGAATAGCTTGCTGGAGGTGTCCTGATACCCAGATTTTCATTAGACAATGATGATGTGATCCTCATACAGGTGAGAGATGTAGTCCCTAATTATATTATGGAATAAATAATAAGATAATTTCATACATATAATTGGGGGGGTATATATTGGTATGAAAAATATTTATCACAAATTTGGGCAATAGTTTTTGTGTATAGGGATAAAGAGGTATATTGCTTGATTTTTTCCCCTGATCCCATACCTGTCGGAGGGTAATGTCTGAGCACTAGTGTCCTGGTGGTTTAATCTATCCACTTATTATGAACATGTAGAAGTGGGAGGATGCCATGATATATTTTTCTACAGGGTTACGTAGTACATATATGAGTTTTGATTATGTTTGGGAAATTTTTATTGACTAAATAAAGATTATTATTTCTTAACTATTCGCCAGACTCACCCAGTAGAAGATCTTGGAAAGCATTATATCCTTGAGATAATATATTTTCGTAGAGTTACCTTGAGAATTGTATTTGATATATATGCACATTTTACATCATGTTTTTGGTAGGTATTATTAAAGTCATTATGGACTGATCTGAGTTTGCGCATAATGTTTTATCCTTAGACTAATGGAAAATATTAGTGGATGATTAACATACTGGAGGATATGCTTCGGGATTAGGCCCTATACTTTAGTGAATCTTGGGATGATCACTTATACATGGTTGAGTTTATATAAAAAATAGTTACCAAGATTCAATTCATATATAACCTTATAAATATTTTTATAGGAGACCATGTCGTTAACTGATCTATTGGAACAAGGATGGTGAGGTAGTAGTTGTGAGACCCAACATGGTAAATGAGTCCTACAGGATAGTGAAGCTGATTCATAAGTGGTTGATCATAGTTATGAGTTAGTATAATATGGATTCCAACTATAAGAGGAGACCTTTAGAGTTTTTTATATGAAATTGGTAAAATCTAAGAGTGACTTCTATGTTAGGATATTTTCATTTGAGAAATTAAGGGAAACTAACATTATGCTTTATTGGACCCTTCAAAATCACCATGAAAATTGGGATTGCGGAATATCATCTAGATATTCCTTATCTCTTATGAAGTATGAGTGACATGTTTCATGTGTCATAACTCTGTAGGTACTTTCCATATCTTATGAATGTAATTGATTATGAGGATGTCGAATTAAAGCTTGGAACATTATATGAGGAGAGACTGATATGGATAGTAGAATAAAGGGAGAAATTCATTTCAAGAAATATGGTACCACTATTCCAGATTCTATGGTATCATAGAATGATCTAGTAGGATACATGGTAATAGGATTCTAATGTTTGGGATCAGTGGTTTGAGATGCTTGAGAAGAACATTTGAAAGTAGTTCTTAGGGATGAGAAGTCATTAGTCGGGGGAATTATAACATAATTATTTTATTTCCATGTATTAGATATTTTGAGTTTAATAAAAATTATTTTCCCCATTTATTCTTCTCTAATATAGTGTTTAATAGGATATATTTTCATAGATAAAGGTCTAGGAGTTGGTGGTCGAAGTTGTGAGGAAGGGAATGGCTTTGAGGTGGCCGGAAAACTACCACCAGCTAGTGGGTGGATCCCACCATCCTACCTATGTGATTCCAATAGGTCTTCTAGCTATAGTAGTCCCCACTGGCCAGCTAGTAGAGTGCCACCAGCCAACCAGTGGGGCCAACTGGCTTACTAGTGCACCCATTCCAATGGTGTATTAAATAAAACTCATGAGTTTTAATTTCAAAAAACATACAACCTACTTTAACACCCAAATATAACCCCCATGAATACATTTCAAATTTAATACCTCCCCCTTAGCCCTTATACTATCCAACACTTCTCCCATTGTATCTCTATCCTTTGATCGATCAGAGAAGTAAGAATGTTAATTTTTTATTTTAGAACTGTTCCAAATCATACATCCTTTTTGAGATATATAGATAGATCTATATTAGAACTATGTTTTCCTAGATTATCTGATGATTAACTCGTTCATTCTTCAAATATCAGTAGTGGATCTAGTGTGTTGATGTTGTTACATGATCAAAATAAGATCTACCTTGGAAAATGAGTGTTCAATGGGTAAGTTTTTATGAATCATATTTTAAGACCTATTCTTGAGATATAATTGATGATAAAACCCTAAATTGTTGAATAATTCATGGTAATTAGAAGTGAAAATTACATTTAAAGGAAAACCTCTCCTGATTAGAGCTTAATTACTCAAGAAAGATGATGTTTCTGGGTAAGATTATTTAGAATGATCATCATGAGATATTCTTATTCTTGAATCTCATCTTGAATCTCTTTTACATTGATGGATTCTTGAAGAATAAAAGACATTTTTTCTAGAACTTAGGACCTCTTCTATATTCAATAATGAATTCAAAATCCATTCTTTGATAGATAATGGATTCATTAATTTTGGAATTCCTTCCTTGAAACACCTCAGAATTGGCCTTATTGACAGACACTTGAAGACATGTAAATCTAGAACAAAATTATTATCTTGTAATTCTCTTGAGTCTCTATTTTATACTTCTTTCTTGATGAATCAGGACCAAAGACATACATATGCGACATGTGATCTATTATCTATGGGTGTGTGATGTGTTTTTTCATTAATTACTTGAAAAAACTTGGAGTTCTTCATAAAAAAACTTCTAGTACAAAGTTCCTTATAATTTGGGGATCATGTATACACTAGTTTTCATGGTATGATTCATCTATTGGCATGTTTTGTGTTCTTTATTGATGGTAATTTCTTACGTGTGTGTGAATTTTCATGATACCCATATATGATCCTTGTTTACATGAGAATTTTTATAGTATCTTATTATATTTCTTGAGGTTTATTCACACGTTTTTATAGAATGATAATATATTTCTCATGATTATGTGTTATGTTTGTTTATTATTCAATAAATTATTGTTTATTATATTGAATTTTTAGGTTTAGTTCTCAATAAACATGATAATTAAATATTTTGGTGTCATTATCCCTTAGAGGAGTGCACATGATGTGTGGCGATGATGACGGTGGACCCCTACATAGGGTAGGAGAAAGATAACCATATGACCCATATAGAACTAGATGCATTAAGGACACTAAGTAACATATCGAAAACCCTATAGATCATTCTAAATATTTCTTGATGACACTTGATCATCTTTCTAGCATGGAGTTGAATCAGGTACGATTGAGGGATTGTAGCGGCTTGGTTTGCACATAACCACTCGATGTGTGATTGTATTTTTTATACTTAAGAATTATTTTTTATCATATAATACACATTTTATACATTTGAAAACTTGTTAAGGATTCATTGGTCATGTCCTAATAGGTTTATTACTCACACCCTATATGGGAATTTTGATTCATATACAAACTTCATAAATAAGGATCCAAGAAAGGGAAAGCGACTCATGGAAGATGATTGATCTGATAAGCATGATTTTGGAGTGGTACTGGGTTTTACTTAGGAGGACACCGTGATTTTATTTATTTATTACTTTCACTTCATATAATCTTATTTGGATATCCATGTAGGTAGACTGTTTATTTATTTATTTTATGATTTTTATTCCATCTATATAGTTTTTTAATGTTTACTATTATTATTAAATATTATTATATTGTATTATATTATTATTATTATTTGTGTATGTAAATGATAGTAAAGGTATAATCTCCCCATTTATATACTTATACCCTTCTAGTTAGTTTATAGGATCTTGTGTACAGATAGGCACACATGAGGTCATTTGACTCTCCACATCAGACCCATTGGTTTAGGTATGGGAATTAAAAAATGTGTATGAATTTATTTTGATATATTCTTTAACATAATATTATAGTCTTTATTTTACAATATATAAATTTAATTGAGAATCACAATATTTAAAAAAGTATTATTCCATGAGAAAATAAATGTTTTTCCATGAAAACTAATATTTACCTTGGTAACTTAATTTTATGGCTAAAATTAAATTAAACACATTACTTTATTTGATCATATAATTAAAAATATATAAAAATTGTTTCTAATTAAATTTATAAAAGTTTTGAAAATTAATTTTAATATGAATGTGAATAAGAAGTATTTTTTTACGAAACAAGTTTGTTATAAGAATAAAATAAATTTATTAATTTCCTAGTAATTACCATTGGATGGATGTTAACTTATTTTATTGTATATATTAACAATACATTTTATTTAAACCATTATTTAGAAATAATATAGTAAACTTAATAACACATGAAAATGTATTTTTTTAGAAAATATATTTTATGAATAAAATGAAATATTAGTCATTTTTCTTTACCAATTGAATTTTATTAATGAATTACAATTAATTTTCCTTATGTATTATTTTCTAAAATTATTACCCTTATTTACACCAACCATTCCTATGGCTACTTTAAAACTGTTATATTAATTTTAAAAAAAGGTGTTATGTTTTATTTTTATTTGGTAATGTGTATGGAGAAATATATCAAACACATTAAGTGTCTTTAAAGGATATATATATATATATATATATATATATTAAAATTTTGGGGTTTTATATAAATGGTTTCTAAACCTCCCTATTAATGGATTTTATATTAATTTATTTTGATGACATTTAAATTAAATATGAATTTAATTACAATATTTCCATTAAATTACAAAATTTATTTATATAAACTTTCTTTGAAGGAATGGATTAATCAATTGAATACCATGCACCATGAAATTTTTAATATGCATTTAATATTTCTATAATATAACATCCTTAGTGTTTTTAATTATATATTTTTATAAAATTATTATGAATATTTTCAATAATATTAATATCTTTATATATATACTAATAGTTAAGACTTCAACTATTAATATTAGATATCATATGGATTAAACTATTTAGACAAGAACTTAATTTATTCTCATATAGTAGTATATTTTAATTTTTTTACCTTATATGTTCTATGAATGTAATTTATTAAAATGAACAATCTATTTTTTATTTATGTATTGGATATTTAAATGTTCATTGTATGAAATTTCTACTTTGAATAAGTTCACTTTATTCTATTAAAATATCTTTTCTGATACACTTGTAATATCAGATGTACACATCTATAGCCTACCACACCATGGAGAAATTAATTCTTATGATTTTTATTATATTTACACTATTAAAGTTACAATTATTTATAATTTTGACTTTTTATTTTATTTTTATTGCTTCTATATATTTAATTTTAACACAAAAAAATTATAATGTTAAATGTGTTCCATCCATATAAATTTTTATCTCACTGTTGTTACATTTCAAACATCTATCTTATTATGTGAAACATTTAATAATAGATATTATGTGTACAAAACATATCCTCATCCCTCTTACCCTTTATACATTTCAAGTATGATTTCCCTCTTCCTTAGGCTCATATTTTTAGTTTACCATTTTTTATATACTTTCTTATATGATATGTTTCAAACTTTTATAATAATAAATGAATTTATTTTCTTCATAATAATGGATTAGCAATTTTATATGGATGTTTTCTTGAAAATAAATCTATTTTTCATTGATTAAAAACCTATGATGTTTGTTATTATATAATATATTCAAACAAGAATTTTTTGTTTATATTTTAAATTTATTTTCTATCAAGAAATAAACTACATTTAAAAAAATAAAGTGCTATTATGAGTCCTTATTATTATTTTAACCACTTATTTGGACAGATTTAAGTATTGATTATTTTTAGTGTTGTTCTGAATTATTTTATATTTTTATTTCGATATCAGTTTTAGATATGTCATATTATATATAAAAAATTATAACTATTCATCAGTTGTTGGAATTTTTACTTTAGATTTGATTATATTACAAATGCAGGATGGGGAATGTTAATATTCCAATTTAATATGAATGATATATAGTATAATGAGTTAGAATTTATTGGAAATTCATTTATTTATAATTTTCAACATACTATATTATATTTTGGAATGTTTACAATAAAATTAATTGTTTAAATTTTAAATTTTGATGTAAGTTGTATTCAATACCATTTCTAAACTTCTTATAATTTAAGTGGAATAATTATATATAATACAATTTGAATTTGTAACCTACCTATCAATGTAATAAGAAATACAATTTATAACCTTAATACTATTGTAATCTTCTTATTAATGTATGTAATTTTTGAAACCTACCTACTTGCTAATGTAAGTACCATTTGTAACCATCGTACTTCTATATAAATGCAGTCTCAACATGAATTCAATATATAAGATTATATAAAATATGGACTTAAATTTATTAATTTTAGTGGGATTCAGTAGCATCTAAAACCATACTTCTACTTACGTTTAATTCTTCTATATTATTTTGGGTTTCATTTTTAAAGATTAGTATTACTATAACTAGGATTCAAAAGAATTTTTAAACTACAATACTGGTAATGGGAGTAATATATGCAATATTATTACTTTTTTATAAATTAAATTTCAATAGGCATTAAAAAGTGTAGAAAAAATACTATTTTTATTAAAGCCAACATAATTTCTAATAAACCTTTATATCAACTACTATAAGTGGAAACTATCTCTTTATATCAACTACCTACTACTCTAAGTAGAATTCATATGTATAATTCCATGTTTTATTTATAACCTACATGTTAAAGTAAGTTGGATTCATAATAATTATCATTATTTTTTATAAATTAATTTTTAACATGTATTAAATATATGAGACAATAAAACTATTTACATTAAAATCATGTTTCTTACTCACCTACCTTCCTGCTAATAAAGATACCATTTATAATCTATATTCTTCTATTGAAATGGTTTATCAACCTCCCTATTAACTAATTTTATGATAATGTTATTTGATTCCATTTAAATTAAATAATCATTCAATTACAATATTTCAATTACATTATAATATTAATTTACATAAACTTTCATTGAGGGGATGTATTAATTATAGGAATACCACATAACATGCATTTTTCAACAAGGATTTAATATTTATACAATATTATGGCATCATTTTTTCATATTAAATATTTCTATAACATTATTAATTTTTTTTCTATAGTGTTAATATCTCTACATATACTATAAGTCAAGACTTATATTATTAATGTGTGAGTTTCTCAAACATAACGATGAATAGAGATCAATTTTACACAAGTTGTGTTAGGGTAATCTCTTCAATATTTTTTTATGATGGAATTCAAGTAATAAATATATATAAATATAATTTTTTAGTAATTAGGTGTTTGTTTATTCTATATTTGTTATTTTATAAGTTATTGTGTGTAAAATTGAATTTTGTTTCACATTTTTTTCTCATGGTTTTCCTGATAATGATTTATTTTTTTAGTTTCTTAGTTATCTACATTGAATGATAAAGAAATATATTTATAATATTTTATCATTTAGTTCATTTATAGTTTAAACAATAGTTAATTAAATTACTTTTTTTATTTCTAACTGCAATTTTGTTTCCAGCCACTATTTTACCACTGTTATCATTACATGGTTGATTTAAATTTATTTTAAAAGTTCTTGTATTGATTATATATATGTCATATATATACATATATGTTTTTTACATATATGTTATCTATATAAATATTTTGTCTAGAATTATTATCTGTAAAATGGAGGCTGAAAAAATTAACTTATAATTTAGAATCCATAATTACAATTTTCAATTTTCATATTTTCGTACTTAGTAACCTTAAAACACATTATCATATATTTTATTTTTCATAAAATTTCATTTCAATGTAAAAGAATCATTTTTTTCTTTAAATTACTTTTAGATTTTTTATTTAATTAAACACAATGGTGAATAGTATTATGTGTTTTCTTGGGTGAAGTACTATGGTTATATGAAGGGGAAAAGAGGGACACAAAACATACATGAAAAATATAGAAAAATATAATATAGAAAAAAAAAGATTAATATTTTATAGAAAAACACATTAAATAGAACAAAAAGAATATTTTCAAGGTTTACACCACACATCATAGATGATCATCATTCAAAGTGAGTAATGGAATATTTAGTTTATTCATCCAAATAATTACTTTAATCCATTATGAAATTTCATGCCTCTTAAATGTCTACTCTCCAATAGTGTCTATTTGACAATGTGAAATAAGTGATTCTATTATTATATTAACTTTTTAGGGGGAAATATGATATCCTTCACCTAAAATGATAAAAAACAACAAAAATTATAATAAAGTGAATTTTTTTAGATTGATAATGTTTATTATATTGTATAATGATGACCAAATATTGAGAAATGAGTTACAGTAATGCCTTCTATGTCATGTTATGAGAAGATGATTATAGAATGTATAAATAGAAAAAAACATAAGCTTATAGTAGATCCATAGTATTAAAAAATGTGTAGAGTCCACAAGAAAATAACTTTCAATATTATAGTTAACCAAATTAATTTCATCCATGTTATTTTTATAAACAATATTAAAAATAATTTTTAAAGAAGCCTTTCCAGGGAGTGAGTTGGGTATAAGACAACGTAATTTATACTTATAAAAAATCATAAAATTGAATTGTGATTTATAATTTAATAGAAAAATAAATAAATATCAAATAGATATTCTAATTAATATATTTTATAAATAAATTACAATCAAACATACCTTTGTTCTGATGTAACAAATTATTGTAATATCAAAAACACCATATAATTTTTTTTGGGATAACAACCAGGATAATATACCAACCCATGTCATGATGAAGGATCTATCATTGGTTACAAGAAAATTGTTTATCATTTTCAGTAGAATAAAACATCCTGAACCCATTTTTATTATATTTTTGTTTCAAATAGGCCAAAATACATCACAATGTGGGAGAATATGTTAAAAACTTTCGACATTATTATGTCAAAATGTAAATCTCAAGGGTTGAACACATAATATATGGGAATAACCATGCCCACATGTCTCTAAACATTAATAGAAACATTCAATGGGTAATGGGGATTCCACACAACCTTTCAACATTAGAAGATCATTTATTTTTTTGGGTGGTATGCAAAGTGGTATAAGTATCAATGTAAATAGAAGGCTCTATGTTATGGAACAAACTCAAGGAGTTTTCAATATAATTCTAGTATAGTGAAGGATATTTGGTATTCAAGGATATGTATTTTTACCATAAGAAAGCAGGACAAAAATTAGTATCATTATTGATTATATCCCATAGCTTATGCATGTAAGATATAGAATTATCTCTAAAGAACCTAATACTAAGTCCATTTTCATTTGTGAGAAATCATACAAAATTATAAGATAAACAATTCTATTTTTTTAAATAATAATTACCAAAAACAAAATATTCCAATGTTTTTTTCAAAAATATGAATTATAGTTTTAGGCAGTGGGTGAATATCCAAATAATAGAGATCATATGTAGATAACACATGCTTAATGTGAAGCAATATTTAAACCATAATAACAAAGTGGGATTTTCAATTAATAAATTGAGATTTAAACTTCAAAAATAGATCTAAAAGTGATCATGTTTAGGATAACTATAATTGAGAAGATAACAAAGTAATATTAATAGAAAATAACATTTATCATGATATTCCTTTTCTTTAGAAACAAATTTATGCTCATGGGGTAGTTTTTTTTAATAGTGAATTTTATTTTTTAGATAATTAAATATAATAATTGAGTAACTATGAATAAAATCAATAAATTTTAAAATATTATAGAGAGATTTATAATCCCCTAGAGAATATCAAAATTTCATTATCATATTCTAAATAAGTAATGGTATTATAATAATTGTGAGTGAAAATGGGCTATATTTTCCATCATTGAAGTAATAATTAATTATTATTATCTATAGATTCAAAATACATGGTATAAAGTAAGCTTAATAAGGGTTAAAATTTTATAAATCATCTCATGGATTATAAATTGAAAATATTAATCCATAGTTAAGAATATAGAAATATGTAGCATTTAAAACCTATTTAACAATCTTAATGAAGTTTATATTGAAACCTATTTCATAGTAAGATATATGTACAAATATAATATAATAAAAGGATTTATGAAGATACAATTTTAAAACCAAATTAAACACTCTCATTTTTTATTTCAAAGGATGCAACATTTCTCTAGTTAATAAAATTTTGTCCCGTATGAAGTGATTTTTAACAAAATATGATTACTGTTTCGATATAATATTATCTAAAATAGGGGAATTCATATTCAAATGATTCAATTATAGATTTTAATAATGAATTAATAGAGATAAATAATCCTATAATCCTTTAATTTAATCATTATTTTTGTAGGAATCAGAATCATATTGAAACTACCAATATATGGGTGCCTATAGAAGTACCTATGATGAATCCATTAAAGGATCCCATAAAGTCTTTCAATATAATGTCCCAGTAAATTTTAATTAAAGTAACCAAAAATTCATTAGGATTCATGGAACTTGATCATTTTAGATTCCAAATATATTTATTGAATTTATTTAATGAAGTTAAAGAACAATGGAAGTTTTTATAATATAGGAAAATAAGTTATAAAATTTGGTCAAATATTTATCTATTCAAATTATCACACAAAAATATAAAAATATTATTGAAATTATTAAGAGTAGCTTATTTATTTTTTGTAGAATCTTCTGTTCAAGTGCTATATTTGAGCTTAATAGATCTAATCAAGGAGACAATTCATTTTTTAACATGGACATATAAAAATTCAATGGTTTATAACCATCATATAACCACTTAATTAGGTTAATTTTTTAATTTATTTCCTCATTTTTATAGATTTATAAAGCTTCTCTTTTTAGAGGTGGATCTTCTCCCTATTTTCATTTTATGGGTTCTGATCAAAATTTATTTTATAGGATTTGGTTTCCTCCTCAAGAGAAGAAACTGAGTAAAATATACTTCCAAAAGTGTTATATTTATAATCCTTGGGATTCATATTGAATGTTTTATATACGTAACAGAATCTCTGCACAACCTCACCCACCCCTAAGGAGTGAAAGGGAACCTTGTATTAAATATAACCAAGTGAAAATCATGGTTAGAGACCCACATGTCCTATAATTTAGTGATTTTCAGTAAGTTATTAGTTTTTATATATATTTAAATTAATAAATTCTTGTTATTTGAAGTATTTATATTAAGATTCATAGTTTTAAAATCATCTAAAAGATCCCAAATTTTAAAAGAGATAGTGTATTGGTCCACTTTCTCCATTTCCAACTATTGGATCTAATATATGTACATGTGTGATTACCCTCAACTAAAAGACTTTATAATAATAAATTATTATTAATTAAATAATTAAATTTATTCATTAAAGATAAACTCATGAATGAAGAACTGTTGGCCCTATAAAAGTCTATAAAAAAGTTGAATCCCTGCAACCCAAAATTTTAAATTAGTGGAATTGTGGTCCTAGTGAGAAAAATAATGTTTTATTATCACTATTTTCATGTATTTGGGAAAAAAATTCTCTAAATAAAGTATAGGTTCTCCATTAAAATTTTCATTTTAGACTCCAAATATTATGACTCATTAATTAAAATTATTAAATCAAATAAAGAGTCCAAAAAACACAATTTTTTTTGGTGTTTTATAAGTGAATCATTGTAAATTTTGTTTGGAAATAAAAAAATATGTTTATTCATGAAAATAATTGTCTTAGGGTATAAAAAAGTGATATTTTATCATGTTTGAAAATATTTTCCAATCCTTTTAAGGAAGAAGACGATTTATGGAAATTATTTATGAGAATATTAATCATCATGGAGTGTAAATAGATGCATTTTTCATTTTAATTTTTTATTATTATATTGTTTTATTTCTTATATTGATCATCATTAGTTTAGGAAAACTTTTGAAGATCAAAAAGTCCATTCTTAAATTTTTTTTCAAAACAGGTTTTAGGGATCAAGGTATTAAAAGCCCACAAAATGTAATATTTAATTGATGGTTATTGTTAAAAATATGGTTCATTGGTTTTTTTAATGTTTATAGTTGACTATATTATTGTTTTTAATTAATTAATTTCAGGTCCTATAGGTTATAATAAAACAACCACACACACACCCATGGCCCAACAAGAATTGGCCACACCCCCTCCAAAGTTTGGCCCACTCAGAAACTTCCCTATTATAGTTTATAAATGGACCAAGTAACCAAAAATACCCTCTAAAATTAAGTCTAAATATCATAAACAAAAGGAAAATTTTGGGTGTGATCCTGATAGGTCCCTTATAGGAATGATAATAATTCAAAACAATAGTTGTTAGAGTTATAACATTGGAATAAATAATTTCTTCTTAAACTTATGAAGAAAAATTAATTAATTTT
The DNA here is from genome assembly GCA_963277665.1 of Viscum album. Classification (NCBI taxonomy): domain Eukaryota; kingdom Viridiplantae; phylum Streptophyta; class Magnoliopsida; order Santalales; family Viscaceae; genus Viscum; species Viscum album. The sequence goes on along the minus strand of OY728131.1, from coordinate 2,093,912,459 downwards.
TTTTATCAAGGGGAGGTTATGGAGTTTTCATTGTTAATATAATTTTAAATTTTGGATAGGAGATGTTAAACTGGAATAATATTTTTAACATTATATTAAGAGGGTATAATTGAAGGGGGGTGGATGATAATATTTTTTGAGGATGGTATAATCACATTAGGGATATTGTGATGAATTGTATTAGGTTTCCATGATATTTTTTGACTCAATGGATTATTTTAAGGTGTATATGTCTTATTTTGTGGGTGATAAAATGAAAAATTGATATTAGTAGACGTATGGCCTAGGAATGAGTAATGTGTGAAATAAAAGGGAAGGTTTTCATTGAATATTAATGGGATGAACCATTTTTTTACCATTGAAATTATAGATAGAGGAAGGTAGAGGTTGATTGATGTAAACACTCACACTAATCCTAGTAACTAATTATTGAATACCTAAAAGAATTATTGAATCCACTTTAATCAAATTCGCAATGGTTTTACACATAATCTTGAGAGAATACTCTTCTAAAAGGTACATTAGGAGATTATCAAGGGTGACCCACTAGGTTTTTTGAATATATTATTTGTAATGACTATATTTTGAGAAAATTTTAAGAATATCACGATTAGGATCTATTAACCTAATTTTTAACCCCACAAAACCAATCCATTACAATGTTTTTGAAAAATGTACGGCTAGGTCAACCAATAATTAATTTACTTACTAGAGAAAACATAAATTTAAAATAAACTAAAAAAACCTTTTATTAATTAAATGTAATGGACAAAATACTTCCAAAATAGAAAATATCCTTTAAATAAAGGTGATATTTATCACTTGAAGATGGATATATGCATTAGTTGCCTTCTAAGATCCATCCTTGAAATGATCTAAAAATGAAAAATATGGAAACCATCCAAAATTGGGAATCTTAGAGGAGTAAACAAAATTACGGTTTCCAAATATATTTTTTGTGAGGTACTCAATCAAGTGGTTCTCACTAGGTTTCCATACCAAAATTTCATATACATTTTCTAAATTAATACAATTAAAAATTATAGATTTAATATAATAAAATAACATAAAAAAATCTGACTCTCACATATCTAATCCATTTCTATCATGATATTATACCTGATACACATATCAATTCATTTCTTATCTAACACTATATTCTATGGAATTGTGGATGTAATCTATTTCAGTGAATATTATTATTTTCACCTATAAATCATAGTATAGGTTTCAATGACATTATATTTTCCTTTCCTAAATAGAGAATAATAGGGAGACCTTTATGCACTGTCAGAGGAATCACAAAACATGACACCCTTAACTTTTGTTGATTACATAAAAATATTTTAATTAGATATTCTTACTACTTTAGAACTCCTTTTTAGAATTTATTTTTTGATTCAATTTTATATAACAAATATGTCACAAAATTACTATACGTCTATAAAGATAGAATATCATAATGCCCAATAGATTTGTATTTTAAGTTTATGATTCCAATAAAATTATTTAGGAGACAATTATAATGATTTTTGTTTCAAAAAATATATTTTTTGACAATGAAAAACTTAGGGAAATGTGATATATTTTAGCTTCATTATAACACACCTATAAAATAAAATTTTAATCGTATAATAGTCATATTATTTAATAATTTATGTTTCATTTTACACATAGTGAGTAGATTATAATGATTTATATTTTTATATTATCCTAATAAATAATAATGTTAAACTCATTTTATTCTAAATCACTTTCATTTATATGTTTCTTATACTTTTTATGTTCCGTTTCATATCCAAAAAAATATTAATTTTCTTTTAGTGATATGTATGAAAAATTAACTTGTATTATAAATCACCACATTAAGTTATAAATAAATTTAACTCCATGATATTTATTATGATATGAAATTTATTGATAATAATGTTTAAGATTATTTTATTGTGATTAGAAATATATACATATAATTTTTTATAACTATATCACATAAATTGATATGTCTATATCATTTTTTAATAAAAACATCACATAAATTTATAAATTTCATCTAGAAAAAAAAGATTGATAATTTTATTACTTTAACATATTATAAATTGTAATAGGAACACTCTAACATGAATCCATAATTCTAATATTCAGTTTTATCATATCAAAATTTCTCAAGTGTAACATTTTAATGAAAATATATACATGATGTGAGTTAATAGGTAAAATGTCCACATAGATATAATCTTAATATTAATGGTTTCTAATTAAATGGCATCTAACATCAATATTCTTTGTTTTATAATGAAACATAGTGTTTTTAAAATATAAATGGTAAAAGAGTCATCAAAATACATGAGAAATATTTAAAACATAATTCAAAAATTATTCAATGTTAGTATAAAATTTAAAATAAAATAATAATAATGAATCATTTTTATTAAATCAATTTTAGTTGTAAACATAAAAAAATATATTTTTATTAATACTCTGAGACACAAGCGATTTACCCATAAAATGATGCATGTTACTGCTCATTTTTTTGTTAATATTAAATACACCAAAATTATAATATCTGTAGAAAATAAATCCAAAATAATTTATACTAAAAAATAATAAAATATTGGTCCAAAGGCCTTTAAAACACTTAAGTATCCTCTGAAGGTTCTGGGGCACACACAAAGCATCAAGTGAATACCTAATTTTGATTTTGAATCAATATCAACAAGTAATATCTAAAGAACTTGAAGAACACTACCTTTAATATATAGATTGGATCTTATACATTTAATCTATAATTATTTTAAAATAATAATTATATTGAATGTGATAATCATCTTGATCAATTTTTATTTCTTCTGTTATCACGTTGTCATTATAATGGAGATTCCAAGATAGGATTACTCTAAATGTATCTTTATATTCTCCATGATTCTTCATATTTTATTCTTGATATTTCAAGTGCTAGTGTGGATAAATCTAGTGCTTTATGTCTTTCATAACAAACAATCTCATTTTCTATATATTCTCTTAAGAGGGTGGAAGAAAATATTTTCTATCAAGGGATTGGTAAAATTTTAGAGAATGTCTGTTTTGTGTTGACACACACCCCTAGAAAAATTATAATATTTTGATATTATATATAGGGTTAAGAATTTGATAATATCAAAAATTTCCTTATCTAAACATTTAATCTTAGTAAAATTCCATGACTAATAATAATAATAAAATAATTTCCATGACATCGGTTTATTTAAATATCAATCCATAAATAAATAAATTAATATTTATTTATATTATATTATATATATATATAAATTCCAATGTACTATTAAATTTACTCATTTATCTTACCTTGGAATGTATCTAAACATGAATAATAAAAAAAATATTTATTCATTCAAATAAATAAATTATATTGTTTAATAAAATAAATAAATATTATATTCCAGAAACTCAAGAATCAATATTTATTTTAAAACTCACATAAATTTAGATAAATATTTATTATAATTTATTCACTAAACTCATGAATAAATAAATATTTATTTACTATCTCTTTAATAATAAAATAATATATAATATTTAATTCAAATTTTATAAACTAAAAAATCTCATGAATAAATTTCTACGGTTAACTTTAATCAAATAATTATTATCCCACAAGCCTATATTAATACTTTTTTAGTATTAAATTCAATAGAGTTTAATTATATTTTGGATACATTTAGTGTGTGACCCTATAAACCTATTTCTTAATGAAAATATGTGAACTAACCTAAAGTTGAAGATCAACATCTAAAAACATGATAAGGAACCCATAGTGAAATAATTTTATATAGAAACTACAATAAATATCCTATGTATTCTTATATGTATTATAACCCCTTTTTCCATCAAAATGAACTATTTCATAAAAAACCATGGGCATGAATTTCACAAGATAGATATATTTAAATCAAAGGTTCAATGATATTAACATCTATTAACTCATGAGGGAAAAATCCTTCCTTGAATTATTTAATTAATGTAATATCACTTATGATGCATGTAATGTGTACTACTTAATCATGGGCCTAATTCATCATGGTTTTCATCCATACGTCAAAGTATGTGATTCATGATACACATTAATAATAATCTCAAGTTAAAGGATCAATACACATGTTTATATATAGGAATATCCAAAGAAACATATATATAATTCTTATTAGAAATTTTGTCCTCGTGATCTCCCTTCTTATATATCACCAAGCGTGAACTTCATGAGAAGAATTATCAATGTCTTATGAGCCTCAAACACCTGATAATTAAACATCATCTATTATATTTTACATAGAAATTTTATATAATATACAATTTATTTTATGAATATCACCATAGAATCTATAGATTATAATTATAATGAGAAAATATTATAACCCTTTAATGTAGAAACAAATATAAGGAAATTGTCACATTAATGTTACATAGATGAATATTAAAAATTTGATAAGATAATTATTATTAATCTAGTAATTGAATGTATAAATTTAGATGGTTTTAAGACCCAAAATTTAATAGGCTTTCACTTTTACTTAATCCAACTGCTTAAATTTCAATGATCATTAACTCTCACATGATAAATCATGCTTCTGCTGTGGTATGTCTTTTGTTATTGGGTCTACCAAGTTTTTATCTACGGAAAATATTCTCACTATAATTTCAAATCTTTGAGTAAAACCTCACAAGAAGATGATTTCTATAAGTACATAACTTTTTTTCTTTATCATAAACAAGAATTCATGGATAGTAACTTTACTGGAATACAATAACAATATATTATGATTTTTTATTTGTTTTTAGTTAAATTCCAAGAACTTATACAAATAATTTTGTAATATAATTCTTATTTGTCTATAATAAATATTATAATATACTTATTATTAGTAGATATTGAAACTAATGGCTGCAATAAATTTTTCTTGATCATCTTCATAACTTAACATTGTTACTATATTAAATTGATATAAAGGTAAAAACTATTTATACATCACCTAAATAACTATTGCTCCCTTATTCTCCATACATAAGTAACACATCCCTCATTTTTACTCAAATACTATTGAATATTTTTGATAGTTACCTCCTATATCTCTCTTTTTTAATCTACTATTTTTCTATCACACTTTATGCATACAAAATATTAGAATCTCAATACATATCATGTCATTCAAGATATATTCCATTATTTTAGAATATGGTTTTTTATTTATAATTGTAATATCCTCTGATTTTGGGAAACATCATCTTAGATAGATTTATGCAACGTGACATTGAAAAAAAGTTTCTTTTGAATTATCTCATATTGTATTTTAAATAATTTTTTATTATATATACAATTACTATATATAAGTAACCAAATTGACCAAACTCAATAGATATTTTCCCTATAACTTAGGTTAAAAATTTATGTCATTCTCAGAGATTTAATTTTTATTTTATTATAAACCAATTGTTATATTGATATATATTTTTGATATGTATTTTAATAATATATTTCTCTTAACATATTATGGTGCTCCCACTAACCTATTATAGACACATGGAAAAATAATTACCCCCTAATTTAATGATTTATGTGATCAATAAACGGATCTTTCAAATGTTTGCATTATAAACCTGATAGATACAATGGAAACTAGAAATCAAAATGGATATTAGTAACTGGATTGGTGATAAGGTTTTACATAGTTAATTTACCGATAGGTATCAAACCACTAAAAACCAATATTACTGAATAATTACTCACTTTACCAACCATGTTTCTATCTCTTTTGAATACCCAACTAAACCAATGGGATTTAAATTAGATTTAGCTGCTTCCAAAGTATTTTCTTGATTTTGGTATATGGAATCAATTTCTA